>JAHWFO010004564.1:2906206-2919595 GCA_023313115.1 Rhysida immarginata
GTCAACGAAAAGCCCATAAACTGCTTTGGATGGCTACATTTAATTAATGTACGTCATCATAAACGTATTTAGTTGTTATTACTGCTTGCATTAATACAAATTACAGTTGATTTGAAAATCTCATTGGCAAAGCTGTATGTATTCAAAAACGAATCGCAAAGCTTCTGTTTAAGAGTTTTATTTCAAAAAGAAATAAAATAAGATTTAAAAAAAATGATGCTGGAGAAGCCTTTTCAAAAAGCCAACAGGAAGCAGGTGATATATAGATTTATATATATATCCTTCGTTTGACATCAGAGTTTTAACATTGACACGACATTGTGTTTTCGTCATCCTGCAGATGGGGTCTGGCATTCTTATACAGAAGTTCGATTTTTTAATGATAAGATGCCAACCAAATAGCTCAATAGTTTTGTGTTGTTGGGTTTTTTTTGTGTTGCTGAAATTGAAAAAAAAAAAATTTTAAAGCCAAAAAATGAATTCAATTTTTATAAAGTTTCTATTTAAATGAGAATTGTTCCAATCGAAAAAGCTGCTATTAAATAGTTTATATTAATTTCATAATTTTTATTAAACTTCAAAAACTTAAGTTTATGTGCACGAATTTCGTAAATTTAAACCAAAGTCCGTTATATCTTTAAAAAAATTAAAAGCAAAAAATTGCTTATCAAGCAATAATCTGAAAATCAATCGTTTTAATTTCGTCAAAGTCAAAAGATAGGAAGTGGATTTCAAATTAAGGAAGTCTTTTTTGTCAGTTTCTATTTCATTTTCAACTATATAAGATGCAATAAGGAAAATAGCCATAAATAAATACTTTAAATTGATACGATTCCTATTAAAAATTTTCTGCTTTTGTCTTATTTTTTAAAAAAGTGATGAAACATGGATGTGAATATAAATTAAGAAGGTTTAAAGTTTTCTTGTTTCAAGTTCAAAAGTAATTTATAATTAGCTAAAGCTTACACATTGCATTGATCGATTAGTCAAGTTTATAACAATTGCTAACTTATAAAAATAATAAAATCTTGCAAACATTCCAAGGAGAAGCTTTAGATGTGAAGCAGAAGAAACTTTGAATTTCAAAATTTAAAATTTTAGCTAAAGCTCTTCGACAAAGCGATCGTGCTCCAAGCCCACGTCAACAATGCTTAAATAATAAGTAGAATAATTATTAAATAAAAGAAGACGTCCAGGAATAGCAATATTTGTAGCGTCTTTATTGTTCAACGCGTTTCGAGATCATCTCATGATCAGGAACTATGAACGACTACAGAGTTACAATGGCTACAACACCCGGTATATATGGGAGGGGTCCACCAATCAGAGAGAAGTAAACAACTCTGATTGGTGGACTTACAGTCAATAGGGTAAAAAATATTTACAGAAAAATATATATGAATACATGACTGGATACACAATCGTATTAATAATTAAACATTAACAAAGCAACATATGTATAAGAGCCGAATTGGATAAAAGAGCAAGACTGGATAAAAGAGCAAAACTGGATATAAGAACCAAAGCGGTTATAAGAACAAAAATGGATTTAAGAGCCATAGGCGGATACAAGAGCCAAAAAAAAAGCTAAGAGCTTTCGTCAGGGATGTTGTTCTTATAACCGTTTATGGTTCATAGATATCGATAACAATTTGTTTTCAAGTTATCGTACAAGCGGTGAACGGACGGATAAGCGTAAAGACCAAGCGTACATTCTTAGAAGAAAAGCTCCTAATAAATTTTTACTTATTTACTTTTCAAACCCGTTTATCCGTTAGGGTGCCGGGGGCAGCAGCCCTGTGGAGGATCTCCAGTGATCGCGATCTTCCGCCATCAGGCGCATGTCCTCTCTGGTAATACCCAAGCGACTCGAACCCAGATTCTCCATTTAGTCTAGCCACCTTGTTCTAGGCCGACTCCTTGGTCTCTTACCCACCGGCTTGGAAAATAACAACTGCCTAGGAAAATCAGTTTGCGGCATCCGTAACACGTGGCCATACTAGCGCAACTGAGATCTCTCAAAGCGGAGAAATAACGGCTCAACACTTAAAGACTCCCTAATTGTGCTGCTGTGCACTCCATCTAGTAGGGTAACACCAGCCATACCTCTCAGAAATCTCCAAACATTCCAAGGAGATATCAGATTCTTTTAAAATTCAGACAACAACAGATCTGAGATTAAACAACAGAAGACAGAGAAACCACTAATCCACATAACGAATTTATTCTGATGAATACGTATTTCGGTAGCCAAGCTGCCTTCTTCAGCATCCAAAGGAAGCTTGGCTGCCGAAATACGTATTCATCAGAATAAATTCGTTATGTGGATTAGTGGTTTCTCTGTCTTCTGTTGTTTGATGTCCATCCACAGTTTCTGGCTCCTCATTTTTCGGTTTAGATCTGAGATTCTTATAATTTCGAATCTGATTTTAAAAATACGCTTAAAGATGTTATTTTAAAAACTGAAAAAAAATACAATAAATCCCAGATGACAACTCCACGTTTATCAATAACGTGGGGACATCTCTTCTGGCGAGTATACGAAAAGTGCATTTCCAAGAAGAAAAGGTCCACAAGATTGGGCAACATGTCCTGCGAGATCGTCACTTTCGATATACACAGTTGTCAGATAACACTGAATTCGACGCTATAGACATTGCTGGAAGCCATATCCCAGGAATACTACCAGACACCTTGATGCACATTCATCAGATATACTCACTAGTTGTATTTTTTCCTTTCTTCGCACCTGGTGTAATTTGCCACCTGAACGTCAAACTTAAATCATGTGTACCCCATCTGGTCATCTGAAAATAACGAGTTTTCAGCAGATTCCATCGATTCTTTCAGTTAGGATCCTCTCGAAATGATTTCAAAAAATTATTTCATTTGTTTGATTGATAACGATATAAAATCTCGCTTTTGAAAATACATTTAAGAAAATTAATTTCAATCCTAATCCTATTAATTTTGGCAAATCACGCAAAAATCGATTCGGCTAATTATTCAACCATTCTTTGATTTAGTAAGGACATCACTACACTCTACTTATATCACATAAAAGAATATTAATCAATTGTATCTCAACTGTTTTTATTCGTGACTTTTTCAATAAAAATTTTGAAACAAAATTGCCATTCGTTCTCACTCATGTTTTCTTACTTCAAGATCGCAAATGTTTTTAAAAAATTCAAAATTTACCGTAATAATTTAATAATGTGTATATAAATGCAAAAAATAGCATGGAATTGTAATTTAAAGAGATAAAAGTTTGAAAAGCCGTTTGAGACACCTCCTATGAATTGTCGTGGAGTTTCTTTTACATTATTTCAAAAGTTTCATTTCAATTCTTACAGATTTTGGGATATTTTACCATTTCATATTAAGAGAGAAACGTTTAATTGCTCCTCATATTTTCAAAAAGTAACCTTAAATTCAACCTCGAGGGCGATTCAAAAAGTAGCCTTAAATTTTTTTTATTTCGCAGAAAACACATGTCAACAAGGAACAAATAGCGCCACTTTTCGACGTGGCACCATCGTTTTTCTGCAGGCATTGAAGCATTACCAAAACGATGGCGCACGTGTATTGAACGCCAGGGAGACTATGTCGAAAAGTGGCTCCATTTGTTCCTTGTTGACATTATTTTGTGCGAAATAAAAAATTTTAAGTTTTTTTTGAATCGCCCTCGTAGTTCGTTCATTCAATTTAAAAAAAAAGTGAAAAACTCATCATAACACATTAAGATATTTTAAGATTTTGAAAATAATTTCTTATTTTTATATTTGAATAACATTGCTTTAATTGTTAGTTTAAATTTGGATGTATAGGGTGGACGAAAAGGTACTCCCCTATTTAAAAATTATTTATTGCAAAAAGTTATGAACTTGCAATCATAAAATTAACATCACCGCATAGGACGACTCAAAGTTTTTTAGTCAAGTTCGACGTGGGCGCCCCTGGTGACGCGCAGGATGTCCAATCGGTCTTCGAGCTCCGCCCATGTGTGCGAGAGCATTTCGGCATCCATTGTTGCAATGGCA
This sequence comes from Rhysida immarginata, assembly GCA_023313115.1. Taxonomy (NCBI): domain Eukaryota; kingdom Metazoa; phylum Arthropoda; class Chilopoda; order Scolopendromorpha; family Scolopendridae; genus Rhysida; species Rhysida immarginata. The sequence goes on from JAHWFO010004564.1 coordinate 2,910,250, forward strand.
ACGCGGATTTTCTCACGCAGTTCTCCAGATCGCGGACAGGAGTTGAATACACTGTCTTTTATGTAACCCCATAAGAAAAAGTCAAGGGGCATCACATTAGGCGAGCCTGGGGGCCATGGGATTGGACCATCGGCGCCCAATCCAACGGCCAGGGAAAACTGTGTCTAGAAGCTAACGCACAAACAAGGCCGATGCTTGATGTTCACGCTACCAGTAGTCAGAACGTTCTTGAACCACGACCTTAACGACTTTGCATTTGGCGGTTCCTTTCCGTACACACGGCGATAATTTCTTTGCACCATGATGGGCGATTTTGACTCATTCCACCACAGCATGCACTGTGCCTTCTTAGCAGGAGTCGCCATTTTCGATCCGTCACCGATGCCCACAGATATACCGGGTGGGCAAGAAATAACGTGAGGTGTCCAGAGCTCGCTAGCGGGAATTCTATTAGGCCAAATGCAGTACATTTTGGTGTATATACTCAGTGGAACATGCAGTTTCGATTTCTGCAAAAAAAAAAAAGTACCAAAAGTCGCCAAAGGGGGCGCTTATTTCAAGAAAACAATGAATACATTTGCATAAGCGCGTTCCGTGTTGAGCAATCATGACAATAAAAGGCAAGGCTGAGGATTTCCCATCATTCACGAACGAATGGCCTGACGATGACCTTACTCTGCCTGACCGGGCGTTATTAGTCAAGCTGTTTATCAGAAGAGCGACAATGCAAGTGCTGCCCTTCGTGAATTCCGGCGATTGAAAATGTTACGAAGAGGACCGATGAGCATAACTAACTTACGGAAAATGATTGAACGATTTGAATCTACCGGAACTCTAGGAGTGCAACCAGGCCGGGGACGCAAACGAATCAGGCAGCAACACGTTGAAGAAGTTGCAACTGCTGTTGTGGAACAGGAGATGACTACTGTGCAGGGTACGAGCAGTGCACACGCAATAGCACGCCAAACAGATATCCCATATTCGACGGTGAGGAAAATATTGCTTAAGATATTGACATTTTATCCCAATAAATTCACACCTGTTCAACAATTGCTTCCTGGAGATGAACGTACCCGAACTGACTTTTCGTTGAGATTTTTAGCACGTATGGAAGTGGATGATGCATGGCCATGGCAAATTTTATGGAGTGATGAGGCGCATTTTTATTTGAATGGTGATATCAATACCCGCAACTGCCGTATTTGGGCTGCATCAAATCCACAAGTGTGTCTGCCAACTCCTATGCATTCACCGAAACTAACAGTATGGTGCGGCTTTACTGCTTCTTTCATCATCGGCCCGTACTTTTTTGAAGAAATTCGTTCCCGTGGATCGGTGACTTGTTCCGTCAATTCTGCCAGGTATGCCGATATGCTTGAGAATTTTGTGATACCACGATTGCAGGAAAAGGGTTGTCTGGATTCTACCATTTTTATGCAGGATGGTACGCCACCGCACATCGGACGTCAGGTGTAGCAGATCTTGCGAGAACGTTTTTCAGACAACAGAATAATTAGTCGTGCATTTCCCATGGTATGGCCACTCAGGTCGCCTGATCTCAACCCTTGTGATTTTTGGTTATGGGGATATTTGAAAATCCTTGTGTATCAAGCACATGTTCCTGACCTCTCAACCTTAAAGGATCAAATAACGTTACATGTCAGACTAATTAATGCAGATATGCTGCGAGCTGCCATAGAAAATGTCGTGTACCGCATGCAGCTATTGGAACAGCACACTGGTGGTCATATTGAAACACATTTATAATTAAAAATAAAACACTGTTTATTGTTTTTACTAAAGTTGGTTTGTACGGTATTTGTTCATTTGACAATTTGGTATTCATTGTTTTCTGGAAATAAGCGCCCCCTATGGCGACTTTCGGTACTTTTTTTTTTTTTGCAGAAATCGAAACTGCATGTTCCACTAAGTATATACACCAAAATGTATTGCATTTGGCCTAATAGAATTCCCGCTAGCGAGCTCTGAACACTTCACGTTATTTCTTGCCCACCCGGTATATATTTACTATATATCTGTGCCGATGCCAGCTTTGCCGGATGGTGGTGGCAAGAAAAGGTGAACTGAAAAAAACTTTTTGAGTCGGCCTATGCGGTGAAGTTATTTTCATGAATGTAAGTTCATAACTTTTTGCAATAAATAATTTTTAAATAGGGGAGTACCTTTTAGTCCACCCTGTATATTGTATCTTGGTTATGTATAAATCCTCTGGGTGAATAAATAAATAAATAAATAAATAATAATAATAATAATAATAATAATAATAATAATAATAATAATAATAATAAAATAATAACAAATAATTCGGTGTTTCAGTTTTATGTCTAAAATTGGAACAACGATTTAAGTTTAAAAAGTTAAAAATATAGTAATTTAATTCCAAGAAGCTATTTAACAATAAGTCTCCCATTGTGTTTGATAAAGATCCTTCACCATGCATTTAGCAACTGCAAAAGAAACAAAACAACTTAATGTACATTAAGAGAACCTTTATCATGAGTACTATGTCGTTTTATCGCTATAAATTCGCTGACAGACATAACATGGGGAAAACGTCTGAGGCGAAGATGATATCGTCACTTTTTCCTTCATCATAGATTCCTCCCTTATCCCCTTCAAATGGGTTTTCGCAGCAGGTATTTATTACAGCTTTAAAAATACTTAGTAAAACTTTTGTAGCTATGCGTTGCCTCCGACGGAAGGTAAGTGAGGAATAGGAGCCCACGAACATGCAATCCAATTTGTAGTGCAATTATTTATTCTTTAAAAGCATTTAGAAGATAAGAGAAAATTGCTTATGATCTGTTTAGAATTATTAATAAAATAAATCTTATGTTGGCCACAGATTTCCTTGTTTCCAAACTATCATTTAACTTCAAATTCCACTGATAATCACGAGTTGTCAAATTTCAAATTCCCAGTTCTGTTATTATATACTCTTTAGTTACTTCTCCATCCACATTTTAATGCTTCTTGTCAACTATACGTCATTCTGCAAATCTGAATAAAAAAGTCGTTCAACACCCATAATCGACGAGAGAAAAACTAGTTTTAATCGTTCCATTGCCCTCCCCATGTTCAAGGACAGATTTTTGTAAAGACGTTGAAGAGATCTCTCGTAACCATTAGTTAAGAGCTTGTTGAGGAGAAAATGTGCACATGTTAGTCTGTTGAGGTTCCTAATCCCATGACCTCCAAAAACACGTAAAAAAAAGAAAGGAAAAGAGAGAGAGACAAAACAAAACACCATTCGCCCTTGCAATTCCCCCGTCTATTAAAGAAATGTTCTTAATTGTTTTTATTTCAGTATTGAATATCATCCTCTTTCTGGAATCACTCATGAAAACTTGCTCCAAAAAGTTCAACAGCATCAACAACTCGTTTACAACGCAGGGCAGACCAAAATCAAAATTAGAATGTCAGATATCGCAGGTGGTTTTTTTCGATTTACTTGACTTGGTGAAATATGAAAACTAATGAAACTCCAAAATGATGAAGTATGGAGACGGAGTAATTTGTGAAAACAAATGAAAGATCAGCAACCAGAAAAGAAAAGGTTTACAAAATAATGGATACGTTGTAATATGGGAGAATCGACTAGAAGAAACACCTTAAAGGGGAAGTCCAGACATAATGAAAATATGGTTGGATATCTTTAAATTATGTTGCTAATTAACGATTTGGAGATTTTTTTTTAAAATATTCAATAGTAATTAAAAAAGACACAAAATATCATTCTATTGACGCGAACATAATTTGTAATGCAGTTGGCAACGCTTCATACAGGCGCTACAGGATACAGTGACATCCAATAATTAAATAGACACCCTGCTCTTCGGTCATTTATTTATTGCACAAAAACTATTTGCTACACGTATTTCTTACACATGAACACCAAAACTTGGTTGCCGCGCCTATTGCTTTCTGCAGAGCTTTAACCCGGTTGGGCATGAAATCAATGAGTTGGGGGGGGGGGGGGGGTTGATGGATTTTGATCCACTCGGTACGCAAACATTCGAAAAATTATGCATGAGAAGCAGGTTTTTGTGAATGTTTTCTCACGACACGACCAAGCTTACTCCAGACGTGTTCGATGGGATTCATATCGGGTGACTGACTGGCCCATGGTAGTTTCTGGAAGCCATGTTGTACCTGCTATGCCTACATTCTTCGAGCAGTGTGACAAGGAGCACCGTCCTCCATGAACAGAATGGATGTTTTATCAAGAATCCCGCTGGAAAATATTGGCAAAAGACCCTTCTCCAATATGGCAATGTATTTTTCTGCATTAATGTTATCCCACGTTTGGTGCTCCACAGGACACCTCACACCATAATAGAAAATCCACCATGTTTGTGAAAAGCCGACCCGCACATGACTCTACACTTTCCTTTTTTAGGATTTTGAACTGTGTAATAATCCTGTTGACAGTGGAATCTATAGTGTGCGGGAGATTTTCCTTTGGCTGACACCATCTTTGTATTATCCAACAACGTGACCTCGTTGAAAATCACTCAATTCTATGGCACCAGACTTTCGAGGCATGTTTCTTCAAGATGAGAATAAGTTACTGCAAACTATAATGTAAAATATAAGTGCACATTCACAATTATTTCTATAAGAACATGAATAAACCTGAAATATGGGGATGTCTATTTACTTAGTGAGTGTCACTGTACATAGGAGAGAAGCAGGGCTATCTTCGGGGCACGACAAAATATTTTTGTAGTTGTAAATACTTGGCTAAAAGGTTTCAAATTCTGGTAGCTCAGTTACAAGTTTCAGTATCCTATACAGTGTTACAAAGCAATGGTACCTCAATTTGAAATTACCGTAATAACTAAATTACCTATAGCCCGGTCTTTTCAGTAAGTTTACGTACATGGCGATGCATTGCGTAATTAGTCCATTACCACTGCAGCAGTGCAGCAGCAGTTACGTCATCGCCTCGTCCGTCACCGAAGATGACAACATTAGAACAGGATGCAGAGCCACAACGACCGGCCCAGCCCGTATCGTCTCCACGTGCGTCGCGGGCCGCTTCGGTGCAACGCTGGTTTTCGATCCAAGACAGTTATAGAACTACAATGATTCACTTTGTATTTTTGTGTTGACAAAGTGTCCACACCAGCAGTTCCTTTGCCAATTTTAATTTGTTTCTGGACAGAAAATTTAAATTACCACGATGCAGTAGACATAGTAATACTGAAAACAGTCTGAAGAATTTTAAAGATTGTAGGATGGAGTTCAATGTCTTCGGTAATACAGCACTGAAAAACTCTTGGAATTTTTTCCTGTAAACTGTTAGTTTTAAGTCAGTCCGCTCCGCGAGAATTTGTTCATCAAAATTTCCTGGGACCTCAACTTTTCTTTGTAGAATGGCGTGCCGCTTTGTAATTCTACCACTCCCATTCTGTCAAATGATTACATGTGCAATAGTCAAATGGCTCCCAGAAGAATATGGCAATAGCAATCTTGGAATATTTAAATAGCATTTGTTTACCAGGCTATCGGTTTTTTCGAGCCCCATAAAGAGCTATGATCTGGAGAAGTGCATTTCACGTTATATTAGTTTGGGATAAATTTGTTAATAAATGGTTGATGGAAGAATAAATACCTCTTTCCAGGAAAAAAAAACTGACTATTTGTGGACAAGAGGCGTCTTTTCTTCAATCATATTTATTATCCACAGTGGTTTCAGGATAAATAGAGGTTGTTCGATTTACAGGATATTACAGAAAATCTGAGATCACAGTGATAAGGGAACACTGGGGGAGAACACTGGCATATGCCACTGTCGTGCGAAAATATAACAAACAGTGTCTAGACTCTAGAGTAATGTATAAGTCACCGAGAGAATGGTTTCCCGAACAGCCCTAAATTAATCTAAGTTGATTTTATGTATAGAGACATCTCAAAGCGCCGACAAGATTGTTGATATTCTTTATCTGAAATTCACAATCATGAACACTTTTCAAAAGATGAACCCTACCAACTTTTGCAGAGTGTCCATGAAATAACTGCATCGAAATGCGTCTGGCGTTGGGTTGTTAAAGGCAAACGTCTGCTCACAGAATGGGAGGTCGTTTTCAACAGGTTCTTCTATAAGAACCCCTATTATCCTAAACTTTTAGGATACTTCGTAGAGATTCGATAAGTGGTGATGTGAACTTCTTAATAATTTTTCTCATTAATCTAGAAATTAAAACTTTTCTGCATAAAATTAATCTGCAAGCAACAGTCAACCTTATGCTTTAGAGCAGCGGTTCCCAACTGGGTTTCCGCAAAAAAAAATTATTTTATACAAAGAAATATTTCCACACTCATAATTTAAAATCTAAAGCTAAATTAAAATTAATCCACAATAACCTTGTGTTTATTATTTAACATAAATTAATAAAGATTCAAAAAATGTCACATATCTAGACGGGTTCCGCGTTAAAATAAAATTGGAAACAGATGCTTTAGAGAAATGTTCTAAATTGCTTCCTAAAAACAAGTTTAAAATGCAAAAAAAAACACATGTCTCTTTATTAGTGCTTTCCAAAGATATGTTCGGTTTGTATACCACGGTTTCAACAATCAGCTGTTGGAAAGCAACAATTCTTGATTAAATTCGTTAGCTATTCGGCCTTCGTTTTTGTGTCATTCAAGTCGACCTAATGCCCAGAAAGACTCTAATCGAAATTGTGTGTCATCTTCCCATCTAAATTTTCTAATTCGAACAGCAGAGACCGGGTGCGGGATTGGCATTACGCGCTCAGATAAAAATCAACACAACCAGATTATTCCTTAATCGTAGGTTCTCTTGGAATTTAATTACAATTTTATTATTTAATAAATCAAATCTTTGGCACCTTTATGAGTTTCTAATAACGGTTTCTTTATTATTTGAATTTTTTATTATCCGATAATTACTTGATAAATTATTAAGCGATGATCTGTGAGGTCACCCCCCTATCATTCCTCACTCCTTCATGGCAATCGAGTTAAACTAGCTCAAGTAAACCGTTCACAGATGCCATTTAACCCTTTTCCCATGTAAGGAAAAACTGAAAGGAAAAATATTATATTAGAAGAATTTTGGGAGTGGAGAATGAATGTAGAGCCTTCGAAATACGTGTCCAGAATTTCATATATTGTTTACCACTGTGTGGTTTATGATTTTTCCAGATTAAAAGGTAAAAATATTTATAAACACTCTCTACCAGGTTCATAAACCAGTAATCTAATACGAGGAGATCAAGTTGCATGACAGTGTTGGTGTTGTGTTCATTAGCAAAACACTGCCTTCATTAGCATGCGGTTACTTAAAAATTCCAGCCGTTTAATGCAGTTAATTTGTCTTCAAAAATAGTGAAATTTAAGTGTTCCAGTTATAAATGTGTTTTGTAAATGAATCACCTTCCTATAAGCTTTTCCTAAATAAATTACTGTTAACGAAAGAAAATTTTTTAATTTAAGCAACAAGGAAGAAAGAAACATAAGAATACAATAGAAGGCTTTTGCTTGAATTTAATGCTAATTTTCTGAAGACAATTGAGAAAAGTTCAGTGATTTTATAAAAAGGAATTTTAATAGAGTGGTTTCTTTTGTAGTGAGCTTCAAAGGTTAAACAAATGCAGAGTTTGTGTTTCAATGTTTTGTTACTGAATGTTTTTTGAGTTGTATAGAGCAAAGGTAAGCGATGGAAAAGGGAGGAAAAAAAAGCCCCTTAGAATACACTAGAGAATCAAAGCTGAACTAGTTCCTTTGCTTCACAAATGAAGCTCAAAAACTGACAAAGCTCTCAGTTTCCTTCCCTTTTTATTAACTATATACTTAACATTGCCAGAATTGTATTATTAACAATTTCCTCGTAAAAAATTTCAGTAAGATAGTTAAAAATTTGATGAAGTCGGCGAAAAAGCTTCAACTCAACACAAATTTTCATTCTCCGTGGTAATAATCTTTTTCATTTAAATATTTCATCGCACAAAAAAGAGAAGAAATCCATACAAGCCCGGAATGTTTTAAGTTTTTCGCTTCGGGTTAAGTTGACGAGATAGAGAAGTTTCGTAAGCAAGGCAAAGTGATTTATATTTAAGAATTGTAGTTATATTCTAACATAAAAATGCAGAAGGATATTCCGTGTTTTAAATGCGTCTGGCGTTGGTTTGTTAAAGGTGAACATCTGCCAAAAATAAATATAAGAAAAAACTATTTTAACAAATTCATCGTTTCAAATGCTATTTACATCGGACCGAGAAAGGAAAGTGGAACAAACAGAAGCTGAAGTATTTGTCAACAAATCAGCGAAAAATATATTTATTTTCCATTTCGAGGTTCCCATAGCAGAAACTTTTGTTTTGGAGTTGAACTCTGTCTAGAATTATTCAAGTGAATTTAAAAGAACCTGAGAGAAGGGGTAGTAGATATTGTTTTCTTAGAAGAAGGGCAATTTATTTTTTTCAACAAATGGAATCTTTTCTACAATTTCTTTTAACCCTGTAACATAATTCCTGAGCAATATTTCTGTTTAAAAAAGTTTCTCTTAAAGAGCTTAGTTTGATTCAGTATTTGCATTTTATACGCATGATAAAAAGATATTCAATTTTTAACAATAATACATTTCACAGTTTTTTAATATTGGAAAACTTTCACTTAAATTTGACTTCAGACTCGTTCGAAGCATGGTTTCAATAGCGGTTCAATAAATGTTATTGATTTTCATTAATAATAAATTCGATACAAATTTACAATAATAAAATCGATATAATTTCTTAACTTGAGAGCAAACTGCAACGGCTTAAGATAAGAAAAAATAAAAACTGGCGAGAAAAGCCATTGAGAAGAAAATTTAGAGAGTGCATACATGGACAAGTGGTAGATTTTTCTCAATATAATGCAAGTCTGTGTAAATGCCGCCCCGCTTATGCATATATGTCTGATGCGGCTCCTCTCTGCATCATAGTACGCCACGGCCCCGTGTGCATACGTTGATATCACAGCACGCCACGGCCCTGAATTTGTAGTTAAATTGATGCATTTATTTACTAAATTAAAGTAACAGACAAAATAAGAATAGAAACCACAATTCCACAAATGAGAAATTTAATCTGGAGCCACGGATGTACATTTCGAAGACCCTGTCCTCTTCATCAGAGTGTAAATTGGGAATACAAAATGTGACTACCATTAACAACCACTCAGGCTATTTTACAAATAACGAAGAGCCAATCAAGGAACTACAAAATATGATATTGATGAAAAATAGGAAAGAAAATTCCACAGCCTGCGATCGAACCAGGAACCTTCTGCTCACCGTGCAGATGCGCCAGCCAAT
>JAHWFO010004564.1:2919605-2963215 GCA_023313115.1 Rhysida immarginata
TGTATAAAAATCCTCATAGAACATCCAATTATTATTCTTTAAAAATATGATAAACCGAAAAACTAATAATAACCAATCAGGTAAGTTACAAGTTGTCAATCAGGGAAATAAAAAAACGGATTACAGATACTAATAAAAGAGATAATAACCAATCAAATTATTTTACAAGAATAAAAACAATGACTAATAATAGTATTTAAGAAAGAACATGTTTAGAGAAATTGATTAATATTGACAATAAAATGGGGTAAACGACAATACATTCGGCATTGCGTTAAAAAAAAAACACAAATATTCGCTTTAGTGGACTTAATAAGTAAATTCATTTTACGTAACATTATATTAAATTGAGCTTAAAGTTATTAAAACTTAAAATTTTATTAAAAGAATAAGAATATTCTGATTAGCTACTTGTAAACCCTAGTTTTTAGAAATCCCCATAAACAACAGTCACAGAGATTAAGGTCTGGGGATCGAGGAATCCACGCTATTGGAACATTTCGTCTAATCAATCTGTCTTCAGTAAAAAGAGAAAGCAAGAAATATTTTACGTGGACGATTGTGTACGGCGGCGCATCATCACATCGGAATATTACGTTTCCCACATGCCTCGTTGTTTGATGTAAGGAATAACATCCTGTAAAATTCGAAGATAGCGGGTACCTGTGATTAACATTGTTACCAAAACACCATCGTTCGTTCTTCGAAGAAAATGGGTCCAATGGCATAATGCGTACGGATCAAAGTTCCAACCATTTCTGTGCTTAGATATACACTCTAGCGGCCAAAAAATTATTTAAACTAATTTGCATATTTTATGATTAGAAAAATTTCCGCATTATGCCAATATGAACGTGTTAAAATATCATTATACGTAATTTGTTCATTTATAAAATCGTTATCAGCTCTCAAAGTGAGTAAGATTTTTTTTTGACGATCCTGTGCATAAAAATGTGGTTGCTCAAATTATTACGCTCTAACAACAAACATGGGGAGATTTCAAATAAATAATATAGTTATGTTCCAAGGGTGATTCTTTCGACAGTTCGTTGGAGAAAACTGCTGCATCTTCATTTTTGGTCTTAAATGAAAGATCTTAGTCTGTAGATTTGTCAAAATTAGCTTTTGGGTCCATAATTATTACTATTAATTAACGGTAATTTACAATTAAAAATTACTTTAAACGCATGCTTAGTGATATGATAAAAACTGTCTTTACGTATATCCGCAAAAATTGGCTTCTGCGCAGACGTGGTAGAAGGCTTCGAGACAAAAAAAACAACAAAAAAAAAACAACATTTCTCTAATGTGTCCGACTCTCGCTGCATTTTTTAGATTAGAGTGTCCTTTTATATAACGGGAATAATGTTTTCATCCTTGAATGAAGCTCCGTATTATTTTGTAATAAAAACCTTGCCCAAGAGTACCCGTATTTCATTTAAATGTTATCTTATCATAAAATAGCGGCCCTATCGTAAGCAAGGGAACAAGAAGTAATAAAATCGTTATTTCGATATAGATTAGTAATATCGATAGCTGCCAAATCTATGAATAACACTCAGACCAGAACAAAGCAGATCGTACAACTATTTTATGTCATCTAAACCAAGGACAAATCCAAGTGAGAAGCAAAATCCAAGTTAATCTGGGGTTAGAATGTTTTTACAAAGTGGTCATTACCTTCCCATATCTCGAAAAATCTCTGTATATCAAATTTTTCGTAAGTCTCCGTGATCATTACATAGAAAAACTGTTTTTATGTACTTATCAGTTATTTTTTATTATGAAAATCACCTTCAGGGTTGTTCTTCGTTTGTCCGCAGAACTGCCTTGGAATTTCAGGATTTCTGAGACATTCCATAGGGTTTCTGAATTTATTCTATGTTATCTGCATGACAAGACAAATTTGCACAAATAGCAGTTTATGGCTGTGCATGTTTAGCTACTCACTAATCTATAATCTTTAACTATTACTAAAATTAGGGCCTTATATGGATCCCTGCTAAAATATCCCATCATTCTACTCAGATGTAAAGGGTTTTTCATAAAATGTGCAGTTTATGAATTGCGTCGGATTATTATGTTTGAAGACTGTTAGCAATGTTTCTATCATTTTCGTTATCTATTATCACTCCGATCAGAAGACTAATTGTCGTTTTTCCATTTAGTAGCCATGGAGCGGTTGAGTATCGCATTCTTATTGCGAAAACTCATGACAGAAAGGGGGAGTTATGCAGAGACTATCTGTAAACATGGCAGTTCCCCAATCGCAACAACAGTGTCGAGGTTGGTACAGAAATTTGAAGAATCTGGATCAGTTGCAACCAGAAAATCGCCCGGTTCGAACGCAACAAAATATTGCGGTAGTTGCAAGACTGTGTGAAAGTGTTTACTTTCTTGTGTTGTTTATGTATAAGAAGCCCAGTACTGCCAAGAAAAGATTCTCCAAAAATAGACATTATATTCGTGACCGCTTCGACGATAGCGCCCGGTCGAATAAGACCTTTAAAATATCGTTAACAATAGTAACAAGAGGTTAATCCCTCCGAGGAAGGTATAGAAAAGTAGTGGAAGCCCTGAGTTCGTCTATTATTATCCCTTTATCTGCACTTTTTAATCTTCTCTCCCCCCCCCCCCCCAATAATTTTTTTAAATAAAAAATTTGATTTTCTCGGACGTAATATTTAGAAAATATAAAGAGCTCTATCTTCTGGCATTTCTCATCATTTCCGATCGGATGACATATCACATGCGATATGCTGCCATTGTTCTGAAGACCACGCATGTCACCTCTACAACTCCGAACCCATTGGAAGAATTTGGCCTACACTTCACAGTAATGTAGACATTGCCTAGCGGAATCTGCATGCTGAATTTCGCTGCTTTACGTATCTAAATACCACATAGATCTTTTGTCCCCTCTGATTTCCACCCACATAATCCGACCCCAATGCACCAATCAAAACCAAATTAAATAGTGAAGGTGGACATGCCCATAGTGAGCTACATTCCGAATTTCAACTTTCTACCTCAAAAATTCAGGAATTATGACGGGGACAGACGGACGGACAGACGGATTTTATAAAACCAATAAGTAGTTCCATTCTTCCGCTACTTAATTACAATGACGGTGTCCTATCCGGAATACAAAAAATTGGCTAAACGTTGGAAAACTGGTATAAGGTAAAATGGAGATTATCTTGAAGGCTTCTGAAGTTATTTTAAAAAATACATTTCCTTTTTTCCATTTAATATTACAATGTGTAAATCTTTTGAAAGTTCCTGGTATCCTAGCATACTATCCGCCAATCAGGAAAAAATGCCTGAATCCTTGCAGCTACGGAGGGTTGATTCAGATAAAATGAGACGACTTTAAACGCCGCGTATGACCTTGACGGAATGTGATTTGCATGACTCGTCCACTATTCATGGGGATTAACTTTGTATACACTTGTTGCTGTTATTTGGGACATTTCGTGCTGAAACATCGCTTCCAAAATCACAGCTTTTTGGGAAGGGTATATGTTTGGCCTTTCCGACGCTAACTTCAGTCTTTCGTGCATTGTGGAATTATGCAAACGAAATGGTATTGTGGTATCCAAAGCTACTGTGGGTCGAATAATCAAAAAGAACAAATTGCGACCATCTAATGAACGTGGACGAGCAGAGAAGCAGACCAGAAACAAGCCCCAGCCAACACCCCAGCTCAGGTGGTGCGAGAAATCCGGTCTGAAGTGCTGAAAGAAAATCCCCCCACACAGAGAAGTCTAGCCCAAAGGAAAGGTATTTCACAGGCAACAGTCTCCAGAATAATTCATGACAATCTTGGGCTGGAGCGTCCAACAACGAGGCTCTCACATCATCTATCACAACAGTGGCCAAGTCATCTGTGGCTTACTACAGGAAGATGGAACAGGAGACGGGCATACGAGTTATTCCCTTCTCTCATGTGCCTGTAAAATCTCCTGACGCATCACCGATGGTTTTGGTCTCCTGAAACGACGGCTCGGAATTCGCCGACCAAGAACCGTTGATGGGCTATGGAAAGTGTGTCAGCAGGTGTGGAACGAACTTCCCATTGAGTCCCTCAAACTCAGCCTACTTCAGTGGAAATTACGGTGCCGGGTGATAGTCCAACAACGTGGTTCTCACATCAAACATAACCGATGGTGGCGCCATGGTATTACACTATCGTAACAGAACTGCAAACTCGTCTCATTTTATCTGAATCAACCCTCTGTACATCTACAGAATAATAATATCATATACAGAATAATAATAAAAAGATACCATCTTCCTGATAATAGTAATGCTAAAAATTGTGGACAAATCGTAGTAACAAACTAATTAAGAACAAAAACCACAATTCCACAAATGAGAACAACTTCCTGTTCTACTGCTTTTGGGAATTTTTGTCACTTTAAAAAATAATTTAATGTCACTTCAAAAAACCACGGATGACCACATGTCAAATCTAAATCAGAATTCGAATTCATCATTGAAGCACATGTAGCTTGCTTTTCTACTTAGTTTAAAAATCTTCTTGAAATGGTAAAAAAAGAAGTCTCCGTTCTATTCTTCACCAGCTGCTAGAGCAATGTCTGCCAAACTGGGTGGCGCGACATAGTAAGGTGCCTCGAGAAATTCCAGGTGTGGCGCGAAAGATTGTTAAAAAATTATTGTTACTACAATAAGAATTAATTTATTTTTATTCACACTAATAAAGTGTATTTAATTTTCTTGAGATTTTTATTTGACATGCCGCAAATTAAATTCTTCTTGCCCTGTGTGCCGTAAGGTAAAGAAGTTTGGCAGACACTGTGCTAGAGGATGTCGTCGGACGTAATTAAGCACTGTATTCACATCCGTAAAGCGTTTCAAACAGCCAATGATCTTAAAAACTTATTCTTTCCTCAAATGATTTTTCATCGTAAAGTCTGATGAAAAATCGTAAGCTTTCAGCCAATAAACGGTCATTCTCCAAGTTCTGCCTGAGTGGCCTAAGTATGGCTTCACCAATAGGATCCTTGAGTTTTTATTCACCATCCGGCTATCTATGGATCTGGCTCCTCAATCATGATAAAGTTATTCCCATTGTTTACTACTCCGACTATACGTTTATGTTTACATATCTTGGTTAAAGGTATGAGATGGCTTTCTCTTCTTAGTTTGTGGGAGATCTGATAACGACCGAACTCGCCATTCGAGGCGAATTCCTCTTACGATGATATCTCTTTTGTAATACAACAGATATTAAATTGCTTTTCCAGACGTATTTCTAGGTATAATTCTGAAAGCTGCCCCTCCCTCTAACGGTTATATCACAGACCTGCGTGTTGGAAAATGCACTCGACAGGTAACTTATTTCCATTTTTCTTTTACAGGTTCTTTTATGAATAAAGATTAGGGATCAGTGGAGGCGGCTGGCACGACCCATTTACGACATTGGCATTAAAAAATGTAATATATTTTGATGATGAGAAAACGAAATTATGGAATTTCTTTTTTAATGAAAATTAATCGGAAATCTGTTTTTAGAATGAAGAATATATTCCTATTTCCGTTTATTTTCAAGGAAATTTGAAATTTAATTATATAATACGCTTGCTGCAAAGAATGTTGGATAATCTATATATGATGTATGAAATGGATTGAATTTTAAAGCTGAGTTACCGAAGAGTCTAACCATGTTTGCAGAACGCTTGCATTTCGAGATTTAAGACGAAAACCTTAATTGCCAAAATATAAATCTGGAAACGGCAGAAAAATCTCATGACCAGTCTGAAATTTTCTAGATTTCTAATATTGGTATGACTTGCCGGTATTTGTTATAATTGTTTAGAAACATTGTGTGGTTCAAATAGAACAAAAAATGTCCTATAAACATTACATCTAGTTTCGATCGTGTGTGAGATATCGACGTTTGTCTATTTTCTTGTAGAGTTGTTAAAGCAAATAAATAAAACACTTGAGAGTGCAGATCACTGTTATTCTGCATACTGACAGAACATCACATTGAACTACAAAACGAAACTGAAATGATACAAGGAATAAGAATAAGAAGAAAGTAACAAATCAATGTCGAGGGGGCCCCTCAAATTGGCCCCCCCCCCCCCCCGCTCCAATGCACTGGTTACAAGCTTCGGACAACTGCGCTGGTAGCTGCCACAATCTGGTCGGGTGTAATTGCTCGACTACAAGCTTGAATGAATGCAATGAGTTCATCTCTGGTGATGGGCGGATTGCTGTAGACCTCCTCCTTCAGTGTTTCCCACAGAAAAAAATCTAATGGGGTGAGATCCGGTGACCTAGGAGGCCATGCCACTGGACCACCTCTACCGATCTATCCGTCCGGATAATTGACATTCAACCAGTCTCGCACTCCTCTACCAAAGTGGGCCGGGCATCCGTCCAATTGCAATCGGAGGTTTCTTCGTACATCCAATGGCACGTCCTCCAAAAGGATGTAAAGATGATCTTGGAGAAAATCGCGAAAAACTGCGGTGTTCACTCTGCCAGGTAGAAAATGGGGACCAATGAGCTGATTATTAAGTACGCCCATCCACACATTGACACTGAAAACGGTGTGGGAAACGGTCTTCAGCTATCGCATGAGAGTTCTCGTGTGCCCAGATATGGGCATTGTGAATATCAAATACACCTCTTCGAGTGAACGTAGCTTCATCCGTCCATAAAATCAATTGAGAGAACTGTCTATCCACCCTTTGAGCATTCACAAACGCTCACAGAATTCAACACGTTTCCCCAATTCTTCTACACGGTGTACGTGAAAAGCATGCCTGCCCTCGCGTCTTAGTGTCCTTCGAATTGTCTCTCTAGGGATGCTATTTCGGCAAAAGCTCTTCGCACACTTGTGGAGGGAGCGTTGTCAAAATGGTCGAGAACGATATCTCCTCTACGTAGGACATGATGGGCCTTTTGATCCCTTCAACGTCTGAACGATCCTGTCTCCATTAGAACTTAGTGTACCCTCGAAAACAATTCCCGATGTGGATGCCGCCTATGAGGAAATGCATCCGCGTGCGACCTGCTGGCTTCTGCAGCGTTACCAGCAGCAAGCCCATAGTAAAAATGAATGACCGCATATTCTTCATTTGTGAAAACAAACGGCTTAATGAACTTCGACGTTGTGTTGCATAATATGAGCAACTGCTCAAATCAACCGCCAAGTCAATAAAATACCTTTCACCTTCGATTCCTCTTCCTGTTTGGCATATGCAGATTAAATAAATTTAAAACAAAAAATTAAATAAATCAAAACAGAAAGAGTAGATTTAAAAATAAATAGGTAAACCTACGTTTTTTCTAGAAAAATAGACAAACGTCGATATCTTACACACGATCGAAACTAGATGTAATGTTTATAGGATATTTTTTTGTTCCATTTGAACCATACAATGTTTCTAAACTATTATGCTGGATAAGTTTGGGTTACTTTGTATATAGTAGTCGGTCTTTCCAGTTAAGTGACACCAACAATGCTTAATAAGTGACACCATAGCTCATCTACTACATATATAGGGTGACCTAAACTTATCCAGCATAATTGTTTACGAACATTGTATGGTTCAAATGGAACAAAAACTGTCCTATAAACACTACATATAGTTTCGATATGTGTGAGATATGGACTCTGAACGATCCTGTCTCCCTTAGAACTTGGTGTACCCTCGAAAACACCTCCCAATTTGGATGGCGCCTATGAGGAAATACATCCGCGTACAACCTGCTGGCTTCTGCAGCGTTACCAGCAGCAAGCCTATAGTAAAAATGAATGTCCGCATTTTCTTCATTTGTGAAAACAAACGGCATAATGAACTTTGACGTTGTGTTGCTTAATATGAGCAATTGCTCAAATCAACCGCAAAGTCAATAAAATACCACGATAACACATAAAATAACACATGTTACAAGTACGACGATTCCTCTTCCTGTTTGGCATATGCAAAACAGGAAGATTACATTTAAGAATAAATAGGTAAACCTACGTTTTTTCTAAGAAAAGACTAAATAAAAAAAAATAGACAAACGTCGATATCTCGCACACGATCGAAACTAGATGTAATGTTTATAGGACATTTTTTGTTCCATTTGAACCATACAATGTTCCTAAACAATTAGGCTGGATAAGTTTGGGTCACCCTGCATAATATGAAATAAGCTATAGTCACAGTAATATTAGCGAGTCGACTGATAGCATATTTGATCTAATCATTGATATAAAACAAATGATACAATGAATGATATACTATATTTCAAATGCAGGGTATTTATAACTAAACCGACAATACTCGAGGCATCTGTAGCTCGATCTCACTAGCAGAATGGCACCAAATTTGATACGGGGACTAAAGACGACATGTGAAGAAGGATTTCGCGAATATAGTAGAAAAGGTGGCGCTGTGCAGTGTGAAAAAGAGTTACAAAGAAAAGAGGCAAAGAATAACTAAGGCGAAATTGAAGTGAAACAATTTATTATGTGCATCAATTTTTATTCACTTCCCCGGTGAGGACATCAACCATCTTCAATGTGACAACCAAATTTCTGAATCATGAATTTCAATGCATTAATCGATATGGGCTGTGGGCTGGTGAAGATAAAACAATTTTCACAAATAACAGAAGACGTTTGTTGCACTGAAGTGATCTTCAGAATGTCTTTCGGAGCTTTACCCGAGTCTGTAAAGCCCTACATAGTCGAGAATTTGCAATAAGGATTTTTACCTGCGTTTTTTGCAAATTATCGGCTACGTAGATAAGAAGAGCGCCACCTTTTTCCTTATTAGTGAACTATATTTTTTTTTACGCATCTTTTTATCGCTTCATTCCTATTATTCTAACTGGTAATTACTAATTCTAATTGTTCATCAAATTCTTCAGTATTCCTTACCATGAGTCACTTTTCTTGTAAAAAGATATTTTGCCATTCGGTAGGTACAACGAATATAAATGGGACAGCTCTAAAACCATAACAATGTTAATAAAAAAAAAAAACAACAACAAAAAAAACTTGACTTTTGTTACTATATGCTTAAATGATTAAAGTCATTTTTGAAATACTTATACAGGTATTTTATTATTATTAATTTTGTTGTGGTTAAATAGCTGTCCCGTTTTTGTTTAATTAGTACTTATTATCTGCACTTGATTTATTATATATTTTTAGGATCAAGTTGCTCCTTTATAATAAACAATTTTTTTCCTTGACATTATGTTTTAGTTTGTATCCTGATTTATTTGATTAGGTTCGGTAGATATCGATCACTTATTCTAATAACCATCAGCTTTTTTTTTTTAATTAGTTTGTTTAATTTTGTGAGTTTAACAAGTGCATGTCGTATTTTATTTTATTAGTACCGTAAATGGACTGGGCTGATGGGAAAGATTTTAATGGTATTTATACCGAAGCAGAAGAATGGCCTATAACGCTATGAGGTGTATTATCACATATGACGGTTCTAAAATAGGAACATGTCGCTGAAAAAAAAAAAAACGGACGACTACGATTAAAATTTCCAAAATCAATTATCAGACACTGCTCCAATAAAAATTAGATACTTTCTAGTAAAGGTTTTTATAGAATGCCTGAAATTCAAGGCAAAATAAAAATTTAAATCATTTTCTAAGTATCTCCTAAAGATTCTGCAGATTAGCGCTTATTTCAGGCAATGTGTCAAACTATTGCACAAAATAAAAATTATATTTCTAATATATAACTTTTATATTTTTATTTCTATCTTTAATTAGTTTGGGTTTCACAGGTTTCGATTCGCTAGTATAACCCCCTCCCATCGATTATTTATTATGCTTGGCCAGTAAAATGTTAGATATATGATCTCTTGCTCTTTTATTGTTATTGGGTACAAAGTAAATAGCAGTTTTACAATACCTAAAGAATAAAGTAAACTTTTTATTATCAGAGTGTTGTATTTCTCTTTCCATAACTTTGAAAAGCCTAGAGATAAAAGGCGAAACAAATTAGTATTTGCTCTATACAAATTTTATACCGTCTTCTTGGAATGTACTGTGAATACTAGACATTCTATAGAAAACTGGGCAACCCATTAAAAAGCTTATTTCAAACATTTCCAACAAAGGTGAATCGTTCTATAGAATACCTCTATATTCTATACAATTTCTTAGTTTCACGCAATGCCAATAATATAACACAAAAGGAAATATCCACGATTTGTGCTCGAACTAGGGACCACGAACATCAGCGGTAATGCAACGATTGTTCGCTTTCAATTAGTGGATTTTCCCTTCTTGTTAATTTATTATACACTAGACGGTAAACAACCCATCTTATATTTAATCTCAATCTCTTTAATAAAATAAATAAATAAATAAATAAATAAATAAATAAATAAATAAAAAATCGTCAGAGAACAATGGAACAGCTTAAAGGCAGAGGATGTTGCATGGAATCCAATTTTTGGAAGACATTTTTTATCGTATCACTATGCATGCGCTTAAAGCAATTTTGAATAGTAAATCACGCTAATATTAGTAGTAATTATGAACACAAAAACTTAATTTGACAACTACAGACCAAGACCTTTCATTTAAGACCAAAATGAAATTTATAGACGCAGTAGTTTACTCCAACAAACTGTCGAAAGAATCACGCTTGGAACTTAAATATACAGGATGAGGCATTTATCTTGAGACAACTGAATATCTCGGAAACTAAGCATTGTACGAAAAAATGTCCAAAATCAAAAGTGAATTATTTCGCGAGGGAAATTCATTAGTTAAAAAATTACCCCCCCCCCTTGTGTATTCAATTTTTTTCAATTTCAAAAAATTTCAAAAATACAATATTTTTCAATACACACGCATAGACTCTTTCTTTTCCATAGGACTGCTGCCCCCAAAAGTTTACTTGTGCACTAAAAATTTTTGAATTTTTGAAATTCTGACTTCGGATTCTTAAATACCATCAAAAATAGAATAGGAATGCCTGCAGACTCACTCTCTATCTCTTTGTCTTCATCGATAAAATTGGGTGCAAAACTTTAAAAGTTCCACACTTTCAGGGCCTCTATCTCCTAAACGGCTGGATCAATTGAAAAAACACCAAGAATAAAACATTTCTCGAATATTGTGCACAATCTGAATATATCATTAAAAATAGGGTTTCCTATTTAAGATTTCAAAGTTACCCCTCCCCCAGCCCCCCTCACAAAGAGGGGGGGGGGTAATTTTCTAACTAAAGAATTTCCCCCGCGAAATAATTCACTTTTGATTTTGGACATTTTTTTCGTACAATGCTTAGTTTCCGAGATATCCAGTTGTCTCAAGATAAATGCCTTACACTGTATAGATAATAATTGTTTATGTATAATAAAAAGTATTTTGTAATATAAAACTTGCGCTCTTATCATTACCGAGGATAAACTCTTACTATGGATAGATAACTTAGAAAGAAATAAAATGAGGACAGATGATGTTGTGTTTCGTAAAAACTTATTGTTATGTCGATATAAAGTGAAGAAAATTATAGCTTGATGTTTGATTTGATCGAGAAGGAAAATCTTAATGTTTAGCATTTCCGATTCCTTCTTTTGCCCCCCGATACATTCGAAATTTCAAGCTAAAGAACGACATGGATTTAGATCCTACAAGAACTTTACCCGTATTCCAAATGAGTGTAAATGTCTTATGTGTCCATGAGAGCAAGTGAAATGTGAATAGTTTCATAATGTTTGTCTGCATATCTGTCGACAGATTTTGTTGTTGTTGTTGTTGTTGTTGCTGTTGTTGTTGTTACTATTCGCATGAAAAAAATTTTTGCATCAGAGGGAGTGGAAAACGCGAGAGGCCAGTAGCATGAACCACGATTGGCTACTCTGAGCCCATGATGTCAGTTGGCCTTCGGTGCGTGGGAGTGGCTTAGTCATTTTTTTAATCTTGGCCGGTCTATATTGATTAAAACACGCGGAAGAAAAGTTTATGAATGGTGGTGGCGATGGTGTAGCAGTTTCCAGCGACGAGTTCGCTTGTCACTCACGACGGGGCTGAGTGCACCCTCGACGCAACAGATGTTCTCCATGCAAGCTAACGAACACACACACACACACACTGAGAGAGAGAGAGAGAGAGAGAGAGAGAGAGAGAGAGACATTTACACACAAACAGAAACAAAAAATGAAAAGGAAATTTTCAACAGACGGCTCCCGAAAACGAAAAAGGGGGGGAGGGGACCTCCTCTACCATACATTATACAATATACGCAAAAAAGTGGTTTTATTCTAATGACCTGTAAAGCAGGCTACTGTTGACGAACATCACGGTTCTGGAAGCTATAGGAAATGAAGGAATTGTGAAATATATTCAAAGAAATCGTTTTTATTTCCCAAGGCATTCATTTCGATGCTTAAACGTATCTGCGAGAAGTAAGGGTTGTGGATTCTGTTGTAGTTATGCTTAAGTTTGGGCTTCCTATATAGTATGAGTTCTCTAGAATTTTCAAAATTTAAGAACTTCTAATTTTTTGCTTAACCTAAATACTGCCTACACTTTCAGGAGGAGTTAGAGCGTTTTGTTGTTGTTGTGTTTCGATTATAACCACAGAACGAAGCAATGGGGAAATTGGCCTAAATAAATAATTAATAATAAAGAATAATATTAAAAAGCATATTTGTTAATTAGCATTAATTGCGTTAAATAATTGTATTATTCTGTTTTGATTAAATGTTATAATATTTTTTATTAATGAGAAGCCTTTAATGGCATAGTTTATGGCCATTGACTTAAAATGCGCCATACTTATGCTAATATACCTGGTACTCCTTTTTTGTACAAATTAAAAATTTTAATTTAAAAATAACCCTGTCTAAAAAATAAACATGTGAAATGATTTATTTAGCTCAAACAGTCTGGCAGATAAAATATAAAGGCTTTTAACATAAAAAAATTAAAATTTTATTTAAAATAGATCATCTAGAAGTCGAAGATGAACATTTAAAATTTGTAGTGGTTGGTGTCATAAAAATATTTTAGTTATTTATTTTTGAGTTATTCTGTTTTCATCTCGAGTACTCCAGGGTGAATTTTATGTGAAATAACTGTCGATAAAAGCAATGAAGAAAAAAATAAAAGTTTTGAATCCAATCTTAGTCACATCCAAATATTTTAAATGTATACAAAAACCAAAATTGCATCAAAAAATGTATAAAACAGCTTTAAAGAGTGCCTCATTGCTGTATTCTCCATGTAAATTTTTTCGAACATTTCGAATTTTTTTGTGAAATCTTGACATTTTCCTACAAATAAAAGAACAAATAGTGCAGCTTCTTTAAATTGTATTTTTTCACGTCTGAAACTTTTTAATAGCTTAAGTAATCTTTCCCTAATAACTTTTGAACTTAAGATTCAACAATTACGAAATTTTATCTCGTATGTCATGTCATTAGTATCAGACCGAATCAAACGTATCTATTTCACTAAATGGGTGCTTTGCCTCTTTCCATTTTCGAAATTTGCTTAAATCGAAAATTAAGCATGAATACATTTCTTTATACAGCTCAAACTTGTTTGTTTCAAATGATGAATCGTTGGAAGTTTCAAACAGTATAGTCAAATCGCACAAACGAATTTCATAGAAAAAGTTTCTTTGAAATCACAATAGAATGATATGTTGATATACATACTGAAACAAATAGTAATCGGTTTGAAAGTCTTAGTTGCTAATTATAAATCTTACTAAATATTTAAGAAGATAATCCGAAAGTGAAAGTTGTTTAAAATAACACAACCGCCGTTTCAAACCGACTTGTATCTTTTGCCAATAATCACTATGCGTAATATGCCCATGACACTTAACACACTCAAAACCTGATAAAACTCCACAAATTTAAAAATAAAAATTATATTAGCACTTTTTATATAAAACAAAACCTGCGTTGTTTTTCTGTTAAAATGAATAAAACCTGTTTTCTTAAAATATAAAAGTGTAAAATTTGCTACAAAAAATTACAGTTTTCTATTTTTTTAAAAAAAGTTGCCCGTTTTTAATATTTCATGACACCTGCCGTCAATTTTAAAGTTTTCTCTAAAACTCTATTAAGTCTATTCTCCACGGTTTATTGCCAATTTGGATTGAACTGCTTTTAAGTGAAAAGCTATTTATTGGTCGGATAATAATTTCCTTTTAAAAAGAAACGTTGAACCGGTTATTTTAAGTTAAAATATCGTATTGCTCTTTCAGAGGGAGTAGTAATAATAAAATCAAATAAATTTAAGTGTTGTATTGACTGATGATTTATTACTTTCTTTATATACTGTAATCATAATAAACGTGCTGTTACTCTCTAAGAAAAAATAAGGAAAATGGACAACTAATGGTCTAAATTGTGTGCTTAATAATGTATATTATGATAGGATATTAAAAAATACAAAAGTTGCTATCTCTATTCATTTTTAAAAGTTGTTTTTGTTTTTTGTTTTTTTACAGAAAGAATATGGAATTGCCATACAGCTGCTTGCCATCGAACAATAAAAGTCAGTTGAAGCAGCAAACTGATAGAAATTTGTCAACAATTCAAATATCAAGAAACCAATTCCACTAAAACTTAAATAGTTGCAATATATAACGTGCGTGAACAGTTGTTTCATTTCATTGATTTACTGTTTTAAGACAGTTTCGAAAAAAAAAAGATGTAGTTGAAAATATTTCTTTGCAAAACTTAAAGTAATTATCAGATGTGAATTGATATTCGTAATAGAAAAATACTAGAAACAGAAAATTCCGAACACCTCCAAACTTCAGTTTCAACAATGGCTCCTTTAAAATTTTTATTAGAATGCATAATATTACTTTCTGGTAATTTTAGATCATTTACTGAATAAAATTAGTAATTGTAATTATACTTTGACGTTTTTTCTCTTTTATTTAAATTTATAAAAAAAATTACATATTACTAATGAGTTTACTCTGACTCCATTCAACTTTGCACATCCGATTTTACTCTGCAGTTTCTACTCCGACTGCACAGCTTCGAAGTCAGATTGCTTTTGGGAGATTATAACTCAATACAGATTTAAGAAGTCTATAGCCAGGGCTGTGGAGTCGAGATCAGAAACCTTTGAATTAGACTTCAGAAATTCTAAATTGCCCGATCCCTACTCTATTATCATCAGCTTCTTATAATTCCCATTGCTACTCTTCTGAAAGGTATGTTTAAAGGCTATTTTCTGATTTGTCTGGATAAAACTGTGATGATAACTATGCCCTTCGGATTTTCATCTTTTATTTAAAAATGAAAAAGTAAAAATCGCAAATAAGAAGTTCCAAAGAAAATTGTAATATAATTAGATATAAAATTTGAATAACCTATACTAAAAAAAAACTGGAAATTTAATAAACAAATAGAGAAAAATCCTATTCGTATGTTCACTAAAATGACTTTTTATTTACCGATTAAAAATACTCTAATAATATGTGATCATCCACAAATGAAATCATTTATTTTGAAAGAAGTTTAGCTGCTGAATCTGACATTTGTAAAGTGTCAAGTTCAACGAATTCTTGCTCTTCTCCTGCAGGACTGGGATTTTAGAGAATGGATTTCAAAAGCAGCTGGCGCAATTAAAACTCTTGAAAAGTTAGGTTTCATGTCATTTTAGAGAAGACGCACCAGAGCACCCTGCTTTGAAATATTTTTGGATGGTGGAAAAAGGATCTTCAAGCAACTATCATAGCAAAGCGCTTGAACAACAAGAAACAAACAACTCTTCTATAAACAATCAAATTTAAAAAAAAAACAAGAAACAAATTTGTATTACGTTTTATATAAATAGTGTAATAAAATACTGCACGGTAAAATTGTAAAATAAAATAACACACTGCTTTACCCGAGTTTAACAACTTTATTAGGAAAAACAGATTTGTTTATTTTCAACGGCAAATAAGCAATATTCCTGGGCTAGGTAAACTTATATTTGGGACCTCTTCTAAATAAAGACTACTTAGACCTTTCCCCGTCGATGGTCCATTTAGGGAGGGTTCACTGAATTTTAATTGCGTTGAAATTACCGTCAAATCGATTTCTACTTTAAAATAACAATATAGGAGGCCCAATGATAGGACGGTACCCAGCTCGCAGATCGGGAATTCCTCCTATCTAAACCGTATTTGACTGCCTGGTAGTCTTTAAAAACACTTGGTGACAGCATGGCTGTTCCGTGTTCACGATGGCCCAATTGGTAGAGGTAACAAGCGCGATATTCGCGGTTATTGGTTCGAATCCAGGTCGTGGAATTTTTCCTTCCATTTTGTCTGATAATATCAAACAGTATCTTCTATAAGAATCATCATGAAAAAATTGGAAGAACTTCTTAAGATCCCTTGGCCCATCTACAGATCATGTTGAAAAATATTAAATGATACTAATAAAAAAAATAGTTAAGAGGAACATTTTAGTCTACCACAATGTTTTTCACTGTAAATCTGAAGATGGGGCAAATGCCCCGTGAAAACGTTCATCTAGTTTTTTTCATGAGTAATCTTAATGAAGATACTACGTATTCAGCAAGCTGTATTTAATTCTATAGACCTTTTCTAGCTGAAGTTGTGCTGCCGCCATTATGACATGTTGATTTGAGTGAACCGAGCATGTTGAGCACTCAAATGAGCAAATAATATAAGAAAAGCAGTAATTAACGTTGAAAAAAAATTAGTAAAATACCTTCATAAATAGATAAGCCTCAAGTACAAAAATAATATTTACACAAGTTTTAAGAGGCAGGAAGATGCACTTCTGTAGACTACTTCCGTTTGACTTTTTTTGCACATTTTTACACAAAATGTAGACTATAAAGTATTTGTTTCCCTTAGTATATATTTAACTAGTGTATCAGACTACAAAGAAAGCTGTCAGGCGTATTTGGTCTGCCTTTAAAATCGAATTCTGTTCTTGGCCCCCGCCCCCCCGGTTAATTTAGGGTTTTCGGAATCATTTTTAGGAAACGAAAACAAAGAATAAGGCACCAAGCAAGGGCTGTTTTCAAGAATTAAACGAGCGTGATCAACACAAAATTGTTTTCCATACCGCAATCGAAAATACTGTACATGAACATCCTGCGGTAGAATTCGTACCGCGGCACAGAACGAACCCTACTGCATGCTTAGCTATTCCATCTGAGCACCCAAACAGGCAAGATTTATATTAAAAACGTTACAAGTAGAAAGACTGCCTGCGAATGCCGAATCCTTCAAGATCTATACTCAAGATAGCTTGAAAGTTGAAAAATTAACTTATCAAATGTGGGACGGAAATAGCACTTTTCTGCTACCCACTGGTGAAATGCGCGTTTCGAAAACGTGAAATATATTTGAAGGCGGATCACATCCACTGACAGAAATTTTCAACCAATTTTGTATTCAGCGACATCAAGTTATTCAAGGATAAAAGCTATGGATGTGAAAAAATAAATTGTGTGGATAACAGAATGATACTTGGAAGAAGATAATTCTGCGACATCAAGTTTTTGACAGATTATTTTAAGTCGTGGATTAAAAAGAATGAAATCATTTGTGGATGACAACATTAAAGTAGAGCGCTTTTAATCTATAAGTTATTTTAGAGAACACACATTTTTTAAATGTAGGAAGGATTTATTCTAAATTTTGTTTATTAAATTTCCAATTTTCTAGTTGAGATTATAAATTTTATAGATCTAATCGATAAAATTTTACTAACTCCGGCATAGGCCCAGCTAATCGTGTAGGTCAAATTTTATAACATTCGACTGAGAAATGTCAGATTTATAACAAAAAATAAATCTATATTTCAAAATTTTTAATTCGATATTTCTCTCCAGATTTCCCTCAGAATCCGTCGAGATTCCTTGAAGAATATGATTATAATCTCTATAATTTTTCCGAAAAGTTCAGCAATTCCAATTACATATATTGAATGCCTTATTATTAATTACACTTACATATTTATAATCTGGAGATCGAATACCGTCATAAAACGAAGTGGTGGCTAATTGAGACATCAATCGTGTACTACACACACCAGCCAATGAATTAGAAACCTTCGTTCAATATGGTATTGACCCTCCTTTGGCTGTAATTACAGAACATACGCGGTTTGGCATGGACTCTACAAGGTGTTGCAATGCAGGTAAGGTAATCGCAGACCATGCATTTGTCAGAGAGACCTTCAGGTCCTGCAAATTAGACGGAAGCGGGTGCCTTCGACGAATGTCTCTTTCCAACATGTCCCAAACATTCTCGATCGGATTCAAATCCGGACTTTGCGCTGGCCACGGCAGATGTTGCAACTCGGTGTCATGTTCAGAAAACCACTCCTGAACAATTCTTGCTCGATGGACAGTAGCACTGTCGTCCATGAAGAACCCGTCACCATTTGGGTACAAATGCACCATTGCAGGATGGACTTAATCTGCAACAATGTTCAGGTAGTCTTTGGCTTTCACCCGACTGTTAAGGAATATCAGGGGATCCTTGCCATATCAACAAAACATGGCCCATACCATGACACCTCCTCCTGCAGCTTGAATTGTGTTCACAACACTTGAGGGGTCCATCGCTTCATGGGGCTGCCGCCAAATTCTCTGCCGGCCATCGGTGCAATGCAATGTGTAACGTGACTCGTCCGACCACATCACCCTTTTCCAGTCGTCTACTGTCCAGTTACAGTGTTCTTTACACAACTGCAGGCGAACTTTCCGGTTTGTTGCTGACACCAGGGGCTTCCTCACTGGCATGCGACTTCCCATCCCTATTCGCTTCAACTCTCGGCGCATTGTGCTGGAGGAGATGGGTTGCAATGATCCTTCATTGAAGTCTGCCGTCAGTTGCTCCACCTCCGACCGTCGGTTTTGCCGCACAATCCGTCTCAGACGACGTCGGTCCCTGTCTGTGTTGATCGTTTTTGATCCACAATTCTGCCGTTTCGACAACTCTTGTGGATTCCGTTTCCACGCATTGAACACCTTGGAGACCTGATCTTTTGATATACCGGTCAGTTGTACTGTCCTGGAAATCGTAGCTCCAGCTAGACGGGATCCCACAATAACTCCTTTTTGGAACTCAGACAGGTCTGCTGTTTTTCCCATTTTGCTCAACTTGAGCAGCTGCAGCTTGTTCCTACCCTGCACCTGCAGCTTGGAATGAGCATGTACCTCACATGATTGCATTCATTTGCATATCACAATCGTTTCTGACCTGTGACCCCGCTTTAGATATCAGTACAGTAATTCATCACGGGTTTCTAATTCATTGGCTAGTGTGTGTAAGTGATTAAGCAATTAAATGAATTTATCAACGACTTAGCTTCAATACTTGCCTCTTCAAACTTAATCTTATATGCCGATGATGCAACCTTGCTGTTTGCCGATTCTAATATTGCAACTCTTTCCACTAATATTAATCAAACTTTATCTAACTTAAGCAACTGGAACTCAGCTAACTCGCTTGCCTTAAACCTTACAAAACAAAATACACGCTATTTTCCCAACGTAATAAGCTAAATGTTCCTACTGATTTGCCTATTTACTACAACTCACACTTTATTACTAGCCACGAATACTTTTAAATACTTAGGAATCCATTTAACGCATGATCTTACCTGGGACTTACATACTAATACTCTATTAACAAAACTTAATAAAAGACAGGGAATGATATCTCATCTCCGCTTTCTTCCCTCCAATATACTAATCCTTCTTTATAATGCCTTAATACACTCGGCCTTCTGCTGCGGAGTCCAATTTTGGGGATCCGCTACGAACTCCAATCTCTTACGCCTTTATCGCTTGCAAAAATGGTTTCTAAGAACCCTGCTTAACATCCGATTGCCTAACTCTGTTTCCCATTATTTCGAACTCCTGGGCATTCCAACCATCTATCAAATTTATATTATTCAACTTTGCTTATTCGTCTACAAAATCATTAACCTTCAACTAATTCTTTCTACTCTTTTTGAAATATCTTATCACCCCTATCCCACCCGATTGTCAAACCTGATTAGACTCCCTTTTACCAGAAATAATTACCAACGCCGTTGCGTCTCTTTTATTGGCGTCAAATGGTGGGGCAATTTATCTGAACATATCCGATCATCTCCCACAAGCGCAACTTTTAAAAAATTGTTAAAAAATTCGCTTCTATCTAATAAAATACCTACTAACCCCCTCTAAAACTTTTTATTGCTTATAATATCCCTTTATATAACCATTTTTTTAAATGATTCTTAATATCACATACATTTTCCTGCTGGAAACTTAACTACTAACCCCTCATCCGTTTTAACTCCATCATGAACTTCCATAAAAATTACCATTTTGTTAGTTTTTTAACAGGATATATAATTCCAAACTTTTATTAGAAATTAAAACTCAATATCTGTTATTCAATAACCCCAGCCGAGACCTCACACGTCGGCCAGCTGGCCATACAGGCTCTGGCCAGGGCTCTCTGTAAATTAATTCTAAAGAAATAAAGAAATAAAAGGAAAAATTCGAAAAATGGGTTCTTAGAAAACTAAGTGCCAGAAAATCAAATTTTATGTTTACTGCTTCAAAACAAGTCCAATTTATGAATGAAATGGACAATATATAACGATTGTATGGTCTCAACACAAGATAAAGCTAAAAGGGTGACAGTTTATTATTCATACTTGCAACCAGGCGAACGTATAAGAGCAAGGAAATAGTATGTTCCTTCCAAATTTATGAATGCTCATTGAAATCTTAACTTATCAATCACCGATTCTTCCACTTCTGTCGAGTCTCTACGGGAGTTGAGAAAAAAAAAACTTGTTCATTAGAAGTCTCTAAGGTCTTCGATCTTTCAAGCATGGTCTCATCCAACTTACACCTGGCAAAACCGATCGAAACAGGTGGTGTGTATTTTAATCAAATAATTACAACTCTAAACATTACAGTTCCCCCCCCCCCCTATACTCTCAAGGGAACCCGAAGTTCCACATGCAATAATCTAATATATATCGTATAGGCCAAAAATCACTTTCATGACGAATTCAGAATCTGCTTTTTGTGCAATGTATAACACGACAATAACTGAAAGGGGTGTTAGAGGAGATTAACTCCAGTTATCCCTTCATGTTATAAACGTTCTCATTCGAGGGAATAAATATAAATAACTAATAATAATTTTACTAATAATTAGTGTAATTATAAAATACTCTAACAAGATATTATCTTACTAATTATTAATTCACTCGCCCATTCAAACACGCAGAGAAATAAAAAGAGAGAGAACACGAACCATGGTGATCCCGTCGAATATCTTTTCCGAGGAAAACAAAATTTCAGAAGCAATTAATTCCTCGAAGTACTTTTCTCTGAAGAGTACTTATCATTTTTAAAGTATCAAATAAATTTAAATTGTCTTCTCATCTTTTTTTCTCTCTCGCGCTTTATTTTTTTTTGGCTATCTTCCCTCAAACAAAAGAGCAATCATACTTGGAAACGAGATTGCAATTAAAGGACGATAAAAATCGGGATTTATGGGTAATAAACCCTTTCAATTTAATGAGTCTTCTCGCATTTGTATTAAGTGATGAGGAGAGGGAAGGGGCTTGCCCGGAATTATATGTCAACTCCAACGGCCACTTTCGCCCGCTTTTGACCTCCACATAGGAAGGACAGACAACACTCTCCGTCGTCCAACCTCTTCATACAAATACACAAACACTTCATGTGCAATGGGAGGAAAAAAATCGTTCACACTTTATTTATAGTGAGGCTGAAGTCTTCATTAATTAATGTGTTTGCCAAATGACATCAAAAGTTTTATCGAACTCAAATTTCAATACGCCTATGTTTGTGTCTGGCCATTTCATTTCAAGGTTTATAATCAGAAGAGCTATATATAAATAAGCATTTCTGTCTAATACGGTTCCAATACATACTCGATCATTATTCTTGAAGAATCCAAAATATATATATACTCGGCAAGATTACTTACAAAGAAAAAGTAAATTAAAATTAAATATAGTCTTCCCTCTGGTAAAACAAATCGTCGATATTCGAATATTCGTTGTTCTATCCTTCTTTGTAAAAGTTCGCATAATATCAACTAATTCGTATGTCCAAATTTTAATTGTCGTCAATACTCGAGTATAAGTCAAATTTTGCTTATTCATGAGTCCCAGTTGAAATAAAAATTGATGTTGTCAACTTCACTAGTTATACCTTTACAATGTAAATGTCGATAAAAAATTTAATTTTAAGAAGCCAGTTTTTGGGAGGAGGGGCCTGAGTACATATACGGTATCTTTCATGAACAGCTTCAAAGAAAAAGCCTAGAAAAGCTCAATATATGACATAGAAGTCATGAAGAAAAAAAAAGTAATTAATATTATTCATACAATTTTAAATGGCTTTTTATTGTATTTCGTTTATTCTGCTTTCCTTGTACTTCATTTATTCTTGTACTCCGAAAGCTCATGGAGTGATAATAAAATTCTGAATCGAAACTAACATACACATGATAACACTTAAGTCAAATATTATATCGATTATAAAAATATTACATGCCACGGTTCATATTCAATGATTTTATAGGTACATTAAATACACATATACATGCAAATAGCCAATAATTTTATGCTTTAAACAACTTTTTAATCCATATAAGCATGAATATACAATTTAATCATATTATCGTAAAAATATATCAATAAAGAGTAAAAATACAACCACATTTTCAAAATATCTCTAATTTAATAACTCTTTTGTTTAAAAAACAATTCTTACAAAATTATCATCTCTAATTTGAATTCATAAAATACTTAAAATTCTCTTGAAAATGTCTCTATATAACTCTCAATAAAATAATCTCTTGATAAATTCACTTTTTTATAAATTACTAAATATTAATTTATTTGAAGAAAGAAACCTTAGTCTAAAAACTTTAATGGAAAATTAAAAGCTCCACGCAAAAGAATAATCAGTAAAACGGTGGAAAAAACACCCCAGTAAACCAGCGGTAAAACCTCTGTTAAGAACCAACATAAGAACTTAAGGGCTTTGATTGTTAAGTATTATTTCTTTGCAATTTCTAGTGTTCTTTTGAGAAAGCAGGGCGATTAGGTCATGACCGGAATGCCTTACGTATTTTCCGGTATTTGAAAATAATCTGTTGGAAATCCAAATATTTAAATAGCGGGAAAAGACAGTCATTTTTTTCATCATTAATAATATTATCCTCCCTCTACCGAAAAAGTAAAAATTAAAATGTAAAGCATTTTCATAATTAGCAAAGCGCCAATATGAACGACGTTAGGCTTAGTTTTGTTTTCCTTCATCTATACGGCGAACGCGTTTCCGTTTGCAAGCGCTGGATAATGTATTCAAATATCAAAAACACTTTATCCTCCCTACTTACCCTTTTTAATCGAACGTTCCACGTGTCACGTGCTTTCACCTGTTCCCTCCTTCTGCGACCCAGACCACAGACAGTGGCGTGTCAACGGGTATCCTACCGCCCATGATTGAGCTAATCGTCATCGATCGATCCCCTCCATCCCGACTGATGCACACACACAAACACTCCACTTGACGGCTCTTAGATACGAAGACTCCTCCTCGACGACTTTACTAATCACTTCGATCGACCTGAGTCTTCACAGCCCACAACTCCTTCGTCAACCCCGCAAATTGAGGCTGCACTGTATCGTTTATACTTTCTTCTCGGTTCACCCCCATATACAAAAGTTATTATTATAAACTGGGTACCCGTTATAAACGGCTAAGCAAGAGAATTTTTCTCGTGGTGATGATAACGAAAAATCAATGAATGGGCCGATTATTTGTATAAATTTAAAGAACATTTCAGTTAAACTGTGTTAATAAGAAAATCAATAACGAAGGACGATGCTAACTTAAGTAAAATACAAACTACTCACTCAGAAACTAAATGCCCAAAATATGTTTCAAGGTGGTGGAAACAAATATACGTAGTAAAGTATCTGAAATTGATAATTAATTCCAAACGATTCTGCTAATGAATTATCGGTTGCAAAAATTTTTTTGCAAAAGACCATTTACTATCCTAAATGCGTTGGTTTAATATTTTTGCGAGAAAATGGTTATGAAAACAATCATAATAGACTGACAAGAAGAAAAATAAGAAAGACTATGATTGTAACAGTTAATCAGGAGCAAGGGCACGTCAATTTTGCTGATTTATGCATCTTCTAAGTTCAACGAAAGAAAAATTGGACGTGTCCAGTTAAATCCGATGTCAATTGCTGAACGTTTTTTGCAAAGGAAAAGTGACCTTTATTAAAAATATTTTTAAAGACTGGAAATTTTAGTCGCGTGCACCCAGTTTCTCTTCTGTTGGACAGAGTTCGTTGTCCAATCTCATGCTTGTACGGTATTCATTGTCCTCCTACAACTTTCAACAGGATACATACACCTCTTGATAGACATACATATTCCTAAAATTTTCGTGACTCAAACTTGTGGTCTTCGATAATAATAATAATAATAATAATAATAATAATAATAATAATAATAATAATAATTACAAACTGGAGATTGTCTCCAGACACAGGTAATAATTTTTCGATTGAAAAATGGAAAGAAAAATTCTGCGACCTGGATTCGATGGCTGCATGGCTGTTCCGTGTTCACGATGGCCCAATTGGTAGAGGCGTCGGTCATGATAGTCGAGGTTCCTGGTTCGAATACAGGTCGCAGAATTTTTCCTTCCATTTTTCAATCGAAAAATTATTACTTGTGGTCTTCATTAATACGGGTAAAGCTCCATTTTGTACTGAAATATTAACCTGTTCCTATTTATAATAAAGTAAATTCCAGAAATTTCGTATGTTTTAAAAATGTATGAAGAACTCAACATTGTTTCCTCTAAAAAATTAAATTTTTTCTCAGAATCTCGTAAAATGATTTTCACTATGTAATCAACATTTTTTACCCGAGACTAACGAGAAATACAGGCTCCGGCACTGAAAAGTCACCTGATCAAAATAGGTCTAGCAACAATCCAACCTTCATTGTTTCCAACAAAGGAAAAAACACTGATTGTTAAAATACAAGATAGAAACAATGAAAGTTACATTGTTAATAGACTTATCTTGGTCAGGGGACTTATCAGTGCTAGAGCCTGTCTTTCTCGTTAGCCTCGATTTTTACCACAGTGACGTTTTTACTATATTTTTACAATCTAATATTTTAAAGCTTTCTTACCACGATGATTGTTTTCTACAAATCACAGAGACATTGGAACTATATATTTAATTTTCGGTGCTTGATCTTCAATAGTTAGAACTGGTTTTAAGATTTGTTACCTTTGACAACCAGGTAGATTAATTAGAGATGACCTAATATATAAAGTCGTCGTTACCGCACGCTTTTATTATAATTTTCTTCATTAGGAGCTTTAGCACCTTTTGTACGTTTATCCGTCCGGCCGACCATCCGGCCGTCCGCCGTTTGCACGATAACTTGAAAACCGATTAACCTTTTCAAATTCTGTTTTCAGAAATATGACCATCAAAGTCTTAGCTCGGCCATATCAACTTTTCAGAATTTTTCGTGGACCCCATCAAGTAGAATTCACGTGCTAAAACAGTGAGTGTAAAGAATATCAAGAGATAGGCATGTCATATAACAATCTATTTGTCAAGAAGGAATACATTTTTACTTTCTGTTCATCTTTTAAGCATTACTGACATCGGCGCACGATTGCTCAAGTGCTTATTAGGAGCTTTAGCATAAAAGCTACTTATAAGAATGCGCCCTTGGTCTGTACGTTTATCCGGCCGTCTGGCGATCCGTCCGTCCGCCGTTTGCACGATAACTTGAAAACGGATTAACCTTTTCAAATTCTGTTTTCAGAAATATGACTATCAAAGTCTTAGCTCGGCCGTATCAACTTTTCAGATTTTTTCGTGGACCCCTTCAAGTCGCATTCACGTGCTAAAACAGTGAGTATAAAGAATACCAAGATAACGGCATGTCATATAACAATCGATTTGTCAAGAAGGAATACATTGTTACTGTCTGTTTATCTTTTAAGCATTATTGACATCGGCGCGCGCAAGTGAAATCGCTTTGTCGACGCATGATGATTGCTCAAGTGCTTATTAAGTAGCGGAAGAACGGAGCAACTTATTAATCGTATAATGTCAATGTGTGTAGTGGCCTTACAGTATAAGAGATGGACAATAGAATTACCAACTAGTTTCGCCATTTATTCCCGGCTTTGTCAAGGTACACAACAAGAGGCTCGCAGGCCTTATATACAGAAAAATGGTACAGATGGACCAATGAGCGTAAAATATGATACATAGGAAATGACCAATGAGAGAAACATAGGAAATGACCAATGAGAGAAACAAGCGAGATAAGCATAAAAAATAAAATATAAAACTATAGGAAATGACAAAAGTGATGCGACAAAAAACGCGGACCGTAAAGAGAACATATCTGGTTGTCAACAGGAGAGATTGACAAAATAAAGGGGTAAAATAAAATAGAAAAGGGAGAATGACAAAATAAAACCAGTTTACAGTAAATCAGAAAGAGGATTAAGCATGGTAAATATGTCGAAGTCGGTCTGGCGGTTAAGTAATCGGTCGGGGTTGGTCTTCTTGGCCTTGTAGATTTCGATAGCTTCGAGGGTGGTAGTTTTTGAAGGATTATGGCATATGTGTAAGACGGACATCACTTCATCTTGCGTGCTAAGGGGGTGTCCGGTTCTTCTCAGGTGGTTAGCATAGTGTGACCGTTTGTCATTCTTGGTATATGACTTGGCATGTTCATTGAAACGTACTGTGAAAGTACGGGAGGATAATCCAATGTAGTATTTGTCGCACAACGTACAATCGAGGCGGTAGACTCCTGGTTGTGCGAGTTTATCGTAAACGACGGCGGATGAGGGGTTCAGTGTGCGGGTGGACGAGAGGGGGGAGCGTAAGGATACTCGGAGTCCGAGGGAAGATAGAAAACGGGAGAGTTGGGAGAAATGGGGACCTAGGTACATTAAGGAGACCCACTTCTTGGACTGGGGTGCAACAGGGGAGGTAGTATTGGAGATGGCGTGTTGCCGACGGTGGAGGAAACGGGAAAATGAGGGGTTGGAATAACCATTCCTATGGGCAAGGGAGCGGATGATGCGTAGTTCGGACGAGCGGGCGGAGGGGTTGAGGGGGAGCTTCAAGGCACGGTCGATTAGGCAACGTAGGGATGCTAGTTTGTGTATCGGGGGGTTGGTAATTCTATTGTCCATCTCTTATACTGTAAGGCCACTACACACATTGTAAATAAGCACAGTATTATGATCCCTTCTGTATCCGGTATAATGTCAGTCCTTCATAATTTCTACATTTTTTGAGGTAGAAGGTTGAAATTCAGAATGTAGCTTCCTTTGGGCATGTCCATCTGCACTATTTAGTTTGGTTTTGATTGGTACACTGGGGTCGGAATTACGGGGGTGGAATTCAGAGAGGACAACATATCTATGTGCTATTTAGGTACGTAAAAGCGTGAAATTCAGTATCCAGATTCCTCTAGGCAAGATCTACATTACTATGAAGTTTAGCCCAGGTGTTCCATTGGGGTCGGATTGGCGGAGGTGGCAGTCACCTGGTCTTTAGAACTATGGCAACATATGGCATGTGATATATCATACGTTCGGAAATGATGAGAAAGGAAATAAAATACGAGCCTTTTAACGTTTTCTACATATTACGTTCGAGAAAATTAATTTTTTGATTAAAAAACTTGAGGAGAGGTAAAAAGTGCAGATAAAAGGGTAAAAATAGATGATGAGGATCTGCTACTTGCCTTACCCTACTGGGGGGGGTGGGGGTGGGGGGGTTAATTTCTTTTTAATAATTGACCCCCTGTGTGTAAGTGCATTTCTGCTTCCCTGCTAAAGCTCCTCCTTGGAATGTTTACAAGATTTTATTTATTTACTATTACTAAAAAAATTTATTTTTTTTGTCCGCAAAAAAACGCATTGTTGCATGAAAATGAGTTTCGCATGATAAATTTTAAATACCATTGTTATAGTCGTTGGTTTTAACGGATTTTATTCAAACTTAATCCACGGGCCATAATACTGTATATTTAAGATAATAAGTCATTTGCCCGGTTATTCCCGGAACAGAGGAATGTCAATTATCTGAATAGAATGTTGGCAGAAAGTAGTCCAAATAACAAAGAAATCGGATAACATCCAAGGAAAAGAGCTCTGCACTCCTTCCTTCTAAAGTATGTCTTCAGGTGAATTTGTATTCCATCAAAAAGGTGAGCAATTCACATCATACGTTTTACGTTTAATAATAGGCACGCATCATTTATTTAATGTAATTTGTGCACTCGCTTTGTGAAATAGGGTTTAATTAAAAATTTAAAGTGCTAAAAGCAAGCTTTCTTGGTATCCAGAATAGTGGGCTACGGATGTCCCGTGTTTTTGTTTTTTTTTTTTTAATTATTCCACGGTTCGTCGAAAGAATGAAACAAGGTGTCGTCCATTGCTCATCCAACAAACATCGTCGGCGACTCAACTCATCTAAACTGAGTGGCGTTCGACACTACACTCGAAAAATCAAGTGCCATTCACTCATTTGAACAGATAGTCACAAATTCGATGACTGCCCAGTCTCTGTGATATCCATTCTCAACTAAAATTTAATTTAAACCGCCAAAGATTCGTGTTTGTTGCACTGGAGAGTGTACTTAGTGTATGTACTTACTCAGTGAAATGAACAAATTGGAGGGTCGTTGAAACATCACCAACTATAGCAAATTATGTTTCAGTCCAACCGTCACTGTCTATAAATGTCACTCCAACTCAACTGACGTTTGCTAAAAATATAGATTAAAAATATAGACTATTACATGAAGTTTTCATTTAATGTCAATTTTGCCATGGGTTCCGTTCAAAATTAAGCTTATTATTTCTTAAAATATACAATATAACTTGATTTTCTAATGTATTTTTCAAAACGGGTTTGGAAGTCACTACGACAAAATAAAATATTAAAAAAAATACATCGCCTTCAATTTGTTCATTTTATACACTGGCGGAAAAAAAAAATCCCAACACCACGAAGGACTTGTGCTAGATGAATGAAATTTGGACAGTATATTCAGCTATGGTATTTATTCAATTGATTCAAGTTTCAAGGTTACAACTTATAGGGGGCGCCACCGGCACCACCCTGTACATGGTGAAAAGCACGGATTTTAGTACCCGCTGTAGTCGTCGCGCTGGTCTACACGTGCATGCATACGGTCGTAGAGATGCCGAATGTCATTTTGTGGTATGGCATTCCATGCCTGTTGTACCTGGATCAACGACAGTTGTTGCTGGTTGTGGAAGAGCCCTGACACGGCGTCCGACCATGTCCCAGATGTTCTCGATGGGCGACAGATCTGGTGATCGTGCTGGCCATGGTAGGATGTGAACACCCTGAAGGGCACGTTGGGTTGCAGCGGCAGTGTGGGGTCGAACATTATCCTGTTGGAACAGCCCCCCTGGCATACCAGCCATGAATGGCAGCACAATGGGTTCAACAACCATCCGAATGTAAACATTTGCCGTCATGGTGACTGGGATAACCACTAGGGGTCCTGCTGTCGTAGGAAATCCCTCCCCATACCATAAAGCAAGGGATGGGGCCAGTATGCCGACGACGGATACAGCTCGGTAACAGGACTTCCCCACTCCTCCTCCTGACCCTTGTGCGACCATCACTCTGACCCAGACAGAAACGACTTTCATCCGTGAAGACCACAGACCTCCATTCTGCCCTCCAAGTCGCTCTGGCTTGACACCACTGAAGACGTGCCGCACGGTGTTGAGGGGTAAGAGGCAAACATGCCACAGGGCGCCTGGAGTGGAGGTTCCTGGCCAGGAGACGGTTCCGAATTGTGCGTGGAGTGACGTTGGGTGCCACAGCAGCCCGAATGTCCGCTGCAGATGCTGTCCGATTTGCCATAGCCATCCTACAGATGCGCCGGTCAACCCTATCTCCAATAACCGGGGGTCGTCCAGATCCTGGTCTCCTGGTAATCCTGCCTTCCCTGGACAATTGCTGCCAACAGTTGTACAAAGTGGCAACGTCTCGACCCATGCGTTCTGCAATAGCACGGAACGAAAGTCCACCCTCTCGAAGGTCCACTACACCCTCTCGAAAGTCCTCGTTCGATTTGAGTCAGCTGCCCATATTCACGTCGCAGTCGCCTTCGAGGCATGTTTTACGTACTCTATCACACACGTCCACAAGTGTCTGAAGTGACACAGACGCGCGTCTGATCTCCTTTATATCTGTCATTGGAATGTCTCATTTGCATGTACAGGGTGGCGCCCCCTATAAGTTGTAACCTTGAAACTTGAATCAATTGAATAAATACCATAGCTGAATATACTGTCCAAATTTCATTCATCTAACACAAGTCCTTCGTGGTGTTGGGATTTTTTTCCCGCCAGTGTATATTCGTGATTATTTTCCTCTATAAATTACTGAGAAGCTTAAGATATAGATTTGTATTTTGGTTGTTTTAAATTACTGAGAACATTTGTTTAATAAAATTGCAGAATAAAATTTGTGTGCGCGCTTGTGTGTCAATCTGCGAACAATATAACTTGTATTAAGAAAAATAAAACCCACAGCGTCCTGGTTTCGTAGTATTGAAAGTTTACTGCAACCTACATTTACAGAAAAACGCCATGTACAGTCGGGTGCAAAAAAGTTTAGACTTAAATCATAGTTGAGCACGCGAATAGCACATCCCAAGCGTATACCTGCTACCATATTTCCTTTAGAAGGGACAGATCCAGTCTAATCTGCCTTGACTCTCAGTAAAAGTACCCGATTTTGCAACCGATTAACATCCGCTAAGCTCAATTCCTACGGAGCAGGTAAAAATCTTTTTGCACCCGCCTGTGCATGTACTGTGTAAAAATCTGACACCATCTATTTGTTGTGGTTAATAAGTTGTATGTTTCAACCATCTACTTGGACAAATGGGAAGGCTGAGCGGCAGAACCCACCAATTACAAGATATTAACCTAAGGTCGTGATATGACCTAGATTGTTGGGTTTTACATAATGAAGACGTAACGAAGACAAAAAAGAATTTTTTTAATTACTGAAATTTTACAAAATAAAAATTAATTGCAGAAAGTGGTATAACAAAATATGTGATGTGTCCAGTATTTGAAATAAATTGAGAAAACTACAGAATAAAGAATATATAGAATATCTTTAATAAACATTCAGAAGGGGCTAAATTCTAAGTTAATTTAATTGTTAAGTCGGGAAACGTAAGTCCGATGTTTAAAAAAAATTATCTTTATTTCTTTGCATCACTGGCGAATTTTAAAACACACAAGATTTTTTTTTCTACGAACAAATTGGTGCGTTCAATGTATGATGATTTCGGCGAATGTGGACTTCTCATCTCCATTCATTCATTATAGGGATCTGCTCCTTGTCTCTCTGAATTTTCGAGCGTTTCTGAGCCTTTTTGCGATGCCCACATACCGGGTGTCCCAAAAATGAGCGATTTGAAATATCACTTAACGAAAAAGGAAGGCGATAGAAATGTACGGTTAGCTGCGTTTCGCTTAGGAAATCGGGGAATTTATTCGCACCAAGTTTCAAAATTAGTTACAAAGTTCGTCAACAGTTGGCGCTGCTGGTGAGGGAAAACTAGAGCACTAAAGTTCGTCTATTATAGTGCTGTAGGGAAACCTATAAAACAATGTTTTCAAAATAACCACCATTTCGGGAATGCTGAACGAGGTATAGAATGCCGATCTGACGGGACGAAATGCGTAGAGAATAGCAGCGCCATCTGTATCTGCTGACGCAACTTTGTAAATAATTTTGAAACTTGGTGCGAATAAATTCCCTGGTTTCCTAAGCAGAACACAGCAAACCGTACATTTCTATCGCCTTCCGTTTTTCGTTAATTGATTTTTCAAATCGTCGCTCATTTTGGGACATCCGATAATAACAATCACATTATAGGCATGCTAGTTTATAAGTGTCACACGCTTCATATTTCGATATCTTATCCCTGTTGCCCTGGTTTAAAAAATATTTGCCTTTGATGGTGTAAGCGATTCTCGGAAAACGCTGTGGGATGAATTGATAACTTTCAAGTC
This sequence comes from Rhysida immarginata, assembly GCA_023313115.1. Taxonomy (NCBI): domain Eukaryota; kingdom Metazoa; phylum Arthropoda; class Chilopoda; order Scolopendromorpha; family Scolopendridae; genus Rhysida; species Rhysida immarginata. The sequence goes on from JAHWFO010004564.1 coordinate 2,951,779, forward strand.
CCGTGTAGTATCTGTAATAATCTTGGATCCTGCATTTTTTTCACGTGACCAACTGATACGTAGTAACTGCTATGCCAACGGATTTTTATAATCATGGGTGTTTTAATAAACCTGCCACTCGGTGTATATCACGGTCAATAGATATTCATGGTCATTGAGCTCCATTGTTAAAATGAAGCTAAAGTTTCTAGCTCCCGGTAGGGCGGGAACTCTATTGAAAAGTGGCGCTGCATGTACAATCTGCCCAACTGCGCCTGCAGCGCCAGCCTATCGGCAGACAGAAATTTTACTTTCGTATTCAGTTTCTTTGAAAATCTCTATCGCAGGTTGCGGTCGGGAATAGTGCGATCTATGCGGCACCTGGCGCGATCTGTTTTCCTTAGCTTCTCGAAACAATGGAAAATGGCCGAAGCTCGATGACCATGAATATAGACCGTGGTGTATATGAATATTACTTGTTTAACAATGAAACAGCCATCGACAAAGCTCAATAATGCATCTCGTGCTTTACGCGACTTCTTCAAGCCTAGTTTCCATGTGCTACAATTTATTGCGACTATGCGACTATCCGACTAGTCGATTTTGCGTCGATGCGTTTACAATGTGCGACTATGAGACTACGCGTCTTGGCGGCTTCGGTTTCCATGCAGCGCCACTTTCTTCATTTGTCTCTGGTTTCCATGCTCTTGAACAAGGTCTATAAAAGACCTTGCTCTTGAAGTGTTCCTGCTCTTTCCCAGTATGCATTGCGCGTTTGCTTTCGAAAAAGCATGGCGTCTTGTTTAGCGAAGCATCGGCGAAGATGTGTTTTCGTGCCATTTTAAAATTGTTTTCAGCCATCTATAAAAAATATGTTATGAGACTGACCATGTGTGTTGTTTTAAAGCCTCTCGAGCTAATTGAAGCGAGTATTTCTAAGGAAATTCTTAGGTACAACACTATTTGGTATCGCGCTGACGGGACAGGGGTGCAGAGGAGTAGGATACGGCCGAGGAAGCCTCATCTGTTTCCCTTTGAAGAAAAGGACTCTTGAAATAGCATATAGAACCCTCGAGATTTGTTGTTTTTTTTTAATGGCTATATAACTCCTTCTAAAAATCAAGATTATAAATCTATTTCCTCAAGTATATAAAATTAAAATGTGTACATAAATATCAATAACATAAAAAAATCGTTAAGTTTTCCAAACAATAAAATTTGTAATATGAAAACAAGTAATCGATAACTTACAATAGCGAAAGAAATATACCCTGATTGAAAAAAAAAGTATTTTATAAATATAGCAGAATTAAGATTATCCCAAGAGTAATTTCTTTCTCAATATCAGTAATGAAAAACAAATAGAAAAAAATGGCAAAAATGCAAATGTAAATAATACATTAAAAAGAAAATAGTTTTTAAGAAGTATTAAGAAACAAAAAGAAAGAAAAAGAAAATGAAACGTAAAAGGAATTGTACATAGAATACACAGTAAAAAAAATTGTAAACTTAGGTATAAAAGCAAAAGAGCCAGTAAGAGAACTGGAAAGAAAAAAAATAAATGAAAATCCTTAAAAGATGAATTTTGACTAAAGCAACCAGTTATGAAACAGATCGTAATTTGAATTTTATTAAATTTAAAAATGAGTTTTTTAAAAGTATATTATTCAGATAAAAAATAATACAATTCTTGTTTAAAGGTTTGAAAATAGCAGAATAAACAAATTATTTGACGATGGCTCTGTATGAGATCCCGAAAACAGTTTTAATATGAAAACAGGAAAAATAAAAACCAGAAGCAAAACTTCACGAAAAGTGTAGCAGAAAAAAACATAAAGAGCATGTTGATAGTAGAAATCCTATTCATTTAATCGAGAGAATTCAATTTATTTTTTCATTTAAGTTTGAGAAAAAAAAAAGTATTTCATAAGAAATACGTATATTAATACAAGATTGTAGATCAACGGGTTGAAAGGCACTGACCACGGACCTGAACCACGAAAAAGTTTCATCGATTTAAACTGATTTGACACATAAAATTATAATTAAAATATATAGAAACTTCTCTCGTCATTTTCTGGCAGAGATCAACACGAAAAAGAAAAGCTGGTTCAAGTGTGGGCAACCCTGGTATCGGCTCTTGATAATTGAAAGCACGTGTTGGATGAAAGATGAAAGCACGTGCGAGATGAAAACGCTGTTTTTATGGGTAGTCACATGATCAATCGACGCCTAATCGCATAGACGCAAGACGCAAAAGTTTGATCGATTCTTGCGTCTTGCGTCTTCCGACTAGACGCAAAAACGCACCAAATCGACGCATAATCGCACCAAATCGACGCATAATCGCATAGACGCATGATTTTGTGGGTGCATGGAAACTGGACGAATCGGATGACGCATAATCGGTTTGACGGTTAAACGCATAATCGCATCAAATTTTAGCCTTCAGAGAGAAAATTGTTTCTAATGAAAATCAGTTGAGAATGAGTGGAACTGCCAGAACGATACCTGAAACCATTGACGGGTGGAAATGTCCAGAATAGGCATTAGATGGACGAGTGTGAAATACCATTTGATTGACCAACTTATATAATATTACAGACTTAAAATTTGACCAAACTTTGACTGTCATTTTCTACACAGGACATGTGTGCCTATTCTAACTTTTAATTATTTTTCGCTCTATCCGAATCTTCAGTCAAAATCAAAAGATCAAATTGAAAAAAAAATCAAAAAATTTGGATAAAAACTAGCAACAGAACGACCTAGCAAATTCAGTAATGTTTTAAACATTAAGCTCAATTCCCATAGCGATTAAAACCCGTCCTCTCTGTCTATACAATTTTCTTTAAGCTTTCAACGATATTCGAAAGCTTTTTGAATATCGTGAGTTCGAAATTTTTTTGGCTTTATAAACCCTTCCAAATACGTAATGATTTCATATGATTAAACTTCATAATAAAAATTTCTAATTTTTCCAGGTTGCATAGATTCAGATTTTTTCCAGTTAATATTTGATAATTTAATCAATATTTTACTGATGGGATAACCATTCTTAAAATACTTCTTATATTTCTTCTGGTTAATGAATAAACTGACCCTATTAATTTCGAATTGATATTCCCTAATTACAGACGTCTAGGATGAAACTGCGCGGATATCGATTGATGTAGACGACACACGTGGAACAACGACAAAAGGGCTAGCTACAATGTTTCGAAAAAACGTGTAAATAGAAACTTAGAAATGAAAAAAAACAAAAAAAATCAATGGGATTCCTATTTTGTGTTACTTGTTGGATTTCAATGCCCAGAAGCAGCAATGTACTGTAAATAACAACGTAAGAGAATGCAAAACGTACAAAAAACCTCATTTCCTTAACAGTCTCTCTGACGGAATTTTTGTCAATAAGTCTTCGCGGTTAGGCGCGCATAAAGGTGTCACATAATATTAAATTTATGTTTACTAAACTTCGCCGGCTAGAACCGCAATAATGAATATGAGAAAAATATCGAGGTAGATTGTTCCATTTAAATTTAAGCATTATAAGACTTGGGATGGGGGAAATAAAAACAATTGTTATAAATCAAACTGATGCGTTTAAAAGATACTTTATGTTTTTGGAGCGGATGGATGAAAATGAACTGTTAAAAAAAAATAAACTAAATAAAAGCTCGAGAATCCGCTTTCAGCTTTCTGGCCTTATTTATTCCATCTCAGTTAACTGATAAAATAATAAGAAAAATAAATAAAACAGTCAAACCTTTTTTTTTAATGGCACTTTCAATAATGCAAATGTTAAGTTAGAATAAGTGTACAGGATAAACAGAAAATTTGTGTTGTCTTGTTAGCAGAAAATGTAAGTTTTTTCCCCCTTTAATTAAAACGCTTGTTTATTCCTTTAGTAGCAAAGCGCAGAAGCGCAATTCCGGAATTTAACCTACAATTTGCATTCACAAGCTCTAATAATCTGCATTAGTCTGTTTAATCTGTGGTTATAGAAAAAAAAAAAGACAAACTAAACAAACCGGAAACAACGGATTAGCGAATTAATTTGTGAATAGTCAGAAGACCATTTCATTCACACAAGAAGTTCAACTGCGAAGAAAACATTAAAAAAAAATAAAACTGTCCGACAGATTCTCTCAAGTTCTTCCAATTTCGTAAATTGGAGAGATTAGTTCTTTTATTATTCACATATACTTAGCGAATCTATACACTGTACAAATAAACTGGTGATTTTTATTTGTACTTCCATAACTCAAAAAAAAGAGTGGTGGAAATGCAGTTAATAAGATATATTCCCATTCGTGTCCACTTTTTAAAGCTGTTTACACAAACTGCTTGAATTTAAGCCCAAGCAAAGGGGGAATTGTTTTTAAAAGCAAACTTCCACGACCACTTTAAACGATAACTTTTTTTTTTTCTAGAAGCAGAGCTTGATATTTTTTTTAATAAGTATAAAGATGAATGTAATTTAAATGGAAAACTCGTTTTCATTAACAAAATTCTTGTGCAGGCGGAGAAAAAAAATCCTTCTCAATGAAGGGAAGATTATTTTGTAGCCACTTGGGAAAAAATAAAGCGAAACACGTTTGTCAGGCGATGACAAACGATCGGAGAAAGAGTCTGCACGCAAGTTCGCAAGCGAACCTGGAACAGCTAATCGCTCACGTTTTCACTTTTGTTTAACTACTCTTTACCAGTGGTTAAATAAAAGAAATTTAGTTTAGTCTTTGTTGTATAAAGTGCTAATTATATCAAGCGCTTTTCCCTGAAAAAAATATAAATCTGGAGGCCGTTTCGTGTCAAAAATTGACCAAGGGTGATAGTTGTTGCCTCTTGTTATTATTATTATTATTATTATTAACTCAATTTAAACAGCTGTTATTGTCATCACCTGAAAACGACTTCTGACTGTGCTTTTTTGCTATTATCGTCGAGTGTCCTTAGTTATACCGTCCTATACCGGAACATGTCTGTCCACTGTTATGACATCCAATAAACTGATATATCACTGTGTATTTTACATCTCCGTGTCCAAAGTATTTCCGGTACTGATCAAAGATCAGGAGAGGTAAGCCTTTCATGACACGTGGCAAACATTTCTCGCAATATCGGTCACAGCTTGCGTCATCCGCCCCTCCAAGGAAGGAGTGGAAAAAAAAAAAAGAAAAAATAATAGACAGCGCACTGTCTTTGATGAATACCTATCAACTATGTTATTTCGAAACCGACGTCAAAGGATTTTCGATTTACCAGGGTAAGAGGGAGGAAGAAGCGAAAATAAGCTGTTTTTGTTTTTTTTCCCCACTTATGATCACGATTTGCATCTTATAAACGGATCACGTGATTAAACCTAAACAATCACAGCGATCACGGGCGCCCACACATGTAATTAAATTTAAGAATATTGAAAGCCATAGAAAATAAGGGATATATTATTTGTATCACTTATTTTTTTTATGACTCTCAATGTTATGAAAGTCATAAAATATATTATTTGTATTGAATTACCACTTTAAATCGTACTCCTCTCCAATAACGACTGAATTCAATTCCAGTTCGAAAGAATCAATTTAGGGAGCCTCTAAAGAAATAATGCGGTTACAGATTCTCAACATCCTTCATTTCTTCCTTTTTTATATCCTTTTGTCTCCTTAAAAAGTCTATTCATAAAAAATCCAACTAGGAACAAAACTATCTCCTTTAAGGTAAAAAACAACAAAATAAAAAAATATAAAATAACCAGATGGTACGATGTTATCAGTTTCATTTTTTTAAACCTCTTTGCTTCTCGGAAACTACAGTATATAAAATCATCCGCATCCTTTATTGTTACCTTCGCAGTATATGTAAAATAAAGTGTATAAGATAGATTAGCGCATGAACCTATGAAAAATGTTTCTTACGATATACAGGGTGTGTAAGGTATTTGAAGACACACCTTCGTTTGGCTACTGCTGCACTATAGAAAATTGTATGTCTTTTCCGTTTCCGGAAAATTGTATGTCTTTTCTGTCTCCATCAAGTAACACAAATCATGAAGAAACATGCAGTAATCGTGGCAATTAAGGCAGAGCACAGCAATTTAGAGATATCACGATTTCTAAAGGTCGCAAGATCATTCATCCACAAAGTGCGGAAGGAGTTGTAGACGGAAAATGGCAATGTTGCACCAGTAGCAAAGCGTAAAAAGCAATTTTCAGAACACCTGAATTTATTCAGCAAGTGCAGCAGGCCATCGATAACAATCCCAGAACATCCATGAGGTTACTTGCCAAAGATCTACACTTGTCGGAAGGAACAATCAGAAATGTTGTCAATGAAAACATCAGATATCACTCGTATGTTATGGGAAGAGGTCAGTTTTTGTCAGACAAAACACGTGAAAACCGCCTACTCAGATCGAAAAGGCTCTTAAACAAGATGAAAAATCCGTGTGAAGTTGATTTGCTGTGGATTTTGGCCTCCTAACTCCCCTGACCTGAATCCGTTGGACGACTACGTTTGGAGCGTTGGGGAGAAAGAGGTCAATGAACACCCCCATAACACCAAAGATGAATTGAAAGCTGCCATTGTTCGAGTAATTACCAATATAAACCATGACCATTTGATTCGCGCATGTCGACAGTTTCGATCTCGCATTGAAGCAGTTATATAGAAGCTGAAGGCGGATTCATTGAATAGCCATAAAACAAGAAGGTTTCTTGTGTATGCTCATGATATGTTTCGATAATAAAATTATTATCTCGACTTATATTTCTGTTTTCTTTCTTGGCGTGAATCTGTCCTCAAATACCTTACGCATTCTGTATATTGTATTCCCATTCCCTTCAATATTCAGAATTTTAAGAATCAAAATAATGTTGCAGGAAAACAACCTAAAGAACTAACGCGCAATGAAAGGAATAGACTGCTTGAATCAATAGACGAAGAAATAAATCATGAACAAATAACTACTAGGTTGAAAATTTCATTCGGAATTCATAAATAAAAATTCTTATAGTATTTTTTCATAAAAGAAGACCAACGAAACGAACCAATCAGAATTAGCTTCTTAATACTTAGTTATTCCGTTCATTGCTCCACGTTCTCGCGCTTCAGAGCTACACACATTTCAATAAATTTTCATTTACATAGAGTACATTATATATTTGTAAACTCTTTCTAATTTGTTTACTTAAAAATATCACGATGTGGAAGTTTACGAACAATTAAAACTAGCATTAAAACATTAAGAATTAGCTCCATCTATTGTCAGGAGAAAGTAATGAATCTACAGTACTTGCATCTGATTGGTTTCCACTCTGACCCAAACAAAGGTCAACGGTCTTCTTTTATGAAAAATACTATAAGCCACAATAAATATGTTGTTCAATCCGTCATTGATTTCTACTGTTTCAAGTTACAATTATAGTACAACACATAATATTAATCCGGACCTTGAATAATCGCACCCTCTATTATCCGGATGACTCGCGAGAATTGTTCTGATGAGCACGTGCACGTGAAAAAAAACATGCTATTTTACTTTCGTTTTTCTTTATCCTCACGATATAAAATCCTCAGAGTAGGGAGAAACAGTGGCATTACAGTAGGTTATGGAATCACGCTTACTGAAATCAATGAACGTAAAAGTATTCTTTATGTGAACTGAATGTACTGCACTGTATTTCTATTTTCTTTCTACTACTCTCAGTAGGAGTCTAGTACAATGTAACACTATAAACATATATAATGAAGCGAAAACGATTTGGTTAAAGTATAAACGAAATTTTGAACTGCCTTAAAAAGGTGAAAGTGGTGCAAAACTTGCCACCATTTACTTGATCATCATTATATGAAAATGTTTACTATAATTATGTTCATGTTCTGCACATAAAAAAATAGAGTTTTTCTTACAAGATTTAATACACGTGAAATAAAGTTTATTTAAAACGGTTAAAATTGTGCGGATATATTGTTAAAATATAAATGTAAAAATTCGTTTATCTGGAATTTTTGATTATCCGGATTTGCATAACAATCAATAATCCAAATAACCGAGACTGCACTGTAGTCTATTTCCTTTTGTTTTATTCTTTTCGAAGTTAGAAAATAAATCATAATTAGGATGAACTATGCAATTCAAAAAGTTCTGGGAAAACATACTAAATGTTAAAATAAAATCTTCTCAGATTTGAAAACAAAACGAACAAACGCACGTTACACAATAAAAACTTATTTTCCATTTTTCTCCTCTAACGGAAATGTTAAAATAAATTTATACATTGAAGAGGAATTAATAAAAACTGTAAATATGAATACTTCAACCAAAATATTAAAAATAAAGTGAGCGAAATTTTAAAGTTAAATGATATAATCGATTTGCAATTTAAAAGATCAACAAAAAATGAGGAAGAAAAAAAAAACAGGTAAATAATATTGGACAATAGATTATTTTAAACTGTAAATAGATTATATGTCCAGTCTTTCCTCAACGTTCTTAATATTAAAGTTAAATGCTTTATGGAGGCTAAGCATATGAAATTAATAATTAATAAAAAGTAGATCAAAAAGGAAAAAAAAAGAATTGTATCGAATTTTAACAAATACAGTAAAATTATAGAGAAAATAGAATTTTAGTTTTTAAAAGAAATTTAAAAAAGTTCCTTTTCATTTAAAAATTTCATTGTGAAAAATGGGAATGAAATTTGCAATTCATGAATGGAAGAAAGCAACTTTAACATGTTATTTTGGTTTTTACATATTGTCCTCTACAATCCGTCGCCACAGTGCCAAATGCGAAATAAGTTCTTTGAAAACTAGATTAGTTATCAAATGTTGATATTTTTTCTTAAAGATGATTAATTTTCATTAATTACTTTTTCATATTATAAAATTTCATATATGTATTTTTTACTAGGCTATCTCAACGATATGAAATATTAAAAAAGAAAATTTCTCAAACAACTTTTTAAAAATTTCTTTCAAATTCATACACTTAAGCTATACTTTTTTAAAAAATGACCTGAGAAAATGGCGAAAATGTATCGAGAATTTCTTTTCTTTTCTTTCTTTCTTTTTTTTTTTCTTTTTTTTTTTGATAATGACGGATGTGGGAGAAAAAAATAGTAGGTGAGAATTAAATTCACTCATTCAAAAAGGAATTAACATTTCCGGCCCGAACATACACTCTTCATCAGATCAAGAAACAAAACAAACCTAACAAGTCCATGTACATGAACTGAAATGAAATAAAATGCTTGAGTCAATCTTAATAATGATTTTTATAGAATGAACATTTGTGGCGTCCACTTCTCTTTGTTCTCCCTTCAATTTATTTGATATTTAGTGTAGAGACAAGTCTTTCTAAGCACTCTTTATGTTCTCTTGTAATCTCCGTTCCGGGATGCTGAGACCACCGAGTGTAAAAATGTAAATAATTAAATTTCTATTATGGAAACCATGCGCTTGTTTTCTTAATAAAATATGTAAAATTTTGATTTAGTTGTTTTACTTAACACCAAAAGACAACCTCCAGCATGTTATCAGCATTTATTTGATTAAGACGCGTTTATTTCGTGTAATTAATTTTTCGTTTTATTATACATTTCACCGCCCCATTACCCTACGTAACACACTCTGACCTCCCTTGAGAAAATAGGGCCGTCAGTCAAAGTCTGAATTTTTATTCTTTGTTGTTGATGTTGCTCAATTGTTTGTTGTTGCCTACTCACTCCTTATAGCGTTGCTCAAACAAAATTTAAATAAAATATCGAACATTGTCGGTGGCGTTGAACGGAAGAACCTCAAACTGGCAGATATAAACTCAAGTTGGTGAACTCGTTATCACAGTCATAGCAGAGAGAAGAGACAGGAAAAGGAAGCTGAAGAAAACAAGAAGCCTAGGTGGGTTTTTTTTTTCTTTTTTCAAACTTAAAAAAGTGAGGCGAGAAGTGGTTGGAAGGCTAGTGAAAAGCCTCGCGGGTATTTAGAAGAGAAAGCACCTCCGCCATTGGGACGGACGCTAGCAGTTGCTCATGGGTTGCGATAGCCACGCGGAGGGGATGATCCTCCCACCCAACCCCATCGAACCGTCGGTTCACCCACAAACTCATTAGGCCAATCAGCGATGTCCAACCTCTCAGCTTCGTCGGCTACGCTGTCCAATCGGGAGTTTTCGGGTTTAATTCGATAAGGATCGGATTTAGCTAAAGCGGCCGCTTCGATGACGACGCACTCAACTCTTTTTCAGCCTATCTCACCTCTACATTTTTTTTGTACTTCCATTTACCCCATTCGTTGACCCCATCCCCCCATACTGGAATCTTTGCACTCTTACGTCCGAAGAAAGTTTTTTCACACACTTCGCATGAATTCAATTTCAGAAAGCCCACGTCAAAATAAACAATTCCTTACTATTTTGTTACACTTACGATGGTCGCAGTCACTTTTCATCACATTCAGATCGCCGCATTCAACTGATCACATTAACTTATCAAACAGTTTTTTTCGTCGAATTTTTCATAAAATTTTTTTTCATAAATCGAATATAGTAGTAAAGTTGTACTGGATTTCAAAAGTTTGTATAGTATATATATGTGCTGCTGATTATAACAATGCTCATATTTTTCTTTTGTAGATATTTAGACTTTTGCAAAATACGAATTATGCTAAATAATAAAACTATCAAGCCAACTAAAATAAACAAGTTTATAGATTCTCAGCTATTAACAAATATATTTCATTACCAAATTGAAGCGTTGAGGTGGAATTTATTATAATTTTAGTGATATATAATAATCTTAACTAACCTCACATAATAAACAAGAAAATTAAACTTAATGGCATTTTTAAAATTAAAATTTAATTTATCAAAATTTCTATATAATTTTACAATCTTACCAAAGTAACCTAATTCAAAATTGTAATTTGAAATTTTTCTACCGAAATTAACACGATCCTGTGAACGAAGTTTACTTAAAAATATAGAGTTTCAGTACTTGTACATTTTTTTTCCTGTCCTCAACTGTGTATTAAATTTTGATGCTATTTCTCAACCTGAAGCTAAATAAAAAAAAACACTGTACAAGTAGAGAAACTCTATATTTTGAAGTAAATTTCGTTGTCAGGATCGTGTTAAGATTTCGATAGAGAAATTCAAATTACAATTTTGAATTAAGTTATTTTGATAAGAATGTCAAATTATATAGAGAATTTGATAAATCAAATTTTAAAATGCAAATCAAATAATTTAATTTTAATCTTAAAATGCAATTAAATTTTAGTTTTCTTGTTTTTTGTGTTGAGGTTAATTAAAATGTGATACAGAGATGTGAAAATTATTATGGTAAATCAATAATTACAATTTATTTATCGGTTAAGCCCCATTTGGTCGCCTCCCATTTAGTCGTCCTCCCATTTGGACGCCTCCCATTTAGTCGTCCTCCCATTTGGACGCCTCCCATTT
>JAHWFO010004564.1:2964070-3040188 GCA_023313115.1 Rhysida immarginata
TGGGAGGCGATCAAATGGGTCAGGTCAAACGTCCAAATGGGAGGCGACCAAATGGTGCTGAAATGGCGTCCAAATGGGAGGCGACCAAATGGGGCTTCACCTATTTATCTATTTATTTACGGAATTATTTACTTTAATATTGTGTTACTATTCAATCATGATATCAATTAAACATTTTTTATATTCTAAAATTACAGATAACACGAGGATTAAAATTTTAAAGAACAAAATATAGCTGTTAGATACCGTATACACTACACAGTACAATTCCGCAAAACTAAGCAAAAGTTTTTTTTAGCTGAGGTATTAGCTTTTCTAGTCCAAACATCTTCTAGTCTTTTTTTCAATATTTTGTGGGCCCATCTTCAGCTTTGATTTGCTTGATAAACTATAAAATAGTATGGAAAAACACCTTTACAATAGTAATTTTCACATCCCGTTATATCACTAAAAATTATAATTAACAAAAATAGTTTTACATTACTGTAAATCAAGTAGAAATAATGCAAACAAAGTGATAAATTCGCTTTTTTTTTTTTTTGCTTACTTGACTTATACACTACTACCATCAGCGGCATATAATATCAAGTTTTTTCCGGATTTTTATTCCAACACAAAAACGATTGAACTTGAATGACAGATTCAGCTCATGCAGATGCCGGGCAATGGTTGAAAAGTGAACCTTGAACTATTCTGCGAGTTCCCTCGTTGTTACATTGTGATCTTCATCAATTGCATGGCGTAGATCACCATCTGAAAACATGATTGGCCGACCAGAGAGGTGCCTCTTGAAGAGTGCTATCTCCGCGTCTGAACCGGCGATACCATTCTTCTATTGTACGTAAACTAACAGTGCCATCACCTAAACGTTGGCAAATGTTTCAGTGACATTGTGCAGCACTGATCTTTCCAGAATACTTCGTAGAAGATTATTGCTCGAATATGCTCGCGTGAAAGGTCAATTTCAGCCGTTGATGGCACTCACAGATGTATAATCAGAAAGTTGATTCTTGGATGTAAGCAAAGATATTCAGGAATCGAATGCAATAATTTGTTTGAAAACTACGAACACCCCCCTCGGAAAATGAGCCTTTCTTGGGCACGGGTTCTAGAACCGGAAGAAACTTTTGCAACAACCTGATATATGAGCAAGGAAATGATTCTGGGACGAAATGAAATCTGACGAAAAGAGATTATAACTAAATGAAATGTGACGGAAAAGACCTGCTATCGAGATATACATTATTCACAGACGATGATGAATTATTTATTTTTTCGTATTATAAAATTTCAGACTTGTACTTTCTATTAGGCTATCTCTACGATATGAAATATTAAAAAAGAAAAAATTTCAAACAATTATAAAAATAATAAATAAAAAAAGATTTTTCAAAATCATACATTAAAATATAGTTTTTAAAAAATGACTTGAAAAAGGCGAAGAGGCAACAATTCTCAAAAACTTTCTTTTTTATATAATGTTATGCACAGCGATAATGCATATTTGAATGATATATCTGAAAATAAGAAACATCTGAAAACAAGAATATTAACTATTAGCAAAAATATTTATGAAATAATAATATTATGATTGAATTACATCTTATATTAACTGTCTTACGTAAATGAAATTTGCGGAGGCCGTGGCCTGGTGGGCTTTCAATGTAACAACTTCTTTTGAGTTAAGCAACATCAGGCACGGCTAGCCACTGGATGGGCGACCATTCAGTGACCTATAATCTTCACCCCCTCCCCCCCGGCTGCTGTGACCATCATACAGCAATCGTTAATCCTGGTTCATCCAGGGACGCCTCAGGCCATCCAGGCTCTGGATGGACGTATAGGATTATTATTATTATTATTATTCAACATCATATTAGAATTAACTAAAAAAAATTAGACAAAAGCCAATTGTAAAAATTAACATATAGAGATATTTACATAAACAACTTTTAGACTAAATTTATTTAATCCCATGGAGATCCACGTGTTAATTATAAAGTTATGCAAACAATGCTCGAATTGGAACAGCTACTGCATGATGAAATCGTATTCTGAAAATCAGCCTCTGATATCCGTAAAAGAATAGAAAATAAGAGTTAAGAATGAAGTTATGAAAATGCTTTTGAAGTTTGGTATTTTCAATGGCGTGGTTCGTTTCGGATTCGTTTGACGGATATTTGTTTATAAATTATTACATAATGAGAAATAAAAGCTTTATAAAATGAAAAGTCACACGCAAACTGAAAAATATTATCATGTCATTCAAAATTTTCAATCGCGCAAAAATGGGCTTAAAGAAATAAATAATGCAAATACATTGAGAAACTAGGAGCTTATAAAAGAGAAATATAAGAGACAAAAAGCTTATAATTAAAGTGGAAAATAGTCGCCGTATTTTAGAAGGAATTAATATTTCCTGCTTTCAGATGATCCAATCAATCATTTCGCAAATGCTCAATGGGAACTTAGGAGCGTTCAGCTATAAACGTTCGGGCGTATTTTCTAATAGTTAGGGTATCTCAGTATCGTATTTTCTAATACAATTTGTACGACAGATTATCTTGTGTTTCAAAATCCTTATTTTCCTTAAAATAGTAAAAAGTCAATAAGAAGTTAAAGCCGGGATATTTTAGTGTTTCCGCTTCAGTATACGCGTTTGTGTCATGCAATGGACGAGACGACAGGCAAGAGAGAATCGTTGTATGAGTAAACATTCGCCCACGCAGCAGAAGAAAATATTGTCGAGTCTGGTTGTTATCTGTCTGTCGGAAAAGATTTCTCACCCACAAACAGATACCATTGCACATGGTCCAAATTCAGGGTCTCAATTTGGCGTCGTGTTTACTAACCCAAGACGTGTAATCGTATAACCGCTTCGATTAGGAACGCCAACACGTTATTGGCGACAGGCACTCGAGACACGATCCGCTTGATTCCGAAAAAAAAAGAACAAAGACTTAGATAACCACGGAAGAGTTAGCGCTGACTAGTTATCGATTAACAGTCAACTATTTTTAAGTCGCGGTTACTATTATGCCTAGTACGGCGATTTTGCGTGCGAAAAGCATTTCCACGGCTTCACAGTAAAAGCGAAAGGGGCGGACGTGCGCCATAAATAAATTCGCTCTTGCATAAATAAAAAAAAAAAAAAATTAAATAAATTTTAATTCTGTTTTAAACAACACCACCAATAGCAAGCAATAAGGATAGAGAGCGAGCAGTATATGTGTACAATTAAAAATATCAGTGACAACAAATCAAACGAATTTGCATCGTTAATTCAATTCATGATGGAAATAAATTCACAAAATGCTAAAAAAATTTAGATCATCCTGACAGAATTGTAGTCACAGGAAACTTACAAGGATCAGAAAAAATGTTCAATCTGTTTACAACGCTGACTAATATTTTTAATATTAGTTGACAAGAGCAATTGTTCAATATAATCCTAACGACTACACGGAAATGTAAATTATTCGAAAACAAAGTTATAAATGCAAAACTTGTTTTTGGCTATTTCATGACTGGTTCCTGTATAAAAATTGTGAATTCAAAGTCTAATCTACAGCAGAATTATTACTGTACAAGATTTTAAAAGAAAGCTTATATAATTCTATATGTATCATTCTAAAAAAATGATGTATATTTTTCACGAAGTCCTTCCTTCTCATTTATTATTAAATGTCATTTTAAAGCCAGTATAGATCATGTTGTTAAATAATTTATATACACGATACATTTGAATGTCGAAATGGAGCACTTCAGTTATACCCTAACCAGCGTTCTCCCCAGAAAATTTTATCAGCTGGGTGGAAAGATAAAGTAGCCGGGCGGACAAAAATTGAAAACAAATAAAATATTATGCAGTGGTGCGCAATTTTTCGTGTATTCAGCCGGGCGGTCACCAAAATCTGCCGGGCGCCGCGCCCGTTAAAAAGGGCCTGGGGAGAACCCTGCCCTAACAAAACTGGAAGGGATTTGGGTAAAATTTAGAATTCTGTGTAATTAATTAATTTTAGTCTTTGGTCGTCATTTGCAACTTTGCCTACACCTTACTTAATTGAGAAGAAGATTTCTTATTGATACAATTTACTTATAATAGGAGAAATAGATATTATTAATGATTAAATTAAGAAATGTTCTTTTATATAAGACATAAAGATGGAAAATAGATAAAAAAATAAAAAATAAATAAACTAAACAAAGTAAATTATTTTTGATCATCAAATTCAGTGCAAATATTGATTGATATATGCAATGTTGTCCAGTTATTCGAAGAAATGAAGATCTTGATTAAGAGAAGATTTTCTATAAATGAAGATCTTGAAGAAGTGAACTGAGGAAGCTGTAGAAATTGAGATCTTGACATAGTCAGTGAACTGAAGAGTTATAAAAATAAAGATCTTGAAGAAGTAATTAAGGACGTTGCAGATATAGTTTTTCATTAAAAAACCAAACTAATTCTTTCTATAATTTTGAAAATATTTCCAACTGAAAATAAGTCTGGACTATTTAATTTTATTTGAACATTTGTTTCCTTCAAAAATTTCTTCCAAAAAACCGTCTCCATCTCACTGCTTTGACATCAATCCGTTATTCTTCAACATCTTCATTTCTGCAGCAACCAATATTTGAACTAAATTTGCTGATAAAATATATTTCACTTCGTTTAGATTTACATACCAACGTTATACCTTTTACAAAAGAGAATTTCTTAATTTAATCACTAATAAAGATTTCTTATCTATACAGAATTCCTGACTCGCAGTTTGCAAGACTACAGCTTTTAAACAAATTAACTTATTTGAACAAAGGAAAATGCAATTGATAGTTCAATCGATTCTTAATAACTTGTTCTCCATGTTTTGATCAACTTGTGCCTGCAGGAGAAGGGAGACATTTTCATATATTCAATAAAATTTCATCGGAATAGCTTTGAACTTCTGCAGAATAACCTTGAGCTGATTAGTATCTGCGATAAAGTGCTGATATACGGGGATTTATTTTAGATGACACCACAGGGTACCTTGACGAATCTACGACATTTCTAATCCTGTTAAAGAACTAAAACATTCGTGCTATCGGTCCAAAATTTTGCTTAACTAGTGTCTTACGTGAGCGGTCTTGGAGAGACGCGAGCGAGGGAAAGTGCGCGAAGGAAAGAGAAGCGAACAGTGAGTCTAGCGAAACATGAGAGCGAATACAGTGCGGCGAGCTAAAGAGGTATTACAGTGAGATCAGTCAGATTATTTTGTATCAGTCATGCTATCTGTCGTTTTCTGCTAATGGAAACTCCTTATATAAAAATTATTACAAACGAAGAAGGAAAAAAGGAATTGGATTTTATTTTGTTTTTTTTTATAATTATTTTATTTCTCCACATCAAGAAAACTTATCCAAAACCACCAAGGCATATTTAGAGTTTAGCTGGGGCTTAACCCTCTTTATTTGCGGAGAATTAATTAATATAAATAAATCTCCCCTTTGAGAAGTCAAAACCGCCTTTGAAAAATTCCTGCAAACGGGCTTGATGCCACGCTACTCTATTCTAAATAAATAATAAGCACTCTCCCCAGGTCATCCAACTCAAGTATTGACCAGTAATATTGAAGAATTGACCTTATTATTATAATCAAGTAGAAAATTAATTTTTGCAAATTACCGTAATAGATGTGCCTTCAAAGCAATTTTTTAGAATCAATTTTAATGAAGTTTTTCAAGCACAAATGTAATCTTATTAGCAATTTTTCAATTTCTATTTCACGTAATTAATTTTTAATTTCCATTCTCGGTAGTTTAAAAGATGGTTGTGTTATTCTTTATTCCTTTGATCCCACGGATATGGTCTTTTCTGTACGTAGGAAATCAAGTTTTCCTCGACCATTATGGCAGGTACCGCTTCGTTCGCGTGAAAAAATAAACTGGTTTGTTCTCTTCGCGTCCGCTAGGATTCGCTCACGTAAGACACTCTCACAGAAATAATGCCCTTGATATTTTCGCTGCGATTCGCTTCGCTCCAAGTTCGCTCAGGTAAGATACAGCGTTACACTGGTCGATACATCTTTGGTTAGTGAAAATAACCTTATACACTGAACGATCAATTTATTAGAGACACCCCGCTATTAGTGTGTTGCGCCTCCTTTAGCGGCGAGGACTGCCTGAATACGTGCTGGCATTGATTCATCAAGATGTTGAAACCGTTGCGGAGGAATAGCACTCCAGGCTGACATCACAGCGTCGCGTAATTGGTGCAGGTTGGACGGTAGTGTGGGAAGGCGTCGGATGGTTCTCTCCACTTCATCCCATAAATGTTCGATCGGGTCGAGACCGGGCGATCGAGCTGATCACTGAAGCAGGTGGAAGTATGCGTCATGTTCCTCAAACCAGTCGAAGACCATTCGAGCACGGGGACAGGGAGCATTGTCCTGCTGCAACTGTCCGTCACCACCAGGGAACACAGTCATCACGAACGGGTGCACCTGATTGGCAACAATGTTCAGAGAGTGTGTCGCATTCAGGGATGTGTCTACGGATATAAGAGGACCCAGTGTGACCTAAGAGAAGACCAGCACTCCTCCTCCATCCGCCTATACGGTTGTCTGTGACAGGATGGGTAAATGGTCTCGTGCTGTCTGCGACAGATGCGCAGTCTGCCGTCCGCATGATGCAGTCAACCGTTGACAACAAGACCCCTGAAGCGGCCAGTCTATTGATGAAAATGGGTGAGCAGACTAGAGAGGGGCGTAGGCCGTTCTTCGTTTATGTGAAGTGCGTCACGCTGGCCGCGTCAGGGGTCTCGTTGTCAACGGTTGACTGTATGAACCGCGATTCGTCGGACCAGGAGACCTTCTTCCACTCATCCAGTGTCCAGTGGCGATGCCTGCGTGCCCACAGCAGGCGCGCTTTCCTATTTTGCGGTGACAGCGACGGTATCCGTACTGGCCGCCTGTTGTTAAATCCAGCTCGGTGCAAGGTGCGCCGCACAGTGTGCTCCGAAATGGATTGGGACGCTCCCTCATTGAACTGCGCTGGAATTTGTTGGGCTGTTCCCCATCCTGTTGCTGTGGATGATTCGTGCCAGTCGCCGTTGGCTTCGTTCATCCACGGCCCTGTTTCGTCCGGATTTATGTTTGTTGGAGGTTGTTTTTTGGTACAAGCGCCATTCACGGAATAACTTTGACATTGTTGCACGGGAAAACCCGAGGAGGTTTGCGAAATGCTCAACTGCGCCCGTCCAGCTCCAATGATCGTGCCTCGTTCAAAGTCGGTCAAATCCTTGGATTTACCCATATTCAGTCCACTTCTGCTGCCAATTGCAACTTGTGATCCAATGCATCCCTTTTATACACCGTTTAGGCTTGTTCCATTGTTTGGGTGTCACTTAGAGGCTGATCCATTTTCCGTAAAAAGTGTCTCTAATAAATTGGTCGTTCAGTGTACATTGTACGCGTTTTTCTCAGAACAAACGTCATTCCACCATTATGATGCAATAATGAAAAGATGTTACATGAAGTGTCTTTAACGAATACTCGTATTATCTTTCTATGTTTTATCACGCTACCAATTACAGCCTGTTTTGAATCATCTCAGTTTTAAAGGAGATTCTTGTACTTGTCCATGTCTTCATTCTCTGTTTTAATAACTTACAGCGTTACAGATTCTCAATATTCATTTCTACGAGGACGAATCAGTAACGCTGTAAGTTATTAACCTCTAAAATAAATCCAGCCTGTAGATTCGAAGGCATTTTTCAACAGATATGTTTCGAATTCTGATACATTTAAACTGTAATAAATACAGTATGTTAATTTTTCCCATTTTACAGATAAAAAAAATGATTAACAGTTGATTAATTTCTTTGTTTTACGTTCTACGAGGGTAAGTCAAGAAATAAGTTTCTCTGTATTTTTACAGGTGAACGGGTAAAGATTGGCCAAGATAAAAGCACTTTTGTATTTTCGGCACCATTAAGCCATTTCACTATTTCGTCATTGCTGGAAAATCGTCTGCCTCGTACTTGAAGTGGACAACCTGGTTTTCTTACGCAGGTTTTTAGTTGTTTACGGTATTGCAAGGCGTCATGTCGCCCCCACTACAACAGACCTCGTACGGCACACCGTAAAGCCGGACTTGGTATCTGCATCTGGGTAAATGAAGAAACATCTACAGAGCAGGGCGCCACTATCTATCGTCAGGGAATGGAAAACTTCATTTTACGCTATGATAAATGCTTGAATACCTTTAGTGATTATGTCGAAAAATAAAAATATGTTGTCGAAATAAAAATGTATTTTCATCTTGATTATCTTTATCGTTCACCTCCAAATAATAGGAAAACTTATCCCATAATTTTATACATTAGAGCCTTAATTATTTATTTCCTAAATGGGATAAAGGAATTGGAGTCTAAATCTTATGTAGAGACTCCTTCATCCTGAAAAATCCACAGTGAAGCTACACTTTCCAAAAGCGCAGAAAAATGTTTCCTAATTTAGTAACAGTTTCTTTATTGCAGAACAAAAGAGATGAATGGGCTTCTTCTCAATACATTAAAATGGCCGTGACTTGCATTTGCACTTACTTGTATAGCACTTCAGTTTCCAGGAATGCCAGGAACAATTTGACCAAGAAGCATAATATACATCGCGATGTGTCCGGAAGCCACATCAGGTATGCCTTGTCCTTTTGGGTTTACTCATTAATATTGGTCTACGAGTGTATGTACAGGTATGTGTGGGTTTCCGTACGCGCACGCGTTATATATGTAGTCATCTTCTAACGTGTCTGCCACGTTTTCGCGATCCCATATATATGACCCATGTGATTTATTCTTTTGGGGATCTGTCAAAGACCATGCTTACGAGCCCCTACTACCGACCGGGCATTTTCATGGAAGCGCAACTCTATTTGGACAGTTTTTCGCGCCGCAAGGTATCACAATACATACAGGTTGCGACAGGTATTTGAGAACAAAACGACGTCCGCAGGTAAAAGGAGCAGACACTTAATATACCATAGAGCCTTTAATACAATTTACATTTTTGTACAAAGGACTACAAAATACATATTGTTATTCAATAAAACCACCGTCCGCCGCAATGACAGCCTCCATACGCTGTCGGAACCGCTGGCAAGCAGCAATGAGGTGGGCCTTCTGAATTTCTGCCATTGCCTCCACAATAGCTGGCCTGAGAGCTTCAACGGTGTTATGTGGATGCTCATTGGACTCCCTCTCAACGACGCCCCAGACGTAATAGTCCAAAGGATTGAGATCGGGGCCGGGGGGGGGGGGGAGATGTGGTCGTGAAGATTCGTGATCATCCATGCTTGGGTGCGGTGGGCCTTATGACTTGGAGCAGAGTCCTATTGAAAATCATACGGCTTACCACGTGCTGCAGCCGTAATGCAGGGCTTCACAACTCTTGCCAACACTCATGCGAACTTTAAACACGAACGAACGGGCGACTTTCAGGAATGCAGCAATCTCGGAGTCGGAGTGTCCTGCAGCCAAGGAGACGATGACAGCATGTCGCTTCATTTGCTGGGTTATCTTATGATCCGCCATGTTTATCTGTCTCGTTTCGGAATTGTTAAATAGTATGACGTATTGGCTATTACGTCATACTCACGTGTTCTCAATACCTTCTACACCCTATAGTGCCGATTTGCCTGTATTCGACACTAGATTGTTGCAGCTATTCTGTCAATCACAGCGGACATTTTGACACAAGTAAGGGAGGGATTTGAGTAACGAATGGATGCGTGATGGCGTCACCAGGAGATCGCACATTGAATTTTAATCTAAGTTGCATAATCTTGGACAGTTCTTTCATCCAATGTAAGTACCCCATCACTATAAGAAATAAAAAAAACTGTTCAAAGTCACAAGCCATCGATTTCCTTACATCACAGTCAATGAATATCCTTTTAAAAAGACGGCATTTAAAGTTTGGTTTCACGATGGATATGTATGATGGATAATGAGGGGCGATATACAAGGGTCGGTAATTAATATCCTTACAATTACTATGGAATACCCGTATACAGTGAAACGGTACAAACTATGGTAGCTGTGAATCAACATTCTTGCAGAGACGCCCAAACAAAATTGGATTCGCCGACAGACCTTAAAATCCATGGAGGAGAGCCCGTTGGAAAAATTGAGGCGCGGGATGTGATACGTTTTCTGCGTCTGAAAAGAAACAATACCACAAGATCCATGTCAATTTAAAAGCGTGTACAGGGACATTACGATGCCTTAGCCATGTTGCAGGGACAGCTCTAAAATGGCCAGATAAGACGATCAATAGTGTCAATCATCTGCAAATCGTGGAACAAATGGAGGCTGAAGAATAAGTCACGCAGAAGGTCCGCATTAGCATCGGCACTATTGTGATTTCTTGCGGGGCGAAAAACTGTCCAAAATAGAGCTGCGCTTGCATGAAATGCTCCACCACATAAGCTTAAGATAATTTGTGGGGACTTTTGGAATGGAAGTATTGGCTCATAAAGAGCACGCAGTTTCCAAATTATAAATATAACCTTACTCAATTTAGAATACGGACCAACAGCGATCTCGAAATTATTCAATACTACAATAATAAATAGAAAAGAAAAGGAAAAAATTCCGCGAACTGGACTCGAACCAGGGACCATGCCGATCGCTGGCACAGCTCTTATTGTCTTTGGAAAAAAAGCTTATTTTTCGGTGCCTCCTCCCATTACAGGGCTATTTAAGAATCTTATCAAATCGAGAAAATTGTATGATGTCAACAAATCCCTGAAAGAATGATAAGACGGAAAATAGGAAAAGAGACTTCCACAGTCTACGATAGAACCAAGATTCCTTGGAATACTTCCAAAAACTTGTATCGATTTAATGCTGTGAAATTGTCTTTTCACGTTTTCATCCTTAATTAATTTACAGGCAGGTATGCTTTTTAAAAAAAATCTTATGAAGAGTATTTCAATTTCTAAAAAAAGTAGACTAATTTAGTAGAAAAAAATGAACAAAGTGTGCATAAACGAAACTCGAGATCAGCCGTTGCCCCAAGCAAAAGGATAAAACAAAAAAAATTGATGGATGAAATATTAAACTGTTAACAACCCCTTTGAAAACATACACTACTATCGTAGTGTATCTTATTGACTAAAGGGTTATTTCAGTATATTCTAAGAGGACAGAAAAGGGAGGAGGAAAAAAAAAAAAAAGCTAAAAGTGCATTTTAATTACTTAATTATAAAATTGAAACGTTAGATCGTTTTCTTTCTAAAAATTTTTATGATTAATTTCGTAAAATTAAAGATCCATTTTAATTACATTTTAATTAAATTAATAGTTTAAAAAAAATCTTTTTCCATCTTTGTTTTTAAACACGTGCTCATTGTATTTTTTTTTTCAAGTTTTCATTTTTTAAAGCAACACAAGAGTCGTGTTTCCTTTTCTCTTTTCCCGTCCTATTCTTATTTAAACGTCGTTAAATACAACACTGTAACAACAGGCTGAGTTTCTATTGAATAGAAAGGAGAGCTTCTCTCTCTCTCTTTGCCCCCCACCTTTTCAACCCCCATCTACGCCACGTGTCTAATAGATCCTCCTCCTCCTCCTCCTCTGTCTAGGACGGGAGGCTGCATCTCTATGGCAACATAGCTAACTGGCTTACCTCGCTCTCGCTGCTGTTCCTATGCTTCTTGTAGAAGAGCGTCTCCATGGCAACGGCGGCCCGGCTAGACGACGGTGGTGTCGGGGCTGGCGGTGGTAGTGGTGGTGGTGGTGGTAGTGCTGCGGCAGTTGCGCTGTCTAGGGAGGGTGCGAAAGAGACCAGGTGACTTCCGGACGGCGACGAGGAAGCCGCAGCCACAGCCGCCGCTGCTGCCGCGCTCGAGGTCAGAGGGCACGGATAGTAGGGCGGGATGTAGCGGACATTCGAGCACAGGTTCAGAGGGTTGACATGCGGCGTCATCAGCGGACTCCACGGGTAATCGGCCACCGACGACGATGACGATGAGGACGACGATGTGGATGCACCGCTGCTGCCCAACAGCGACGACGACGTGTCGTAACAACTTAGGTTACGCATCTCGTTCTGGGCTGAAAATAAAACAACAGTGATGATGAGGAGGACGGTAACATTCAATATTAGAAAATTGGCATAAACCGTACGAACTGATATTTGCACAGAAAAAAAATCTTAATGATATAATGTATCCAGATGACGATCAGAATTGGGGGTATATTGTCAACTTATAATATGAAAGACTTGTCAACTTAATTATTAAACTTTATAAAAGAAAAAATTCTTTATACAAATTAAAATAGAACTTACAACAACATATTATAGAACAAGATATTAATTCCACGGTATAGGGATGAAAGAGTCCGAAAAGAAAGGTATCATCAATTTTCCCCCTTTTATACGCATTTTTAAATCCCATTTTTTTTCTCAAAATATTGATTTTCTCGTAAAGAACTAACCTAAGCTAACCTTCTTTCGTTTCTCATTATTTCCGATAGAATGACATATCGCATGCCATATATTGCCATTAGAAAATGTTAACAGTTATATAAACCACGTGACTGCAACCCCCACAACTCCGACCCCAGTAGGACAATTTAGCCGAAACTTCATAGCAAAGTATATCTTGCCTAGAGGAATCAGCATACCGAATTTCATTCCTTTACATACCATAGAGACCAATTGGTCCCCTCTAACTCCCAATCGAAACTAAACTAAATAGCGAAGTAGGACATGCTCATGGTAGGCTACATTCCGAATTTCAATCTTCGAAGTCAAAAAAGTAGAAAATAAGAAGAGGACAGACAGTCAAATGTAAATGTAAATTCTTGTAAATGTAAATGTAAATTCTTGTAAATGTAAAAACACTCTTTCTTCTCTCGTTTCTTATCATTTCCGATCGAATGATATATCCCATGCCATAAACTGCCCTTTGAAAACGTTAATAATTTAAGTTCAACCAAATTTGACTACTACTCACACAACTCCGACCCCCCTCTCAGATATTTTGGCTCAAATTTCACAGTACTGTAGATCTTGCCTAGAGGAATTTGCATACCAAAGTTTCACTCCTTCCATACATATATACCAAATAGAAATGGGCCTCTCTAACTCCCACCCCAATAAGTCAATCAAAACCAAACTAAATAGTGAAGTAACACATACCTTAGTAAGCTACATTCCCAATTTCAATATTCTACGTCAAAAAATGTAGACAATATGAAGGGGACAGACAAACATGTTAAAACTTGTTCCATTCTTCCGCCATTTAATAAGAAAATAAAATCCTTGCAAACATTCCTTGAAGGAGCTTTAGCTGGGACGTAGAAGTAATTTTAAATTCGAGAATTTAAAATCTAGCTAAAGTACCTACTAAACAACGGAAATTCATTTAATAGCTCAACGCACACAAAAAATTAACTTTCATCTGATTTCACTCTTTTTGGTGAAAATTCACTTTTTTGATCAAAACTACCAAAAACTTGCAATACAATTAGTGACGCAGCCGACGAGAAAAACAGGCTGCGGCATTGAAAAGTCTCCATCTTTGATTTTAACAATCAAATTTTTCGTTTGTTGGAAACAATGAAAGTTGGATTGTTGCTCAGACAATTATGCTCAGGTGACTTTTCAGTGCTACGGCCTGTCTTTCTCGTTTACCTCGAATTACTGAGTAATTGAGTAATGGTGCCTGGATAAAGCGATCGTCACGTGCACGTGTCATATCAACAATGCTTAAAAGATAAACAGAAAATAACATTGTATTCATTCTTAATTCGTCGTTACGAATCGACTGTTACATCAAACGAAATATCTTGGTATTTTTGACGGTCACAGAGAACGTAAAGGGGTCCACGAAAAAGCCTGAAAAGTCGATGCAGCCTAGCTAAGACCTTGATGATCTAATTTAATATTTCTTTTTCATATATTCCAGAATTTGAAAAAGTTAATTCAATTTTCCATATACATGATTCATTGTAAATCAATTTTGGGTTGTTTATTTTTAATTTTATTTAATTATCAGAGCATAAAAAGTCCGAACAAATTTAGCTTCAATCATATAAAAATTTCCAATGTCTCTAGCAAAACGCATCGCACCTGGTAACGGATTATTATTTTTAAATTTTAAAAAAATTTCGAATGCAAGAAATTAATCTAGATTAATATACAATATAAAAATCGTATTATAGAAGTCCAGCTTAAGAATTTTTTGAAATTTTTCGGATGGCGCTCTGTCACGCGTGTTTATTGAGTGTACACACGGCCCTTCAGGTATCCCTTAAGAAGAAATCCCATCAAAAGAGATAACGAGTCAGGAGAGTTTGGGGGCAACTCATTTCATGTTTTGGCAATGTGCTATGGGCCCCCAAGTTCTTCTGACTTATCATCATACGAGTCATCTGAGTTATCTCGTAACGGCGTAATTTGAACGAATTGAAGAATGTCATCCGACAAGTGCTCATGGTTGATCAACAGCTGTTGGCGCGAGTGAGGACGATTTCATGCGAAGGATTGAAAGCCGCATTCAAGCTCCATAAACGTCATCTTATCCGGTCTCGCTTTAACCAGCTATATTTTCGTAAATATTTTTATCCGTGTATTAAATAGATTAGAGGTGATTATCTGTAATGCCCAAACGTGAATCATTTCGCCATAATCATAGCTCTAAGCCAGCCAATAGGTTCATTGCATTTCAGTATCCTCTAGTTTCGGATCACAATTTTCTTATCCACACAACCTTAAAAATTTTAGTTTTCCTTTCGCCAGCTGAAACGGAACGTGTTAACCATTGAAGCGCTAAAACTTATATAGGTAATGGAGAACCTATAAAACCTTAAAATCTATTATATAGAGATTGATCCATGTTTATGTTAACAAAATTGAATGGTTTGTACTGCTACTGAAACCCCAAGCGCCACCATCTCTTGTGTTCTGTGTGCTTGCCTTTCTTGGCTATGACAAGACATCGGAATTTCCAAACGTCCTGGAGAATACGCTGGCCTTACGTCGAAATATTAACTGAAAATTGGGATCTGGACGAAGATCTGGCAACAACGACATCACCGCTCCACTTGACCGTTTTAAGCAATTATCACTGTTCGAAGATTTGGAAGAAGGGGACATTGATCAGTGGTTTATAGGCGAAAACATTGTAGAGAACTACACTGAGCTACCACTTTGTCGGTACACCTGCCTAATAGCATGTTGAACCTCATTAGCCCTCAAAATCGCCTGTATTCGTTTGGACATGGATTCAACGAGATGTTGAAAACATTCAACAGGAACGTGCAAACATGCGAACTTCATTGATTTCAGGCATATTTTTTTAGTCTGATTCATGACCTATAAATGCTATTTTGTAAGCTTTTTAAGATTAAACGGCCATTGCTTATCCGGTCTAAGAGCCGGTTCCATTGTGACCGGTTAAGAGGGAGTCTACTGTAAATCCATTTCGAATTTTTCAAAACCGTACGACTCCTGTAGGTCATCTTGGATTGTATATAAGAATCCATTTGCTGACTGCACATCCCGATCCACCACAATACAACTATTTCACAATTACTTGTATCATGACAACTTTCCAAGTAGTCCACAGGGTGTCAAATATTCTTTAAAAATGGCCAGGAAAAGTTTGTTTGCTCTTCTCACCTAGAGTAACCAAAAGAAAGTCTTCGAAAAACTTTCCGTCTCTTCATTTTTACTTGACCCTGTTTTGAGTCCGCTTCTGGGGCTTGGCTTTCGGACTTGGTCCGAGTTTCGTTTTTCCAAATCAATAACAGCAATAATAATAATAATAATAATAATAATAATAATAATAATAATAACATTCTAGCCCTCGTTTGTTCGGGGACAATATCCGATAACCTTGCAGTACTGTTACAGGCTGCAAATCATCCCGAGCTAAGGACCTGCTAATAATGAAAATGGCTAGCAGGAGCCCCCTTATATTGGTGTTTACTTATGGTTGAAAACGGAGAAATATTAGCTTATACCAGCTCGGACTAAGGCTAAAAGTCTTGGTTTAGATTCTAAACTTTAGGTAGAGGCTCACTACGAAAAATATGCCATGGAGTCATCGTTGGTGAAAGCGATACCAATTCCTAGATCGGTAAGGTAAATCTGCATATTATGTGCACATACTACACAAACATTTAATGGCAACAGATACTATAACTTACATACTCATTTTCAAGGTGTTACGTATTGGTCGAAACCAGTTGGGCGAAGGAACCCAGTCAAATGTGAATCCCCCAGTTATGGGCCAATTATGGGCCAACCGCATAACTATAGAAGGTTGCAACTCCCTCAAAACTCTTTTTGTTCCGTCGGCGTAAATTCCCGTGTTACCCCTTTCTACTTGAGTCCAATATCTGGGGTAACGAACTCGAACAGGTTAATTAATCCAATTCCCTCGTACACTAAGTCCAAATAAATCTCGTTTACTCGAGAAAAGGTTTCAAGTACAAAATAATGTTTGCTACAATGTAGAGAGTCACTTTGGAAATAAAAATAAAAAGATATACGGAAAGTCGACTTCAGATTAGGTTCTCAAAAAAAAAAAAATTATACAATTTCGTTGGGATGAATAAACAGAATGACGCTTCGGAAAACCAGAAGGTACCTGCAGCGCTCACGGTAGAAGCAGAGATTCACAAAGATCGACGGGCCAACCTCAAAAGGAACCAACACAGGAAATGGAGAAAACTCGTTAGCCGACACAAATCGCATTGTGATGGAGGGTGCCGGACAGGTTATGCCGATAAACCATTCACGCTTGACTCGAGTGACATAACTGGACCCGATAATCCAAGTTGTAATTAAAAGAAATTAGATGAGTTAAAGTCTGAAAAAACAAATAAATAAAGTCAAGCAAAACCCCACGGGAAAGGTGGCAAGTATAGTATTAAAACCAAGGAAGGGGGAATAATAGATGAAGTACACGTAATAATACTTAGGACTATGGAAACAGAGTAGAAGTGTTAATTAGTTCAATTAAGAATGCCCAATACTATAGTGTACAGACGGTAGATCCAAGCATGGAGTTTCGGGGGGGGGGGGGGCAAGCGAATAATTCTTCAACGTAATGGCTTCATGAAGTAAAAAGTAAACATTCGAACGGAGGAGTAGTAGGGTCAGATCATCAAATCGAGGAAAACTTATTTTTGAACGAACGAGAAAACTGGAAGGGAACATCAAAACGGCAACAGGTTGTCAAACGTAGAAACACAAACGACGGGAAAAATGGAGTCGACAATCAGCAGGGCAGCTCAAGCGTCAGGGATTGGCTAGTCAAAGAAAAAAAGGTACAGCATCTTGAACTCCAAGATAAGAAAGGCTAAAAGTCTTGGTTTAGATTCTAAACTTTAGGTAGAGGCTCACTACGAAAAATATGCCATGGAGTCATCGTTGGTGAAAGCGATACCAATTCCTAGATCGGTAAGGTAAATCTGCATATTATGTGCACATACTACACAAACATTTAATGGCAACAGATACTATAACTTACATACTCATTACAAGAATAGGCTTACAATTTGAAAAGGTCCGAAGTAAAGTTAATAAGATGCGGTACAATTCATCACACATATCGTGAATTCTTAAAGCGGTGACCGGGAACAGCCGTGACCACCGAGAGACAAGGCCTGAGCGCGGAAACGTCATACATTGTTATTCATCATTAGAAGGGTATTGTTATTCGTATTTCTACCAATAATAAGTCTTAAATTAGCCCTTCTAAGGATGATGTAACAATGTATGACGTTTCCGTGCTCAGGCTTTGTCTTTCGGTGGTCACGGAACAGCACGGCGACGGCTGAGATCAATCCCATCTATAATAAAGGCCTGGGCGTTGAAACGTCATTCATTGTTACATCATCATCAGAAGGGCAAAATTAGGGCTTATTATTGGTGGAACACGATTAACAATGCCCGTAGCCCACGAGATAGACAGGCCCTGGCGCGGAAAAGTCACCTGGTCATCTTAATCCGAATAACAATGTAACTTTTTTTTTTTTTCTTAATATTTTTTTCTGTTCACTTCCCCGCGCCAGGGTAACACCTCCTAGAGAGAAGGCCTGCGGACCAAAGGTGTATGCATTGTTACATCACCATCAAGCGGCCAAATTTAGGGCTTATTATTGGTAGAAATACGATAACAATAGCCGCTTGATGATGATGTAACAATGTATACACCTTTTGTCCGCAGGCCTTCTCTACAGGAGGTGTTGGCCAGGGCCTATTTATCTCGTGGGCTACGACAATGCCTTACTGAGGTGATGTAACAATCTATGACGTTTCAAAAATCACATGGAGCCATGTCGGGCAAGGGAAGAGCCTGAGAAAGCGCATGAATGCTGTGTTTGACCAAAAAAGTCTGAATCAGATGCGAAGAATAGGTTCATGGAATCGTCCCCAAAAGACTGTTGGATCTTGCGAATGGTTTCTGCTTGAATATCGCCAAGCTTTTGGCAAAATTTGGTGCAATATCGCTACTCAACTCGTTCCGTCATTTTCTCAACAATTCACAATTCGACGGGCTCTCGTTGCACACACCGATTACCACACACTAAAGCCATCTGCCGATTTGAAACAAATTCACGCTTTCTCATGAATGTTTGCTTCACATCCCCACCGAAAGAGGGCACCCGCGTCTTATTTGTTTCCGCGGGAAAAATTAAGGTTCGATTCATTTTGAACACACCTCGTATGATAAATTGAAAAGGGAAGGAAAAATTCCGCGACCCGGATTCGAACCGGGGACCATGCCTATCGCTGGCACTGCTCTAACCAACTGAGCTACCGCGGATATCCGGGTCGCGGAATTTTTCCTTCCCTTTTCAATTTATCTTTCGAAATATTGGAGTGTTTCTTCAGTTATTATCTTACATTTGACACCTCGTATATTCCAATATTGTCTAGAATCAAGATATAAATAAAGGAGAACATGTGAGTTCGTCCAACCTCCTAGAAAGAAGGTTGGTTGGTTTATTAGAAATTCTGGCGTCGACTACTAAGGTCATTTTGTGCCTTTTACACAAGTTATATCTGTACGCAGCCCGGGACAAACACAAACATCCATGCCCACGGCGGGACTCGAACCCATGACCAGGCGGACTTGAGAACTAGAAAGCCTACGTCCTAGCCCTGTCGGCTACCTGGCCGGCCTAGAAAGATGTATACATTGTTACATCATCATCATAGCGAATAGAATTAATAAGTGTGATTACTCTCGTAGAAACCAATGCTTAAAATCAGGCGAGCGGCGGATGTGCGAAATAACAACGCTGCTGTCGATTTCGACCAACTTCGTAGCGGTTTTTTGCTTACTGCAAATGGGAATTTCACGTTTCGTGTTAAGCTTCTGTCGTATATTTTATTGTTTCACTATTTATAAGTGATGAGCGTGAGCGTGTTATATTGTGTTATTAGTGTAATTTGTATATCATTTGTTAAGTTTAAAACAGTATTTTTACTCGTATTTTAAAAAATTTACTCGTTATATTTAGGCTAGGGTCACACTGGCGTAAAACGCCACGTAATTACGCCGACGTAAATACGTCGCAGAAAAAACGTCGACGTTCAGCTGTTCACACTGACAGCGTATAACGCGGCGCAATTTGTGAAGTCGTTTCGCTATTGCTTTAAACCATGGCATCACTTGAAATAGCTTCAGCATAAATGCCAACAGTATCGAGCTTTATCACAAAGTCTGACAATATTTTAATAGCCTGGACTTTTTTTTTTATCACAAAATTAGCTAAACTTCCTCACTATTTCTACAAAGCATTCGCTATTGTACATCGCTCTTTTGTCGGCCATCTTGATGGCGGGCCAATCGCTCTTCTGATTGGCTGATGTTCGGCGTAAGATCTTACGCGACGTAAAAAGTTGAACAAAATTCAACTTCGGCGTAAAGCGCGGCGCCATGCTATTTACCGGAAGTGACATCACTGGCGTCGTTACGTCGGCGTATTTACGCGGCGTTTTACGCCAGTGTGACCCTAGCCTCACTCGTGCACATACCTGATGTTAGCCAACAGATAAGCCTACTTCATTCTTTCGGCGGTTAGCAAATGTCTGACTGTCGTCGTCGTTGTTCTTGAAGATCACCAGAATTAGGCCCGTTTAGAGTTGGAACAGATTCGAGTTTCAATAAATTTCGTTTTAATTGACAATGAATATAAAGCGGCAGAATTATAGAAAAAGCGAAATGAACTGAGCACAGTATGCTGTACGCATTTGGATACCAGGTCTTCGCTGGCAAAAGGTAAACCACTGCTTTTTAATCGATTCTGATTGTAGAAATCTATGAAACGTGAAGTTTCTTTCGGATTTCTTATTTACACATCCAAACATAACAATTTAAAGGCATTCTGATAAAAAAGGCTAGCAAACTCTTACGTTATGTAGAATCGAAAGTGGTTCGCAGCAGGAAAACACTTCTTGCTCCGCTGATTCTCCTGAAGGGACGAGAGGACCAATTTTTAATCTATCGAGGCGTTTTTCTTAATAAAATATTAGGATAAATCAAAAATTTTTGAATGATATATATTTTATTACGCTGGATGCAAAATAAAATAAAGTCGAATTTTTCCGCTAAGTTTACCTTTAATAAACAGTAAATAAATATTAAGAAGAAAAAAAATCGTGTTTGAAAATTAATTTTTAAAACTACTATTAACCTTTCATCTTTTTTCTTATAAGCGAGTACTAAAAACCTGCGACTCGCTGGCCGAAAACGCCCGCAGTGACATCTTGCGAATGCACCAGAAAACTACGCAAGTAATCACATTTACTAATTCTATTCGTTATGTCATCATCATCATCAAATTTAGGGCTTATAGGTTGATTTAAATGTCAAATCTAGCCAGATGGCATCCCCCTACGGTTTATGAATTTTGTTCTAGTTTATTTACAAAAGTTTAGTGAAGATGAAAGTTAAAGACTTGAAAGAAAAGCTTCAGTTAATAGGAGCGAAAACTGACGGAAATAAACAAGTATTGAATAACAGTGAGCAAATTTTATAATGAATTACGATTTACGAAAGTGACGATGCTAAATATTGGGCTAGGCTACGACATCTCATTTAACCTCACAGAAGTTTTCGATCTGTAGGAAACCCATTAAACTTGAGATTTTTGTTATTAACATTGTTGTTCGAACACTGTGGAACTGAACAATTTACATACATGTTCTTATACAGTATTCTTTACATTGCCGAGATTTTCTCCTCATTTCGACCATAGCGTCATAGCCACAGATATATAAAGCGTAGGCGCTGCCATTTATACTTAAATCAACCTATTTTTGGTAGAAATAAGATTAACAATAGCCGCTTGATGATGATGTGTTTGTTGATTAACAAACGGAAAATCTTGATGATGATGATGATGATTAACATCTTTAATCTGCAGGCCTTCTCTCTAGGAGATGTTGGTTCGTCACACGACACAATTTGAATGTGCGAGCTTTGCAACAATATGAATATGAAACTAATTAACGATAAAATCTTGTATCTTGTATATAATTCACTTCGTCAGTCTGAGCATTACCGCCTAGAGAGAAAGCCTGCGCACGGAAAAATCGTACATTGTTACATCACCTACGGTAGGGAGTAGCCAACACCTCCTATAGAGAACGCCTGCGGACCAAAGGTGTATGCATTGTTAGATCATCATCAAGCGGCCAAATTTAGGGCTTATTATTGGTAGAAATACGACAACAATAGCCGCTTGATGGTGATGCAACAATGCATACACCTTTGGTTCGCAGGCCTTCTCTCTAGGAGGTGTTGCCCTGGCGCGGAAAAATCACGTGATCATCTTAGTCCGAATAACAATGTAACCTTCATTGTTTCCATCTTGGATTTTAATAATCAGCAATTTTCCGTTTGTTGGAAACAATGAAGGTTACATTGTCACTCGGACTAAGATGGTCAGGTAACTTTTCCGCGCCAGGGCCTGTCTTTAACGTGGGCTACGCGGTAGGGACAATTTCGGGCTTATTATTGGTAGAAATAAGATTAAACACCTCCTAGACAGAATGCTTGATAACAGAAACGTTATACATTGTTACATCATCATTAGTCGACCAAATTCAGGGTTTCTAATTGGTAGAAATAGGATTAACAATGGTCGACTAATGATGACGCAAAAAAAAATTTACAACAATCCGTCCGAAGCCAGGGATTGTTGTGGTAAGACAATACTTATACTCTGTGCAATAAAAGAAAAAACTGAGCGTGGTGCCAGAATGGGCAGTTAGCCAATCAGAAGCCTAGTTGAGCGCTCAGCCAGGCTTCTGATTGGCTAATAGCAGATTCTGGCACCATGCCAGTTTTTTCTTTTATTGCACAGAGTATGAGTCATTGTTATTAATTAAATAAATAAACTGAAAAAAATAATAATTCTCTTGGTCTGTCCAAAGCCATGGATCGTTGTGTTAAGGTAATCAGTCATTATTGTGAATTAAATAAACTGAATAATGTTAAGTGTGGATTTTTTATATGCAGATGAACAGTATATTGCTGCAGAATATATGTTTTGAAAACCATTGATGCTCCACTTTCATTTCTTTACCCTTCAACCTGTATGGTTAACAATGACGACAGGAAACCACTGATCCACGTAAGTTTTTTATTCAAACGTATGCGCATTTCGGCAGCCAGGCTGCCTTCTTCAGCGTTTACAGAGGAATTGATCAGAACGGGTTGACACCAGTCATGTGATGGGTGTATTTCTAGTACAACATAAAAAAACAACAAACGGCAGAAATAATTGACAAAACTATCCATTAGAACAGACAAGAACAAAGAACTATCGAATGAAGATAATAGGAAAGTTTTATGTCAGAGGAAGTTTTAATATCTGGGAGACCTCTGTGGTAGTCCTTATTGTAAACACACGACTGATTAATTTTGCATATTCTGCGCAAAGTACAATCCACTATATAGTAGGGAAAAAAGCTATTATGAAAAGCTACCTGTAATAAACCTCTCTATATTTTCAAAATCAAATGTATATTGGAAATAAATAATCGATAAATAATATCATAAAACTTAACTAAAATTAACATCAGAAAAGACAGAATGGCTGGCAAATCACGTACAAGCGAGTAGAGATCCTGCGATCGACTGAGATTTTCAATGCACAAAGCATCATTTGCATTAGCTTTTCGTTTTTAGTTGCGCAAAATTTTTAAAACTGAATATATCCATATGATGCGATCGGTCCATATTTAGAAACTTTGATAATAACCCTCATGTGTCTCCATGCCCGGATCGTGCACGGGATCGTCTTATCAAATTAACACCTTGCAGTTTGCAGGCTTGATATACAGTACTTAATCTTTATAGTGTTGTTGACTGCTCTTTTTTTAATGTTTTGTTTTTTGCTAAAGACTCAGCTTAATCGGCACATTAATACTTCGTAAGAATTCTAATTTCAAGATACGTATTATAGCATGGTATTTATTTTGTAATCAATATTTATTCTCATCCTTTAATTGTATACGGTTGATTTGAAAACAAAAATCCTATTTAGAAGATGGTGTCATTTAAGTATTCATCCAACCATACACTAAACTCTTAAGAATATTTAAAATTTTCTCATTCTGTTAGATTAAAATAAAACAAGATGATTTAAAATAAACATAAATAAATGCAGAAAATCAACAGACTTAAACGTAAATAAATGCTTAAAATAACATCGAAAAAGAAACCGCCAATCTAATTTCATTGTTTTCGGCATATTCAAAAAGTCATTTGTGGATAAAAAAAAAAAAAAAAAAATAGAAAAAAAAACCCAGCACTGAATGATGAAATTATAAAAAACAAAAATTATCTTCTACTCCCCGCTAGCAAAAGACGAATGTTTAACAAAAATCTTTTACATAAATATTAAACAACGAAATTAAATGAAACGGAATTCATTACAAATAGGAAATGACCTGAAGCAGTGTCTTGGGGATTATTGCTATGAGTCTGTTCGAACTATATCCAAGTCTATATAAAGCCTATCCAAGTCTCCTTACTGCACATTCTAAAATTCTAAAGCTTTGAATTCCAAAAGTGAGCCCCTTAACTAGGACAAGGCAACGAAAAACTTAGTTCAAACTTCCTATGGGATTGGAACATGGTATACTTGGGAAGGGGGAAAGCTTGCAACAAACGCAAATCGGAAAATTAAATAACTTTTTAAGTTTAAATTTATTCCCACCGACTAAAATCTTCCACATTGAGATTAAAATATCGAGGGAATAAAACTTCAATATATTGTGCCTTTCGGAGTTTCTTTCTCTCTACTTTTTTTATCGATAGGAGTACAGAAAATAAGTATATACATATTTTAATATAGGATGAATGGGTGGGGATATCTAGCCAGTCTTTTAACTAAAACAATCGATACAGTAAATATATTCAGTTGTTGGGGATTTTGATCATATTTCTGTAAAGGGGGGGAAATGGTTCAACACCGGATATTTGTATTAGAATAAAGCTCACGGAAAACGTCGGGAAACTTAAGATTACATTTCGCAAAAAAATAATTTAAATTTTAAAAGAAACTTTCCGAAACGAACAACCTAGCAACGTTGTTGTGAGAGGAGCAAAAATTCGACACAAACTCCACTTTTAATCCACTGTGGAAAACTTTCATATCAATTCGCAATTTGTAGTCCGCCCAACAAAAACAACAACACACATGAACTGGATTATCGGCAAGGGCGAATTATACGAATATATTATCTATCATATAACATCCACAAAAATGGAGACGCCTACCCATATATACATATACTTTGTTTTCCTATACAATTTTATAAAAACGTGCGCATAGCTAACCTGTAATGACTTCCGACTTCGACATGTCAATTTCCTTTTGAAAAATTTCATGTGAATAATTTACTTTTTTTAAATCGTTACTAAACGATTTCATATAAAGGATGATTCAAACGGAATGATGCAAAAGTAAAGTCGGTTTACTCACTCCTGAATGGACTTAACAACTGTAATTACTGTACAAGAAAAGACACGTTAAATATCAAATCTAGCGATCGTGGCAGCCCGTGCTGCATTGGAAACTTGTTTTCATTGAATCAAAAAAGAATGTTGCAGAAAGCTTGTAGTCAAAAAAGTCGTAAAACCGGTAACAGACCAGGTAGTTTTACAACAGAATGGTGCTCCACCATATATCCACGGCGATAACTAAATAATACCTTATCGGGACGGAAATAATGATTTCCCAATGCTGCACTGCCGCCACGATCTTTTGACTTCTTTTTGGGAGTAACCCAAGTGTATTCACTGAACTTCGGAGGAAACATGTGAATGGCATGCACATTACTCATATGACTTGACAGTGTACTCAATCTCTGTCCGTTCCAGGTCAGTAGACAAAGGATCGTACAGGTCTTCCACCTTGACTATGCTGATTTGGTTGGCGTGGATATCCTCAAGGATAAAGCATCTTCCTGGCTATAAGACTTGGGCGACTTTTGAAATGCATCTTCCCAGGAAATGATGGGGTGTCTGGGAAGAGCTGGACTATCGGCGCGACGTCGAACATTTGTAAAAACTTAAGATACTGTTGTGTTAGGTTCTGTCAGAGTGAATAAATAATATATTTTTGCAAATTTCTGAATCACCCTGTATAATGATCAGTGTTTGCCACCCTTCATCTTACGGCACACCGTTAAACTTCTGCGGCATACTTAAATTATCTCTTTTTTTCTATTTTTCTTATACCTTTAGATGTCGAGGATGTTCAATAGCCATTGGATCTATTTAAAATTTAGCCTAGTAGGAGATACGCCTACTGAGGGTTGGCTTCGTAATCCAAGCTTGTTAGTAAAGGGACAAACACAAACATTAATGCCCTCGGTGGGATTCGAACCCTCAATCGCTGGTCTCGAGAGCTACAAGACCTCTCGTACACCGAGACCATTACACTTAAATTATGATGATAAAAAAGTATACTTTGTTGGGATTTAATTACAGTATTAACACAAACAAAACAATTTGTTTTAATTTGTAATAAACAGATAGTTATACTTCTTTAAATACAAAAAAAAAAAAAAAAAAAAAAACCTTTTATTTATTTTTCTGATTACGCCCCAATGGCTGAAAATCGCTGTTGTAGATTATGTTTTAAAACTTTTCTACAGGATGCTAAACAGGTTCCTCTCCTACAAAGCAATTTCATACACTTCGGATGTGTAGAATGAAATAAACTCTTAAATCCAATTAAATCTTTCTTCATTCAACAGCCATCTTCTAATAGATACGGATATATTTCCTTTATTTAAGGGGATCAGAAGGGTTTCTTTATGTAAATATCCTCAACTGCTTCAAGTCGTTACACTCCTTTAAAAAAGGAATGCTGAAAAAAAGTTGTTCAGTTCTACTGGACGTTTGGAAATGATGAAATAAATATGAAGAGAAAAAGAGATGAAAATACATGTACTTATTTCCATTTGGAAGCCCTACAAGAACATTTTTTAAGGGTTTCTTTGCGTATGAATATTTTCTGGCCGAAATGCATTAGATTGACGAGATTCTCTTGAGAAAATAAGAAAAAGGGGAAACATGATTCATAATGGAAAAGGAGAATTTTAGTTTTTTAATTACAGGTCGTCTAATATTTATTGGCTGGTGCTAAATGGAACCCCCCGTTAAAATTTGCATAAAGGGACAGTCGCATCCTAAATGCGATTCCGTTGTCGCCGGGGCTTTCTACTTGATTAACACCGGCCGGTCGACTAAATCGAAATCCAGAAGATAGTAGTTAAAGGAAAAAGAAAAAAAATATAAAAAAGGTGAAGAGGAAAGAGATAGGGTTAAAAGGGAAGGGGTGTTTATTATAGGGTTTCCTTTTCCAACGGTATACAGATAGCGGTGTTCCGCCATTTCCACCTTCCCCACTTCATTAGTGTAAAAACGGAATTTAAATTCGTTGAAGGTTTTATGAGTCCATTAGGAGGATCTCGATTAGTAAATTTGTCTTTTAAAAAATACCATTTGGTTTATTTGTACTGATTGTTTTTCTAAGTTTGTTAGTTTTCCTAATGTGAACGATACCTTTAAGTTTTTAATTAATTGTTAGTTTATAGGCTTTATTCTTTTAAAATTCATCGACACATTATTTCGTTTTAAAGATTAATTGTGAAACCTTTAAAAGTAGTTTTTGTACCCAAACAAATTACTGTTACCAAAACCAACAAACTGTTGGCGCAAAGTACCATTATAAATTCATAAAGTGCGTGATAAAATAAGTCATTTATTTGTAATTCATAAAGTCATTTATGTGTATTTTACTATACCAAGGCTCATACTAATTCAGGATTCGTTAATACTTACGGAAAATAAAGATAAAACTTAACACACTCTCAGCATATACTTTCAGTATAATTTCTTATGCACATTCCGAGTTATCCGTCACTAAAAAGTTAGTTATCCGGACGACATCTTAAGCCAGAGTTCTATGGGGTAGCGGGTTTAAGATGTGAGCTTACAGTGTAGCGGTCCGGATAACCAACTCTTTAGTGACGGATAACTTGGAATGTACAGTCATCAAAGGGAAATAATCCACACTTGAATTTTACTCTAGATTTTACCGTTTCAATATTAATTTATTTTTATTAATTTATTATTACATTTAGAATTAACATTATTAAGATTATTAAATTTAAATAATTATAATTAAAAAAGCTATAAAAACAATACATTAGCATGAAATGTAATATTAAGTATTAAACTCGTGTGGATTATTTCCTTTGGTTGACTGTACATAAGAAATTATACTGAAAGTATATGCTGAAAGTGTGTTAACATATCGTTAAGTATTAACGAATCCTGAATTATTATGAGCCTTGGTATACTAAAATACACATACAGTATACCAAAATAAGTGATTATGCGTTTCAGTCTTATTAAGTCTGTTTGTTCTTTATTGTTAAATTATTTCAGTAGGCAGGTGCATCAGTATTATTATTATTCATAATTAATTAATTAATTATTATTATTATTATTATTATTATTATTATTATTATTATTATTATTATTATACAGATAAATGCAACAGTGTGCGAATGTTTCTTTAGGCTTATAAAATAAAAACGAATAAGAAAATATTACTAGACATATGTATAAAGATATGGGAAACACTAAATGAAACTTGTACCAAGGATTTTAAAATGTATTTACACGTATTATTAATTTTAAAGTAATTTCCTATTAAACTTTTATTTAGTAAATAAAGCTATTTCTGATTCTATCGATAATTTCTAAATACTTGAAATATTATAGAAAAAATAACAAATTACCATAAATATTGTGGATACCAATTCCTTAAAACACAACTTAGATCCGCTTCTCCACAAAGGACTTGAAATATTCATAAAACGACAACAGAATTTACAAGCCACACTTCCTTTGAAATTATTTATTTCACATAGCAGCTATTTATTTTAATTTTTTTAAATTATAGGAAAATTATTAATCTCTTCTGAATTCATTAAACTTGAAACGGTCAATATTCAAGAAAAATATTTAATGACCGAAATCGTTACTATTCGCCTTCTCTTCAATTTAGTTTCAATCATATTAAAATGCTTTAAAGATAAGAAAATGTTTTGAAGCCATTGTCATTGTCAACATTATTGTGTGTTGAATAATGAATCCGCGATTGAATACACAATGATCGATTGTAGAAATCTTAGAAAAATTTTAATGATCACATCTCGAAACGAAATGTTTCATTCTAATCCATATAATTTGCATTCTTAAAACAGATCAATTACGTTTTTCTCAGCATTTTAGGAGATATGCGTGCATATATAGGACGCACTGATTAATGTACTTTAAATAAAAGATTTTCTTAAAAAAATTAAATTTTGTTTTCCGTGACAGTATATTTTTATTAAGGGATGATGTTAAACCTCTTAAAGAATTTTTTCCGAATATCATCATCTAATATTAAATTAAAACGAAATTGCATAAATGAAGTTCAGAAGATTCATCCAATCAACATAATGCAAATATTCTTTAAAGAAATAATATTTAATATATTCGTGAATACATTCTTAAAACTAAAATCGCTTCCCTATGACCCGAAGTATGCTGTCGAAATAGGAAAATAAATTACTTGATTTTTTTTTCCCCACTTGAATGAAGATCCAATTTTTTTTGCGTAAATATTATTGAAAAAACTTTTGAATTAGATTTCCTGTATTTATGGCAAAAAAATTTAACTATTGTATAAGGAAACGTACATCTCAAGCTGGAAGCTTTTTGCTAATTTTGATATTTAAGGAAGTGACATTACTTTTTATGTGTAAATACGTATTATTTCGATAAGAGCCTACTCAATGAGCCTCCAAGCAATTTATTGCATCTCTGATAATAACATATTAGATATAGCAATCATAACAGTAATTGTATCTAAAATAAAACTCATTTATTCCCACATTTAAAAAAAAATATATTAACTAGTTTCAAACAAAAAAAAAGTCCCATTATATCATTTCAAATTGTTTGCCACTTGTTTTTGATGCGTCCGGATAAAAAGAAAATTGCTATTTGTTACTATTGCAGGAAAGGTGAGGGATAAAATGTAGTTAGTTATCGCTACCCACTAAACTCCAGGGGTTAAGACAAATAGTCTGGAGTGCAAATGGAAAATTCCTACTCACCACATAGGAAGAAACTTCTTTTTGCGCAATGAAGGAACTCAATGTGATTAGCTAACGTTTTCAAAGGATAATTTTTCAAGTGCTCTTTATAGTGGATGAAATTTTCATTCTGCATTTCTCAATTTTTAATTAAAAATTTTTTGGCTTCTTAAGAATGATGATAGATCTCTTCCTCAGATGAAATTTTAAAAAAAGAGAGAGAGAGAGAGAGAGAGAGAGAGAGAGAGAAGAGAAAACAAGAGGATATTGAATAATCAACGAAAATATTCAGTTAACTATGACTTAACAAAAACCTCCCAAGTATAAATAATTAATTAAGAAACCTCATCAGTGGTATAATGAAATTAATATTTCCTTAGTTAAGATTTTGCTAAGTATGCTCTTCACATGAAAAATACACTGATAATTCAGCAAATAGTAAATTAGGATAAAGATAGCTAGTTATTTTGGTGTCCAATTTCAAAGTTCCTCCCAGACGTGATTGCAAAAAAAGATCGATTACGATGTTACAATGAAGTAAATCGATCAATTTTCCATAATGATCTGCAATATTATCATCTTTAAAGAAAACGAAAACTTTGATTCATAAATAACTGAGGAGAAAAACCTTGGTTGATTACGTTAAATTAACATGACCAATTGCACGGGATGGGAATTAGATGCTGCAGAATCCGATCATTATAGAAAATTTCCTCAGATGTCTGCAAAATCATTTTTAACTAGTAGCATCCTCAAAATTATACATGTCCATACGAAAAGGCAGGTTCACAATTGGCTTTATCCACTTTGTTTCTGCGCTTCATCATAAACAGACCAAAAATTAAGCAGCAGGGAGCCAATCTCAATGCAATTAGGCAAATGGTAATAAGAGGTTGCCTAAATACAAAACAGCGAATTTTCTTTTAAAAAAGGAGGGAAAAAAAGCAACCTAAAATTAGAAATATACAAGTGAAACTGTAAAAAAAATAATAATCTAACAAGCTAAAACAATGCTGAATAACAGAAGAAAATAAAAAATAAAGAATTAGATCTTTAAAAGATATGAAAAAAGAGGCATAACTTTTATCAATTGGCTTATTCTTAATGAGTTGTTTCCATTTAAGCCTTGTTAATTAGCTTGGAGCGAGACAAACACGTGGAATCACAATAACTTAAGATGTGGTTAATAAACATGTGTAGTGCTCTTTCAATAGACGGCGTTTCGCGAAGCCCTTGAATATTTAATTACGTGTATTCGTTAATAAAATTTAACATTTCTTCCCAACAGAATAGTATTATCATTTACGGGCTTCACCAGTCTCCCGTGCGATGAAAATTATATAGCTATTCAAAGAAGTTTTAGATGGGTTCGATTGTTAGCTGGGGACGATGTAGCACATAAAATTGACGAGAACAAATTCGTGAACACTGCCACAAAAGAAAAAAAAAGGCCCCCTTTCCGGATATTTGCAAAACAAAATGTCCAAGCTAGTCATTTATTTAAAAGATAATTATTGCGTGAGATGACAAGCGAACGATTTGAAAATAAAAAGAAAAGTATTCTCATACAACCTCAAGTCGGAAAAATGTCTTGTACTAAAAACTGAATTGTAATTTTCGAACTGGTTTAATTAGTTTTGATTTTCTATTTATAAACAGCTTGTTCTCCTAAGCTGATAAGTATTTACAAAGCGGGGGTAAAAAAGGTCTGCACAACCCATTCAGTTGTAAAATTTCCAAAGCTTCCAACTTTATAATCATCTTCGGGATCGTTTAGCTCTCTAATCAAATTGAATTTCGCTCAATGACTGCTTCCAATCAACTGCTAATACCGAATTATGGCTAGATATAAACTATTTTTATTATGATAATAAAATAAATGTCACCTTTGAAAATTAAACTAGAGGTGAGTTCCATGTTGAAATTATGGTATTTCAGGAGCATGAGGAGGAGGGGCGCATTCTCCACGGATAGGCGGAACACTTCCAGCAAAATGTTCAAACACTCCTGCGTCTGTTGGCGGGATACAGTCGGCGCTAAGTCTAAAGATAAGAAAATAAACAAGTTGAATAACCAGAAGAAAATTTTCCTTATTAAATAAAGTGAGGTAAAAAAAAAAGTGTTCACTAAAAGCGGGTGAACCATGAAGCAACAACGTGAAATAGTTAAATTAAATAATAAAAAAAGTTAACAAACCCGAACGTACAGTAACCATTTTGACCCCAAACAGGCAAAAAAAGTTCAAATAAGAGGTTAGTGAAAAAGAATAAAAGTACAGACAAAAAAATGAGAACAATATCAAGATTCTCAGTGCATTTGATTTATTAAAATGAAGCTAATTTAAGTGTATGTCCCTTGAATTTAAAGTTGTTTCGATCTGGTAAAAAGAGCGCAACCAGAGCGATGATCCTTAACAGTCGATAGTATAAGGAAGAGAAAAGTAAAGATCCATTTAAAAACGTTTTCATTAAAATGGCATTTTTCTACAAGACTGCCGAAACAACACTTTAGCAGGGATGTCAAACAATTATACCATGCAACTCGTGTACCTGCTGATTTTTAAGTATTTCGACAATATAAAAAATATTTATTACCTTCTATTGAAACAACACAGTAATGCATATTGTTATTATTTAAAAAATTTCTATCAGAAAAATTTGTAATTACATAGAATACGTATAGAACAAATTTGAAAGTAGCTTCATGGGTAACTGTATAGATTTGTGTCCCGAAAAGATATCTAATTCAGGAAACGCTCACGATGCCAGAAAACAAATGAAATGATAACACGTCCATGGTACATACTTTGCATGTTTAGAAGGGTGGGTGGGTTCTAGAAATTTAGGCGTCGACTACTAAGGTCATTTTGCGCCTTTTACACAAGTTATATCGGTACGCAGCCCGGGGCAAACACAAACATCCATATCCACGGCGGGATTCGAACCCACGGCCAGGCGGACTCGAGAACTAGAAAGCCT
The DNA here is from genome assembly GCA_023313115.1 of Rhysida immarginata. NCBI lineage: Eukaryota > Metazoa > Arthropoda > Chilopoda > Scolopendromorpha > Scolopendridae > Rhysida > Rhysida immarginata. Next base: position 2,996,733 of record JAHWFO010004564.1, read on the forward strand.
ACGCCCTAGCCCTCTCCGGCATGTTTCTAAAGCTTATGTAAGATCAAGGAAAATGCATCAGAATGGCCATCAATTAAAAGCTTATTTGATGTTATTGTTGTTTTTGCGGAAAAATGATATCGGTCAGGACTGGATAAAATGTAAATAACGAGTTATTAATGATAGATAATGATGTATTCAAGTCTTGTCGTGATCTGAATGTAGTTGTTTGCTCTGAAGTACGCCAATTTACTTAAAATGACTGAATTTCATTATTTATTTATATATTTATAATAATAATAATAATAATAATAATAATAATAATAATAATGTAACAACAACAGGGGGGGAACCACTAGATAAACTGGAAGGTTAAACCCGATGTTGTCCCCCAACAGGCAAAAAGCCCAAAACAGGATTAATAAAAATATATATATAAATGGAAATAAAGTACTTAAAAAGAACAGAGACAACAGTAACAATAATAAATACGCATGGAAAACTAATAATAATAGAAATTATAAAAAATATTTGGTTTTACTATTGACCGATTAAAATTGTAAACGAATTTGTATCTTAAATCTATGAACGGATATATATAAAAACAGCTTTTTATTTTGATTTTGATTAATTATTTTTGTTTATTATATCTTATTTTTTATTCATTTTGTATTTTTAATTAATAATTATTGTTTATCTTAAATCTAAAAATTTACCATTAGTTCAATAAAAAAATGGTATGGGAAGGGTTAACCCAGACCTTAAAGAACCCTTTGAGTAACGCATACGCAAATTATCCAAAAGAAATGGAGCATCGATATTATAATATAGGTAATAATTATAATAATTGTAACAATCCAAAGAAACAATTCAGCTCTAAACTATTTTTGGAATCAGGGACAGTGAGGTTGTCCACAACGGATGATGTCCAAAAGCGGAGTTGCTCTAAAAATACCAAAAAGCGAGGTTACACATAGTTTCCACTTCGACTTATGTAAATTCGGAATTAGATATGAAAAATCAAGGGAGAAAATCATTCGCATAATTTCCAGTGATTATGAAAATTAAAAAAAATAAACTTCTATGAAATCTGCTTAATCTTTAACCAATTGTGAAATGTTGAGATGGAAAATTATTAGAATTCTTAAATTATATAAAGCATTATAATAGACCTCTAATCAAAACAAGAAAACTAAAATTTAATTCAATTTCTTGTGAAAAATTAAGATTAAATTAAAAACAATTTATTTAAATTTTAAAAGTGTCTCATAAATGTTCAATAATGTTCAAGTATTATTCCTACTCATAATTATTCCTTTTCTTAAATTTGCTTGGATGTTGATGTCATGTGAAAAATTTGATATTTAATAAATAATTGTTGAGCTTCTTATTTTTATTGGAAAGTAAAAGTTTTTATTTGTGGAGATAGTGTTTTATTTACCAAGAATACTACAGAAAACAAATTGTACATTGTTATTTTAACATTTCATTTTTAAGGAGGTTATGCTCTATTTGAGGTTGGAGTTACCGTAAGTGTTGTCCGATTTACGTAAAATTTGAGTTACTTAAGAGCAGGATTCACAAACTATGTTCCGCGAAATTTATTTTACATTTCTTATTAAAGAAAAGTCAAAAAATGTTCAATGAGGATTTATTATGGCTTAGATGTTAAATTATTGATGAAAATGGGAAATAAAATTGCAGAGCAAAGAAATTTTTATTAATATCTGCATAGAAGTGAAATAATAGAAATGAAAGAACCGCTTTTCCAACGATTTAGTTTATTTATTATTGTTAGTTTATATGTATATAGTTTATAAATTTAGTTTATCCACAATTTCGGTGTGATCTTTATTATTCATGTTAATATCTACATAGCTTAAAAAATAATCAAGGTGTTCCGTCAAATTACCAACAAACTCAATTAAAACCTAAAAAAAACTTAACTTCTCAACACAAAAATTATTCTTTAAAAATAAACTTTTAATAATTTTTAACGTCGTACAAAATACACCACCTCAGTTTTAACTAGGTAAATCAGAAGCGAATATAACTCCAAATTCATTTAATATTTATAGTATTTTAAAATATTGTATTGAGGTGTTAGCTTTTTTTTTGTTGTTGTTTTTTTTAGAATTTTATTGAGATTGTTCCGTTAAAATTTCAGGTTAGAAAATATTTGAGAAGCGCTGACTTAGAGTAGACTCGGGCGCTGTTGTGTAGTAAGACAAAAACAAAATGAAAATTTTAAAAAATTAATTATTGTTGTTATTAAAAATTGTAGCAAATTATTGAGTAAAACCGTTTTTATAAAAGAAAGTCTTGTAAAAAAAAAATAATAATAATAAAGTTTATAGTAAAAAACAACAACAACAAAAAAACAGTAAAGTTCATCAACACTGTGGATACTTTTTGTGTAAAGGAAATAAGGTGAAACCAGTGTCCACAACGTGTATTTGATGATAATAAATAAAGTTCAAAAAAAAAAACTATATGATTTAAACTTATTTATTGCCGGCATGTTTCGGCTTCCACGTTCGGGACGAGGCAATATACAACTGAAGAAGCTTTTATAAGATAAACTTTGTGTAACAAATAGTATCGCTGAAAGAAGACGCTGAGATATAAGTGGTAAACAAAACTTATTGTGGATACTTGTTTCACCTTGTTTCTTTCACATAAAGGTTTATATGCCGAGTATCGTTATGTTACTTGGTTCGCTAAATGTAGGCGAGATGTGTGTCTATTTAAAAGGGCAGTTAAGAAGAATAACAAATGCTTCGAGTATGGAACTAAAATTGGGTTTGAAATTAAATTGAATTTTTATTGCAAAATAACAATATTTTAATAAAGAAGAGCCGTATCTAAAATAAAAAAAATAAAAAGTTAATTAAACTTTCTTTTTTGACTCGTGCATGATTTTCGTTTCAGTTCCGTGGCGATTTATCAACTTTACGTGCTTCGAAAGACGCGATCCTAACCATAAAACTCAAACTGGTTAGTTAGCTCAACAGCATCGCCGACTTGGCATTCGTTAAAACGAGTAGTTAATAAACCGCGCACTCGTTAAAGCGACAAGGAAACGGCGCTCCGGCCGTCGGAATTGAATTTAGTTAGTTTCTAGTTACATCTCCGAACTTATAGGAAGGAAGGAACCCTCTGGTTAAATGTTTCTCTGCCTTCCTTCTTCGGAAGTTTTGCATTCTCCTCTCTCTCTGACTTTTTAAAGAAATAAAACTTTTATCTCTCTTATAAAGTGAACCTGCGTGACCTTTAGTTTTAAACGGATTGAGGGTAGAATGAAGAGGAGAAATTCGAGGGCTAAGTGGCAACGAAAAGAGAACAAAGGAATATAAAAGTGAAAACAAGTGCTACAAAATGAGCTCTAGCAGAAGTTTATGCGAACAATGTCTAATATTTTATAACGTTTTTATATCGTCCACTTCTGTTTCGAATTCCGCTACTTTTAAAAGAGGAGGAGGAACAAAAGTGAGGAATGGAAAAAGCGGAAAGGAAGCGAGAGGAGAAAAGAAAGAGAGAGAGAGCATGGAGCTTTATCGATTGCTGCTTTAGTGGCTCAAATATCCCGAATGATGAATGAAAAGAGATAAGGAAGTGATTGCGTTTCGTGTTTAGAAATTATAACGCGTGTGTTTGGCGGAATAGAAGCGATATATAGGGCACGTGTGGAAATAACGAGTATTAAGCCTAACGGAGGCGAAGTTGTTGTTATTGTTGATGATGAGTAAGAGTAGGAGTGTTGTTGGGAGGTTTACTTACCTCGTATCATGAAAGAGGACGCATGTGGGATGGCGAGAGGTTCGGAAGTGGCTACGATGCCGTCAGTGAGAATGTCGCCGCTGTTGCTGCTCGATGAACTGCTCGAACTACCCCCGCTGCCGAGTTCGGGACCCAGGTCGACGACGGGACAGGCGGCAACACGGGCGGCGAACTGCTCGTCCTGCTCTTGGGCCCGACGAAGGGCCACCTGGGCGGCAGTGACGCGCTGCCGTTGCTGGATGAGCGTGCATTTGATGCACTGGCAGTTCCTGAACTTACAACGGCGCTTGTGACCCTTCAGCCCGACTTTTAGGCCGTGGTTTTTACACCTGGCGCACTTGGGCAAGCGAGTCTTTGCCGCCGTTGCTGCTGGTGCTTCCCCCGACGCCACCGTCGCAGTTGGTGGTACCGCTACTGCTGTTGTTATTGATGATAATGATGATGGTGGTGTTGTTGTTGACGCGCTTGTCGGTGGTGATTTCACGACGCCGCTATGATGCTGCTCCTCCATCAGTTCATGACACGGATGCGTTCGATCTCCAATTGACAGCCACGCCAGCCGAAACGGTTGACAAGTCGAGGCTTAGACAGGGTCGAGTCGCTTTCGATTCGCGATGGCCTTATGGCTACCACCACACTCCTATCCAATGGCAGGAACTTACCCCTTTAGTTCCGCTCACCTAATCGATAAGCGTTCGCCTCCCAACAAGAGTGTCTTAGGCTGTAAAAAAAGCTCTCCTCAAGTGGCCCACCTCATCTCGCGTCTCGTCGGACGCCGTGCGAGACAGGAAACAAGTTGGCTGCCTTCGACGACCCCTCTTAGAACTTCGTCTCGGGGACGATCGGTTAAGTGCGTCAGTCGTGGCGGTGGAACGTCACCGAGAAGCGCGAAAGTAAAACTTGCAACGAGGAAAAAGCGATGCGAAGCCGCTGTATTGGTCGAACACACTGAGTGAGCAACGTCACTCAGACACGTGGAGGAGTTTAGGAAGTTGGAAAAAAAATTCAGGAAAAATAAAAGGAAGCGACTCGGAGCGGGCGTTTCTACGTTACTTGTCGGGAGGTCGGGCTGGCATTCACCGTCGATAACGTACCGCTTTACGTAACCCTTTAAAGGCGCATGCAAATAACTATTTAGCCGACCGAAGAGCTAACCACGTGCGATTACGTAACTATCGACTCACCAGACACTAACCAGACGTCATTATTCCAACGTAGCTCGTCGCTGATTGGCGGAGCCCTTTCCACTTCTCTTCTCTCTCTCTCTCCGAAAGCACGTCCCCCGGTTAAAGGGTTAAGTTGAAAGGCGTCTTCGGGCATTTCGTTTCGAGATGAAAGCAAACAAATAAATCGCTCGCACAGTTAATTACGACACGGAAAGCAAGAGAAAAGAGAAAGAGAAAATTTTTAAAAGAATTAGATTTTTAGTAAATAAATGACGCAACGAGGTCGTCGTCGTTAGTCCTCTCCGCCGCCGCCATCGCCAAGACTAAGAAATCGCGTTCAACAAACCAAATTTAAGTAGCTTCCTCATATTACTGCTCTCCAACCACATCTCCTCTAATATTCACGCTTCGGTTTCAAAGACACATTCACAAAAATAAAAGACTAGCTTAATTATTCATTATTATATATTACTACACAAAAGGAGTTATTGTATTCTTATCAACTCTCATTTTCACCGACTTTATTTTTTTTTTCTAATATTTTGTACCTCTCGTGGAAATCGTAAATAAGTGACTGATACTACGTTATCAATCGTTAAAGCTGAGATATAGGTTAAAAGGAAAACATCTTCTCTTTAACTAACCAACTGAAAAAAAGAAGTGAAAGTATTTTTAACTTGGTTAAAGACAAGGACGAGAAAAATAAGCCACTTGTTGTTATTCATTTAGGAAAATAAATTATAAAAAAAAATAAAAACGATTTTCTTCATCACTATTATTATTGAGATTGTTATTATTATTTTTATTATTATTATTATTAAATTTTATATTTTCAATAATTTTTAATTTCAATAAATTTGAATTTGAAATATGAATTATCGGCGCAAACCTCATATTAGATTAACAAACTTAAAACTGATTAAAGGCTTAATAAATTCAAGCCCTAAGCAAGAACTATTAAGGTAACAGTTTTTTTTCTATTCATTTATCAATATCGGAAGAAATGGCGTGAAAAAATCCTCCTTAGACCATTTTCCAATTATTATTAAAGTAACCCCTAGGAATATCAGCTGTCCCCATTATTGTTACTATTAAAAATTTTCAAACGCTAAATCTGCATCAAATGGACTTTTAACACAGTCTATATATTTATGTCAACTTTTAACAAGGAATGATCTAGATTTTCTGTACAAAGTCATGCATAATATCATTAATTGCCCAAGTTTTCTCAATATTTTCAACTCGAATGCTTCCATAGACCAAACAATGTCAAACTATTTGCCATGTTCAGAAACACAATTCAAACCAAATTATTCTTAATTGTTCGTTACCAAATTATTCTTAAAGTATAACAATCTCAGCGATTTTGTAGAAATTCTTAATTCTGACTATCATGCTTTTTGTAATGAACTGTAAAGTAACTCTGATAATATATCAAGTAGTCTCTTTTAACTCTTTGTGTATTTTCACATGCTCTGTGACCGATTTTATACCTGTCATTTAGTCTTTTGATGATTTAGATTTTTAAAGTTGATTTAAAGTTTGTGTTTACCGCTGTTAATCATTACTTGTATCTTTATTCAATTTTTTTTTGTTAATTAAAGGTTCATCCTCAACCATTTGAATTGAATTATTATTATTATTATTATTATTATTATTATTATTATTATTATTATTATTAATTTTAGAATAATAAAATTAATGTGTAAAAATTCCAAACTCGATGATATAGACAATGATAACAAATTTAAAAAATTAAAAATTTTGAAAATTCAAGAATTAGGAAATTATATGAAATTATTGCAAAATTTTCATAAAAGTAGTTTTTTAAGTGAAAATACGAGTATACGAAAACTACGCAATTTACCAGCATTTAAAATAACTATCGAAGTAAAGAAAGGATATATTATATTCCAAAGTTTTTTAATACAGTTCCAAAATGGATATTGACTTTGAAAACTTTTAAATTAATTAAGGCATCTTATTTTACATGGTTAGGGTATGAATAATTACGTTGTTGGTTTATTTTTCTGGTGGTTATGTGTATCTTGTAGTTTTATTTTCATCCTGTTAATTTTGTCATCCTTTTAATGTATATGTGAATTTTTTGCTACTCTGATAAGTTACAATTTTTGTCCCATACAAGCCATTCACGAGGCTTCGGGACTTTTTTGTAATTTGATGTTTGTTTTAGATTTGTTTGTTTATTATTGATTAATAAAGAATAATGATTAATAAAAAAAATTATTATTATTATTATTATTATTATTATTATTATTATTATTATTAACTGTTAGCCGATTATCAATAAGAATAATGATGTATAGAACTTTTGTGGAATCCCATCTACGATACGGGTTACAAATCTACAAATTTGCGTCCAATTCTGGAGAGTTAATTTTAATGCAAAATAGGATAATGCAAATGTTTAAAATTGATAATACTTTAAAAAATTTATCCGTTGATCAAATGTACAAACGACTCAAACTGGTTAAATTAGATGACTTATTTGAATATAATACTTTAGTGAAATACTTCTTTAATACTGAATTTCTAAGTAAAAAAGAGCCGATATATAACTTAAGACGTCAAAACGTATTCTGTATACCTAAAGTCTTCAATCACTATGGATGTAGAGAAAGAGAGTATTGTATTCCAGCTTTATTTAATCGACTGCCAAGATGGATACAGCCGTCGAATGATCAAAAAAAAACAATTCTAGTATGGAAAAAGTATTATTCATTGTTGAAATAAAGGAATAATATTTATAAGGTATAGTAAACTGTAAAGTAAAATTCTAGCCCATTGTTGAGAAAATAACACGAGTTTAAGGGGTTAGTTTGGTTCGTGAATGTCATAAAGAATGTCTTTTCAATGTTAACAAATAGATGATTATTGTTGCACCAGGTTAAGAGTAGATTCAGGGCATGCTGTAGCCGCTGTATATCTTCAATGGACGAGACCGTAGTGAAAAGTTTGAGGTCATCAGCATAGAAAAGAACTTCCACGTCTGAGAGGAGAGAAGGGAGGTCAGAAACAAACATGGAAAACAGAATAGGACCCAGGACAGAGCCTTGAGGTATCCCAGCTGTAGGGTAGTAGGGAGTGGAGAGGCAGCCATTGAAATTAACAGCCATTGATATTTAAATAAATAAATAAATAAATAAATAAATAAATAAGGGAGACTTTGTTATTACCAAATTTGATATTTAAATAAATAAGTGTTGAGCCGCTACTTCTCCGCATTGAGAGATTTTTTTTTTTTAGTTACGCTGGTATGGCCATGTGAAACGTATGCCGCAAACTGGTCTTCCTAGGCAGTTGTTACTTTCCAAGCCGGTGGGTAAGAGACCAAGGGGTCGGCCTAGAACCAGGTGGCTAGACTACATGGAGAATCTAGGTTCGAGTCGCTTGGATACAGTATTACCAGGGAGGACATGCGTCTGATGGCGCAAGATCGCGATCACTGGAGATCCTCCATACGACTGCTGACCCCGCGACCCTAATGGATAGGCGGGTTTGAAAAGTAAGTAAGTATTATTGCTGTTGTTGTAGTTGTTGTTGTTTGGAGTGGTTTAACTCGGATCAAGTCCGGAAGCCAAGTCCCAATGGCGGGCCCGAGAGCGAGCCAAATCCAAGGGAATCAAATGCAAGAAATGGAAAAATTACTAGATATAGAGATAAGCTTTTGTATATCTCCTCTGTTAGGGGGATTATTAATCAAATTTTTTTTATTTTTAATAATATTTATACTGATGTTTAGGATATTTTTTGTTGTTGTTTTAATCGTTCTTTCAATGTTTTTTTGTAAAATTTATCGTAAATATTGATTTGTTTTTGACTGATTAGGTGGAGATTTTGATTGGCTTCGGCCGTTTGTCTAGCACCTTTTTCAGAGTTGTAACTTTTATATTCTGAAATAAAGATTATCATTCATTCATTCAGCATTATAAGCTTAAGGTGAATTTCGATAGCCCTTCAGTTATCTCTTTTTCTCATAAAGCGAGTTCTATGTGGACGACATTCTTATTAGAAGAGTAAGTCTCTGTACTTAAGGATTTATTAACTATTTATTGCATTCCAGGGTTTTTGTGTCTCGTCCTTTTCTCTTATCAATACTTAAGGATTTAGGAATTTATCTCTTGATAATAAATTTCAATTTAAAGATCATTTGATTAATTTGCTAACCTGTTTAAGTAGAACTCTATCAAGTTTTAAATAAATTTTCTAATGCCATTTTATTGGAGCTGATTAGGAAAACTACTGTATTATTCCCCTTTATTTTTATAATTCTGAAATTTGGTTTTCTGATCGTAAACCTGAAATAGTGCCGTTACAAAAGTTTTTGAACCAATTTTACCGTCGACTCCTTTACACACTATTGATGAAATTTTGCCAATTCTCAATGTTGAGTGATGTAGGAATAATATACGTTACCATTTTACATGTATTCATGTCACGTGATTAGTAATACTAGCAATGCGGGATCTCTAATTTGTATTTTGTAAATTTTATTTTATTTGTCTTAATTAAATAAAATTAATAGAATAACAACAACAACAACAATAATAATAATAATAATAATAATAATAATAATAATAATAATAATAATCCATATGTTTATATGTCGTGATATGTATCTTGTGTTTGTCTAGACGATTTAATAATAGTTTTCATGACTATCTGTTATCGTTCCTAGGTTAACTTGTGCCGCCTACACCGGGAAATTATTTTAATTTTTTTTTATATATATAAACCTCATTCAAAATTTGATCAACACAATTTTTTAAAAATTTGTTTACTTTTTCTTTATTAATTTCTTTACTCTTATTGGTATTCTTAATGCTTCTTTTCAAGATTTTTAAAATTCTCCTACCTTTTTTTAAAACCGTCGCATTCAGATTACTGTCGGCTGTTAGTTTATATTTTAGTTTTCATTACTCTTCATATAATTTTGCGCCAATGTTGTCTTTGGGGGGGGGGGGGGGGAATTTATTTGGTTTAAAGGTTTTTTTTTATTTTAAAAAAAAGTATTTCTATTTTAAATTTGTATTTTTTAAAAGCCATTTTAATTAATACAAAATTAGTCAGAATAAGTAATGCTTGGCCCAATTCAAACGAGCATCTTTGCGCGTAATAGTAAAAGCAAGAGTAATTTTTTTGGCTCCGAATTTTTTTTCTTGAACACCAAACAACGTAGGTTATGTTAGGTTAGGTTAGGTTAGGACGATGGATTGGAAAGGACGGGCCAATCCCTTGGCCCCCTTGCTCACCCGATGCGAACCCTCTGGATTTTTCTTCTGGTAATATGTGAAAGACAGAGTGTACAAGACCAACGTTGATGACATTAAACTCTCAAGAACAGAATAATTGAAACAATTGCTGAAATCACCCCCGAACATGGGAGGAAATAGAGTTTCGCTTTGACGTCCTTCATGCCATAAATGAACAACGAACATTGAAATTCATTAAGGCATGCTAAGAAAATTTTTGAGTTTTTCTTTGTAAATAAAAAAAAATCATGTTAAAATCTGTAATAGTTTTTGAGTAATAAAAGCGTATAACAGGGGAGATAATTTAGAAACACCCTGTATTATGAATGTGAATTTTCCCCTCACTGACGGCCACGTTTATGAATATGGCGTATGTCAATTGTCAAGTACAACCTATTTTTTACAAGCATAGGCCTTGTTCATTTCGTATTGAAAGGTGTTTTTAATTCACTTTTATTAAGAGACAGAGCAATTAAATGTACTTATTTGTTGTGAGTAAATAATCAATCACAATTAATTTATTGGAACGCGTAGATTTATGATACCTCCTGCTACAAATCGATATGGAACGATGTCGCTTTTCTGACGAGTACAAATCCAATGCTATTACCTTTTACCTGCTATAAAAAGGCGCTAATTTTTAACAAAGCACAGCGCTTAAAGCTTTAAGTTATGATATTCTTAAGTCAGTATTGTATTTATACATGTACATATATATTAATCTTTTATTTAGCTAGTTTTTTTTTTTTTTTTTTTTTTTACTTTTATACTAACAATATTCGTTTACAGCAAGCCTGATGCAGACTTACATCTGTTTTGGAACAACTATGGATTTGTTCCAGGTTGTTACATTGCGTCTAATATTAAGTTATACAATTAGCCTTTTCACCTGTCGACAGGTGGCGCCACTTGCGCATGCGCAATGCACGGGTTGGTTGGCAAAAAACGAAAAAAGTGCTGGCCGATTATCATATTAAAAAATATTGTATAAGCACATATATTTAATTGACACGGAAAAGTTAGCTCATTTAATTAAAAAAAAAAAAAAAAAAAAATTTATTCGTTTGTTGGTCAAGCATCAGCTCTTAACCAAACCGATTTTCGTTATTTTTTTATATATATATTTTTCGGCTTTTAGACACCAAAGAAAAGAAATGGCACGAATTGCAGCTTTTTCAAACGTCTCTCTGAAATACCTTGTTCCACCAGCCATATCCGTCCCATCGGAAAAATTGTTTTCCAAAGCCGGAGCAACAATCACAAAGAAAAGAAACAGTTTGGGTCCCAAATATGTTGAAAAACTACTTTTAATGTTTTCCGTGAGTTACGAAAAATTACTGAACGCTTAAAATTTATAATAAGGGAATACCGTGTGGAAATTTAACGAAACGCGAGCTGGGTAACAAAGCCAAGCTCTCCGTCTTCAAATCTATCTTTGTCCCCATTCTCACCTATGGTCATGAGGCTTGGGTAATGACCGAAAGAATGCGATCGCGGGTACAAGCGGCCGAAATGAGATTTCTGAGGGGTGTGGCAGGTGTTACCCTACTAGATAGAGTGTACAGCAGCACAATAAGGGAATCTTTAGGTGTTGAGCCGCTATTCTCCGCATTGAGAGATCTCAGTTGCGCTGGTATGGCCACGTGATACGGATGCCGCAAACTAGTCTTCCTAAGCAGTTGTTATTTTCCAAACCGGTGGGTAAGAGACCAAGGGGTCGGCCTAGAACCAGGTGGCTAGACTACATGGAGAATCTGGGTTCGAGCAACACCCCCTGAAAGAAATCTTTCAGGGGGTGTTGGTTCGAGTCGCTTGGATATTACCAAGGAGGACATGCGCCTGATGGCGGAAGATCGCGATCGCTGGAGATCCTCCATAGGGCTGCTGCCCCCGCGACCCTAACGGATAAGCGGGTTTGAAAAGTAAGTGATTAAGTTGTACACTTTAAATGAGCTAACTTTTCCGTGTCAATTACATATATGTGTTATACAATATTTTATAATAAATTAAAATAAATATTTTATGTACCCTAAGAAAGGTTTACTTACTAAAAAAATTCAGCCCATTCACATCTATTGCTTTGTAATACTTAAAAATTACTCCAAATTACTATTTTCATTGGCGTTTCATTATGCCAAATAACTTTGGGGCAATGATAACTCATTATAACGAATATCTTGTAAATGTAGACAAAACTGGTAATTTTAATGCAGACCAAAAAAAAAAAAAATTTTAAAAAAATTCGAACCCACGACCAGGCGGACTCGAGAACTAGAAAGCCTACGCCCTAGCTCTCTCGGCCACCCGACCGGCAAAGAATTTTGAAGTTGTGATTTTTAACCGGTTAGCTTTTAGCTTTTGGTCTCTATCTATATTAATAAAAGTCAATTTAAGTGCGTCGTTATATGTTTGTATGTGTGTGAGTGCATAGGTGTGTATTTGTCTTTCTATCTGAGTGTATATTCGCGATAATCCCTACAACCGCGAAACCAACGGGCGTCAAACTTTTCATGATGCTTTAACATAGTCCGGGAAAAGGTTTTCACTACTTTGCCATGGATTTCCGCGCGTTGCACGGGTTTTATGGGAAAACCGCTCGTTTTTATGCAATAATGTAGTTTTAAATTTATAAATTCAACAATATTACTACCTACAACGATATGACAAGCCAACATTAAGAACCAGCAATCCACTGAACATTATTAAAATTAAAGAAATATTATGACGATCCACATAGCGTAAGGACAGTTATTAAAAACAGCAGGAGCCAATTTGAATTCCGTGCTTTTCACATGTACAAATTGTAATATTTATTCTAAACAACCTGTAGTATATATTCACCAACCCGCGTGAAGCTGGGTAATACTCTAGTTTATTTAGAATACTGATATTCTCGGAGCAGTTACAAATAAGTTAAAAATAATTAAAAAATTTAAAATAACTCTTATTATTATTTATCATTATGTATGTTTCGCTCAACTTGTAATAAACCGAAGTTGGGTTGCGATCGCTTTCATTTTCTTGGGAATTTGCATTTCTCTCTCATAAACAACAAAATCGATTTATTTCCCTTTCAAATAGACATTCGAAAACTAAATCGTCAACATTTCTTCGCATTAATCATTCGTTTGTTGTTTTTTTTTTTTTTAAATAAAGAACCTCGGCGCATCATTATATCTCTTCGAACTTCATATCAAATGAATATAAATTTGAGCTATTAATTGCTCGTTATGGATTAGAAATAATTCAGTTTAAGGTTCGCATTGAATTAATTCAGCAATGTTAATTAAAATTTCAAAACAATGTCTTGGTCGATATGTTAAAGTTCTAAAACAGTTTGAAATAAAATTACATTTATCGATGTAAAGTTCCCACAGCCGCTTAGCTTTGTTTTGTTAGTTTTATTAATTATTGAATAAAACACAGGAACCAGAAAGATATCTCTCATTATGGGATGGAAATTTCAGAACTGAATTTTATTTATAATTCTCAGCCAAACTGATTTTTTTCGAGCAGCGTGCTTTTATTTAAAAAAAAACAAAAAAACAAAAAAAAACAATATCAGGATTAAATTTACAGGGGGAATAACAATTTTGCAAAACTGTCATATTTTTAAAACTTTTAATAAGGAATGACAATTAAATATAAATACTCGTACAAAAAAAAACTAACTTTTCAAATTGTTCATTGTTCGCTCAAACTATACAAGTTTTTGGTTTTTCTATACAGTTTATTGAATGGACTTCGTGGTGATTGTTGGTGGTGGCCGTGAAAAGGCCGAGGCATAGGCGCTCCGAACGGAGAGCAATTAGAGAGGGAAATTGTTTTGCAAATGGAAATATTTGTAAGCTAAGATAAATCTGCCCACGCCGTTCAACATTGGGTTCAATTTGAGACGCACAAATGCTTTTAGTTACGGTCCGACCTTTGACCTCCCTTCCCCTTTTTGCTATTTTCATAATCTCACTTCTGTATAAACAAAAAGATCCCTCTCATTCATTCCGTTCTTTCTTTCTTGCTCTCTTTCGTTCTTTCTATCCCTCGACGCTCATCCATTATAGCCCAACTCAACGACGACGACGATGTCAGCTCAGTGGCGGTGCTAAGCGGACGAATGCGCAAAAGATCCTCGTTAACTCGTTAGACACTCACTCACTCACACATGCACGCACAAGTGCACGCACACACATATACACGCACACGCATACACACACATACAGACATACAAAGATATAAATAAATTCCACGGAAACTACTATTTTATTAAAACAGCTGGAAATTTAAATGACGAAGAGGGAATTAAGAAATTACAAGCGACCAATATGTCATTTGCCTTCTTGACACGACCCAAAGAATTTTTCATTATTTCAACACGCTTAAGTAAACAAACATACATCGATGAAATGAAATCTTTCAAGATAACAAAATATAAAGCGAATCGAAGAGTTAAAATTAAATTTCAAAAATACTTTCGTTTCGTTCAGCCTTCCAGGTCTTCTCCTCCGACTCGAACTCAAAAATCATTTGGCGGATAATTTAATAATTTCTTTCCAAATTAATTTATTTCTTTGGCACTTTGGATCTGCTTTCAAACGAATTCTTCTTCGTGATAAATATGCGAAAAATTTCCTATTAGGACTTTACAAAATTAACTTGCACTGACGAGTAGGAAACTCTCTCCGAGTGTCGTAAAACAGACAACTCCGCCTGACTTTAATTGCAGCCGCAAAATTTATAACCAGCGTTTGTTTGGTAAGTGAAACTGAAATAGTTAAAAAAAAAAAAAAACGCACATAGACATTAAAAGGAAAAAAAAAAAAAACAAAAAAAAACTTGTTGACTTCCCTTCTCGAGATAAAGGTTTTATTTATTTATTTATTTATTTATTTATTTATTTATTTATTTATTCATTATTAATATCAAGTTTGACGTTTTAAAGCTGTAATTCTGGTTAAAAAAATTTTGCGTTATACTTGTTACAGTCTCGTTATGTTCACGGCACTCAAAAGTAATTTCACATTAAACTGAGAACCTCATAATTTTCTTCTCAACAGGATGATTATAATTTTTTAGATTTCACTGAATAATAACAAGAAATTTTCATTTTAAAATTGATCTCATTACACGGAAAAAAGGAAAAAAAGGGGAAATTTTTCGCTTATGTATTTCATTTCGTAAGTGGGAAAATTCATTTCGATAACGACTCCAATTTTCTAAAGGAAAGATGTTTTTTTTTTCTTTTGGTTGGAAGAATATTTTTTTTAGTAAAGAATTTATCTTTAGAAACATTATGTAAATTAAGGATTTAAAGTTTCTATAGCTGAGTTTATTATATCTTTTCTAATTTTTTTCCCTCAAATATTTGATCCAATACATGAACAATCTTAAAATAAGTGAAAATTTACCAAAAGTAAATATTATTGAATCTGATTCTTTTCAAAATAACGAATTAATTTTTAATATTTTAATAATTTTATATCTCTTATCTTTTTTTCACTCGTTTTCAAAAGTTCAACACGTAACTAGATAGTAATTATCAAAATCCATTTCATTCTGATAATTTTATGACAAATATTTGTTATTAAGAATTGGCATCATGCCGAAATTCATAATTACATTTAGTCCTTATCTGCGAAATAAAATTGAAGTTGCAGTTGTGTTCTAAATAACATTAATAACGTTCCTATATACGATTTTTCTTTGTTCTGGCAGCCCATTGTACGTAGACGATCCGAGTGTTTATATATTAACAATAATTAGTAATAATAACATATTAAGGAAATAAATGAGAAGTTTGTTAATCCCCTGGAGATATATTGGGAGAAGGTGGGGGAGAAGATAGGAAATAGTTTTTGAGCCGAGAACTGGCGATTCCTTTGTTGTGTCGAAAGAGGAGGGAAGCCGTCATTTCCGCTTCTGTCCTCACACTTGTCTATGGATTTTGCTTCGCTTCACAACGAAATTTTGATAGAAAGTGAACGTTTCCAGGGATAATAACAACAGGACAGGGATTCTGCATATCGATCTTTATAATCGAAATTAAGCAAATTCAAGAATCAGTAAGCAAATTATTCCAACTTAATTGGTGGCAATTCGCTTTCGTGGATCTTCGACGTGTTCAACGGAGGAAGCAAATGATTTGACATGACTTGGTATACATGTAAAAAAGGATGAACAACTAAATAATAGATTAAGGAAGCCAATTTAAGTAAGTTTGTAAAGTAAAGTTTATGCTAAATTTTTACTATTTTTCGAGGGTAATCTCTGAGGTTCTTTAAGGAAACGAGATTATTTTGGCGGCACTTGTTTCTTTCCAGGAATACAACACAAAATTTATTTATTTTTATTTATTAAAACTCTAATTATAGTCATCGCAGAGTAGACAGATTAAGAGAAAAACTAAAAAAATAAAGCGAAATAAAAATATATTCAAATATAAAATATTTACAAATAGGGAATCTGTTACGAAAATTTGAACACTATATATAATTAGTTATTTTTGAAACAGCATTTTCTTTTAAATTCAGTTTATGAATGAATCGTCCCATCAGCGTTGTTGATACGCTGTAGATCTCAACAGAGATAACTGTATTGAGTGTTAATTTAAAATTTTGAAACTCTCAAAAATTCAATAAAATTCGAAGAGAAATAGGGATCATGATGAAAAACACGGTTTTCAGACTTAGTTGATAATGGTTTGTTTACACTTGTAGATAAAATGTTTGTGAAATGATAATATTTATTCGTAACACGTATAAGTATCAAACTTTTATTCTTGTTATCTACATATATTTTCTCTAGTCAAAACCAACATCAACCTATTGTTATTATTTCTATGAGAAGGCAAATAATTTATCCAATGTATGGAAATCATTTTTATTACGTATTAATCAACTCTTTAGTTCCTCCAGAAAGCCATTCTTTTTTTAACGTTTCTCTTTGTATTCTCCATTGTTATAACTATTGTTCATTTTCATAATTAATACCGTAAATACCGTTTACTTGAACCCACGCTACATCTGCAATGGATTAAGCAATTATAATGGACAGTGGGTTCATGTTCGACCTACGTTTTGGAGATGAAACACTTACCAGACATTTTAGTTGAAAAATTTTTTATTTTTAATCATTTATCTTGAAAATAACATCATAAATTCGGTAAATTTGAATGAATTGCATTTAATCTTTATTTGCTAACAAATAACTCAGCTTGCACTGATCATTGATACATTTCATGACATGTTTTCATTAATTTGCAATTGAATCTATCAGCAGACCAATACATTCAAAACTGCAGACTCGGAACGTCTTTGAAACTTTGTTTTTGATTTGGGTCCAAGTAGACCACCAGGGTTCAAGTAACCCCAATTTACGGTAATTAATTTTTCGTAAATTTTATTATTTGTTTGAACTCTTAGATTGTTAGATATTTAGATATTTTATTATAGAATTCAGCATTTCTTTGTTATGAATAAATTGTTTATTATTTTTATTAAGAAAGTGGCAGTTTATTCCACATTTTTTACAACTTAGAACATCTCTAAAATCATCTGATTTCTGAAACAAAAGTAAACTACAGATCTATTCGACCGGTTAAGTGGGATTTGGTCTTTAACGACAAATTTCGAACGCTTAACGAATAAATAAAACTTAGTTACCATGGATGTTTGACTTCAAAGAACAGAAATAGAGGGACAACTTTTCTTTGTGGAAAAGCGGTCCCTCTATTTCTGCTTTCAAACGTTTTATTGATTATTTTCTTTATAATATCACAATAATATTTCTAATATTTTCTTTGATAATATAAGTATTTTTAAAATCTAAAAGATCTTAGAATCAAATGTTTGAAGCCTGAATCTTCGATTCGACTTAAATGAGCATTCTGGAAACATATTCATTTAATTTAAGTGGTTGAAACATATAAGAAAATATAAGTAATGATCAGTGAATAATTCCAACATTATAAAAATGTACGATAGATTTTCGAAAAAAACAAAACCAAAACCCACTACCAAATACACGGAAACTTCTCGATGGAGCATAAAAATAAAGAGGAGGATAATTATATAAGATAGATTATACAAATAAAGCTTTCTTGTTTGTTTATTTATTTAATTTATCTTCTTTCACTAATTGCAATACTTATACATTGTTTCTTTCGATGGGGCGGGTTTAACTACTAGTGTTTTCGCCGCCGTTTTCTTTTTTCCTTTTGTTTGCCGCGCTTTCATCCACCACAAGCGTCTCAAGGAGGCTTCAGCAAACCGACACGAAATTCCATTGGTTAAAAATAAACCGGTTTATAAACAGCTTTGTAGAAGGAAATAGTTTCTTCTTCTTTAACTGATTGATACAAAAAATAGAAAAAATATACATCAAATAGTTAGGGGCTTATTTGATCAAACTGGTTTCCTCGCCGGGGCTCCTTCGAGGAGGGTCTTCTCGGGTTGCACGATTTCGGATGAAAGTGTGCTAAGTGTCGAGGGGGCATACAATCTCTTTCGATCTACTTTGTTAATTTATAACCAGGAACAAAGTAGAAGTTTGACCTGCTTTTATAAAGTCAACACCTAATCAATCAGTCATCCTTAAATAAGGGAAGATTACTTTGTAACTAATTTTAAAAAAATTAAGAAAACAACCGTCAGTAATTGTTGACGGTCTTAATTCAATTAACTTTAAAACCAGTTCTGATTAGGAAACAACGACATGGAAAGGATAAGGCAATCTAATCGAACATCAGACTCGCTTGATAAAGTGATATCCTGTGTAATGATATTTATTTGTTTATTTTCAGTTGGCTTTCCTCCAAATATTCAGATATAAGAATAATTTGTAACATAATTTCAAAAAAAAAAAGATAAGAAAGCAACCAACGATTGTTAATTAAATAAACAGCATTTTTTTGTCTGCTGTTGCTTCTTAAATATTAATTGAAATATTTGACCGAAAAAGGAAAGTGTAAATTGAGCCGACATGTTTCAACATTTCGTCTTCATCAGGGCTTAACCTTATTACTAAAGAAGTTATGGTTTGAAATTAACAACGAGGCCTACGAAAAGACAGGCCTGCGCACTGAAAAATCACGTGACCATCGGAATCTGAGCAACAATCCTTCATTGTCTCCCTCTTCTATTTTAATAATCAGCCAATTATTTACGTTTTGCCATTCCGGACAATTATTTCAATTAATAAATTGCCTCGGTGGCTAAGAACGTTAAGACGTTAATAAATTGCAGCGAGTCGTGGATTCGAATCCTGCCGAGGGCATGGATGTTTCTGTTTGTCTTAACTAACAAGCTTGGTGATCAATTCAATCCTTACTAGAATTTATTTGAAATGTTCAAAGATTCAATGATTATAATTATTTAACAATCTCGACACCGAAAGGTAAAAGAGAAATTGAAATGATAAATTTATCTATTTATAGATTTAATTTAACCAAATTGAAACGTTGAGCTGGGATTTATTGAAAATTTTTAGTGAAATATAACATTTTAATGAACCTCAACACAAACAAGAAGACAGATAAAATTTAATCGCATTTTTAATAACACACACCGATGATATTATGCCAAAAACTGTGGACAAATGGTAGTAACAATCTAAATAAGAAAGGAAAGGTAGAGGAAGAGATTTACATCCGTGGCTCTAGATTGAAAATCTCTTTTGCGGAATTGTGATTTTCTTTCTTATATAGTTTGTAAATTAAATTATTTAAAATTTTCATTTATCAAAATCTTTATATAATTTTACAGAAATTTGAATAATTACTGTATCGAAATTTTAACACGTTTCTTGGAACGAAAAGTTGTATTTACTGGTTTAAATGCATAATCGTCAGGATGAGAAATAGCATCGAAAACTTAATACACAGTTGAAAACAGAAAAATAAAAAACAGTGTACAACTACAGAAACTCTATTTATATTTTGAAGTAAATTGCGTTCTATAAAACGTGTTAAAATTTCGATAAAGAAATTAATCATAATTACATTTTTGAATTGGGTTACTTTTGATAAGAATGCAAAATTATATAGAGTTGGATAAATCAAAATTTTAAATAATTTAATTGAAATTTAATTTTAAAATGAAATTAAATTTTATTTTTATTGTTTTTGTGTTGAGGTTCATTTCACTAAAAATTAAAAAAAATTAAATTAACTTTAAAATCAATTCTTATTATGAAACCACAATGGAAAAGGGATAAGGCATTGTAGTCGAACATCAGACTCCTTTAATTTTTTTGATTTATCATCATCTCAACATTTTTAACTTTGATAAACTAAAATAAAAATTAAATTAAATTAAATTAAATTCTTTAATCAATTTGATTCTTATTAATTCTTTCACTTACGTTTTACAAATTATTTTAATTATTTCTATTTTCCTTTTGCTACTTTTATATTCAAAAGCACTGCTTAAATTTATAATAGAAGATTCTTTGGTTCATTCCATAGTTAGCTTCTAATTTACAAATCGCTGAATTTTAATTTTTTTAGAGTTCTATTCAAGGAATTCAGTGAGTTACCAACAAGGAAATGAACCAAAGAATCTTCTATTAAAATTCATGTAAGACTTTTGCCTTTAAAAATAGCAAAAAAAAATTGAAATAATGAAAATAATTTGTAAAACAAGTGAAAGAAGTAATAAAAATCAATCAAACTGAAGCGTTGAACTGGATTTTGTTATAAATATTAGTGATATATAGCATTTTATTAAACACAACTTAAAAAACAAGAAGAACTAAAATTTAATTACATTTCTTAAATAATGTTCAAAATAAGATCTCATAGATATCCATATGAATTTGAATGTTGAAACTCACATTGAAGAATGTAATCCCTTGGTTCAAATATAATCTGCTAGAAACTTTTTGATTTCGATGTCTCTGATGTCTTTTTACCGTTGTATATATACGCATAAAAGAAACATTCAAAACTGATGGTCCAAAATCAGTGTCATCCAGAGAAAACTCTGCGATTCGCTTTAATATTATAGTAACACAAATGCAGCATTTATTGATTGATGCTCAGTCTCAGTCTGTGATACACTATTTTACCATGGGTTTATATTCCTTTTTATTCTAAAATTTTACGAAAAAATTCATACACACACAGACAGAT
Organism: Rhysida immarginata; assembly: GCA_023313115.1. Classification (NCBI taxonomy): domain Eukaryota; kingdom Metazoa; phylum Arthropoda; class Chilopoda; order Scolopendromorpha; family Scolopendridae; genus Rhysida; species Rhysida immarginata. The sequence goes on from JAHWFO010004564.1 coordinate 3,018,056, forward strand.
ACAATAAGTATATAACCAAATTTGGTTAACTTTGGATCATTTTTTCAAATTCGGCCCGATAAAGGGTTAAGTAGATTAACATTAAAAGAATATCATGGGATTCCGCTATCAAAAAATCCAAGTAAAATTAAGAAAAAGATTCAAATTCATAATAAATTACTTTAAATCACTAATACTCGTATTTATAATAAGAATCAAACTGATTAAAAAAATTAATTTAATTATAATTATAGTTTATTAAAGTTAAAAACGTTGAGGCGATAATTAAATAAAATAAATCAAACATATTAAAGATATAAAAATATCTCAACCGAATAAGTAATTAATTATATAGTGATATCCTGTATAATGATATTTATTTGCTTAATTTTAGTTGGCTTTTCCTCCAAAGTTTCAGATTTAAGGATTTTATCGCTTTATTTTTACTTTAAGATATAAATGAAGTTACAAACAGGTTGTTTATTTATTTATTTTCCCCCACTTTAATTAATGTGCGTTTTAACATGGGGTTTACCTTTAGAGACAAACAGATATCGTGATCACGATTAACTTTTTTATGATAAAAATATTGACTATGTTTTAATTAAAGAACTTGATAAAGAGAAACGATTACCAGTTTGCGTTCTGGAATTTTATTTACATTATTAAAAGAAAGACTGTGCTACTCATCCATAGAATATAAATAGTAAACCTACATAGAGTAGTTGTCTAAGAAATCGAAACACCGAGGAAAAAGATACTTAAATGCAACAGCCTAGCACTCGATAAATCAATAAGAGCTGCGAGTTTGTTTTTTTATTTCTAATATTATTATATTTTCATACAGTATATATAGTTACTTTAGATAATGTCATGCTACGCGATGGGGAAGATTAGGATTTGTTGCCAGACACGCGTATGGCCGACGGACTTGAATACTAACTGCGTACAAAGACGATAAGAAAGGAGTGAGCGAGTAAGCGAGAGAGGTGGGGAGGGGGGTAAGGAGGAAGGGAGAAGGAGGAGCTTGAGTAGTTGGTTGACTGGCTGAGGAGGCAGATGCCCTGAATCGCTCTTTCTTTTCAATCCCTCTCCGAAGCATTCCTTCGTCAAAAAACATCCACGTGGCTAGGACGAACATATTCAAGAGAGCCAAAGCGAACTATGGAAAAGCACGCTCTATGAATGAAAGAGAGCGTGGTGGCGTAATGGACCCGTGGATCGAGGGCATTTGCCCCTACGCTTTCGCCATACCCGCAGCAATCATCACAAGTTCGCTCTTGGTTTCGCTCTCTCGTAAGTTTGCTTCAGATCAACGAACGCCAGGACGAACATTTCAGCGAATGCTCGCTTCCTCTGATTCTGCCGCTTTAAAGGCGATCGCCTTGGAAATAAAAAAAACTTCATTTTTTAGAAGGAAAAAAAAAAAATCGATCCACGGTTTAAAGTTTAAACTTTAAATAATGTTACAGACTATCAATTGGAATAACCAAAACCATCGATGCAAATATATCAGTCAAATAGTGTAATATGAATCCGACATTAAAGTGAATGGGCCATGAAATGGTATCACGAGGGAGAAAAAAAAAATTACAAATAAATAAATAAATAAACGGCAATATTCATTTGCATTCTGATTTTAGAAGCAGTTTTCGCTTAATTCTCGCTATCGAGTGTTTATTAAAGGTCAAAAGAACTTTCTCTAGGGGCTAGATTAAGTTTTTTTTCCCTCGAATATTAAATTGATTATGTTATTTTGATATATGCAAACTTTCTGTCTCAAGGCCTGTGCATTAAGCACATTAGACATATTAAGGTTTAATTACCCTTAATTATCAAAACAAATTTTGGTTTAAATTACGCAAAATTTAAATAAATTTGTTTAACGCCGAGCATTAAAAAAATCTATATTATTAAATCTTTTTCTTCGCATTTAATCCCAGCAAATTTTGACATCATGAAGCATAAATTAAAATTTATATTTTTTAAATAAGCTTAACACTTTCAGCAACCGTGGCTGTATCAAGTTGCTTTGTTGTTTGTCAATTGTTACCATTCAAGAGGAAAGAGCGTGTGCGACCAAAGGGCCTCGACATCTGGCGATAAAATGACAAACAAGGGCGGCTGGAAAAGAGAGAGAAAAAAGTACGGACGAAATTTGCAACTCAGCATTTCCGGATCCAATTATTGGAAGATGATGCTTTTTAAATATAGCATCCGGAATATAAGTTCGTTTCGTGCTTCAGTCTTTTTAAAATGTTTGAATATAAAGTCTGAAATATCTTCTACAACCCTGGATTACTTCAAATGTTTGAAAATTAATTTTTTAGGCTTAATCGACTACCACGCGAAAAATTTCTGGGGGAGTGATATTCTTAATCGAATAACATTCATGCTGTATTTAAACTGGGTAAAGAATATTTAAAAGTTGGTAAGAAAAGCTTCCAAGATAATTTACAAACCAGAAGGCATCAAGTTTAATATTACAATTTATTTCAAGTACCCGTTCGTCCAAATACGCACTTTTCAGTGACTATAAACACAGTTATGTTGTGACGTCATTATTTGCTTTGCTCTCGGGTAAGCTTGAGCTTCTTTCTGTTTAAAATGTGAGGAAGCAGGAACAGTAATTGCAAACATGGAGCCGCCTCAAAGCCGCTTGAAGATCTTGAAGACGGAGGCCTCATCCCAAGCTTGGTACTTTTCTCTTAACTGTGCGCCACTTCATTTCCATCATACAGACGCCGGTTCACTACCTCTGTTAAAAGTACTTACGGGTATATTCACGCGAACCAATAAAATCTATCAACCCCCAAATCATCCCTCTAGCCAGCTGATAAATTACCCCCTGTTATATTGGCCGAAGAAATGTATGCTTTTGATACTTTTAAGTGGGAGAAAGAAAAGGTGATGGGTCCGAAATACTTGAAATGAGATGGCGCCCGGTTAAGAGAAATGTATTCAAAGCGTTTCTTTGTGCACTCAGCCATTATTGTGTTTTAATTGATGCGACTAAATCTGGGGATACTTTGAAAAAAAAATATCAGTGGATAAAGGCCCTTCAACAGAGGGAAAGGATCGCACAACAACAGCAGATTTAAGAGAATTTTCAGGTACGTATATGATGATTTGGGGAAGTTCTCATGGGCGTCCCTATGACTACGAACGCTGTATGATTAATATTCTTGCTTATGTTTAATATTCTTGTCCCTGACCGGCTACACTCGTTCATGGCTTATGTTTTCCCCATCAGCGATGGAATCCTCCATTAAGACATACAGTAGTTTGAGGAACATACTGATGAGTTCCAGTTGATATCCAGGACTCTTATTCGCCGGATATTAATAGTATTAAACCTATTTATTATGTCATGGAAGGCAAGCTCAGAGCTCATCAACCACTTCATAATCTAAGGGAAGTGTGTGACCTCTGCTAGCAAATCTAGTATAATCTTCTCCCGGACACTTTCCAAAGTCTTGTAGAATCTATGCCACGACGGACTACTTGTGCTAGAGCAATACGATATTTGTTTGGTGATCATAATGTTTAGGCTGATCAGTGTACTGTTTTTAAATGAAAGCGTGTTGATAAGAAATGAAGAATAAATTAATAAAAAAATTAAAAAACAAATTGACTGATTCTGGAAAATTCACCGTAATCACAGAAATCCTTTTCCAGGAAGAACATTCAATGGAAAATACAGCAACGTCGAAGTGCGCAAAAGTTAAAAAATGTTTTTTTCAAATTTTTTTTTCCATTTTTCCAGAAAAGTAAGAAATCTAATACTTGAAAACATTCTTCATAATGCGCTGAAAACATTACTTAAAAGAGAAGTTTTTTTTTATCATCTCTTTAAATTAAAATGTGAAAACCTCTAATCCACAAGGAGGATCTCTTGAAAGTGTCTAATAGAATGTCGACTTTTTAAAGGAACAAACAAAAAATCCCTTATAAATAGGAATCCTCAAGTGATTAACGTTTTCGGTGGTATTCCGTCCGTTCTCGTGGAAAATGGATTTTGGCGATTACGTTGTATTCCATGGATTTAATGAATTTATTTTGTTTGTTTACTAATTTTTAAGCCACTGTAAAACAAACACTTTTGGTACAACTGTGTTAAATGTAAAATTAATTTTAACTTCAGGAATAAACAGTCAACCGTTTTTCACAAAAGGTTTATTGGGGTCATGCGCCCCCCCCCCCCCCCCCCCGCTTATATCAAGTGACCCTATATACCTATATATAAATAATTAATTTTTGCTGAAATTAAGATACATACACGGCCAAACTTTGGAGTATTGGTATTGGCGTTATGCTGCAAAGATGGGGCTCATATTTGTTGCACTTTTCCACATAATTTTCTCATATAAGTATTTGATTTGCTCCCCCCTCCACCATAAATCCTAGTTATGCCTATGATTGGGATATGCATATTTCGACTAAAGCTCTGAATGATTACATCCTGCTGAAATATGCGTAATAAACCTTTTGTGGAAAAATGGTTGGCTGTTTATTCATGAAGTTTAACATCCACAGTTAAACTTTTTATTTATTAGAATTTTAACTGTTTTAACTCATTAAAAATTTTACCTTATTTGATAATTATTCTGTTTTTTAATAATGTCAAGCTTACACACAATATAAATAAAACATAAGTAATTGCAGATAAAGCTTATTTGCCCGTTAATGTGGAGACATTAATGTTTTAGAAAGATACAGTCGAAAAGCCCACGGAAAATACGTTAACAAGGTGGTCAAAGAAGCCATGCCGCATAACGATTTCAATCAATCAAATGGCAAAAATGATTTGGTCTCTATCCGGATACAGAGGGCTGGAAATTTAGGATATCTACAGTCAAAGAATCTAGCATTTACTAAGCAATTCATTTACTAAGCAATTCATTTGTACAGTAATAGTGGATAAAGTCAGAAAAACAATTAACATCGTAGACATTGTGGTCCCGAATACACACGCATGCAAGCAACCATGTAAGAAAGATAAAATAAATATCCTGAATTAATAAAAGAAAAGAAATCATAATGACGAATGGATTAATCAATGTGATTTCTATGGAAGGAATACTAAAAACATCATAAAAAAAAACGAAAACTTTTAAGACTTCTGAGTTTTCCAAAATTTAAACTAAATATTATTTCAAATGCTTCACTTTATCATGATGAATTTTGTCTTACAAATTTAACACGATCTTTAAAGGAAATTGACGAAAAAAGGTATATGCTGAGGAAGGCTGCGTGGCATTCGAAATGTACATATGTGCAATAAGAGCTTAGTGGATTAGTGGTCTCTTCATCCCTCCATTTATTTACGAATTTTAAAACTTTATAACGAATGAAGAAAGCTTAGAAGCAAAACAAAAAAATTAAAATATTTGTGTAGACCTCTAATGTGCCACAGATTATCAGCTGTTGGAGTCAACTGAGGCAAAGATCTTAATCACCGACGGCAAAGATGTTCAACAGTCAAGTAAAAGTACGAGTACCTTTTTTCTTTATAATTAAAGTAAAACTTCAAAAGTACTAAAAATTTTAAATTTATTAAAATACAATTATTTTCTTACGTGATACGATGAAGTCAATTTTTTTTCTCAAGGGAGCCGCTTCCGAGAACATATATATGTCATTTGATGATTAGTATTTGAATTAAATTAGCTCAAACGTATTTGAAATCATATCATTATCTTCGTGAATAATAAGTCGGACAAAAACATCCGTTTCAAAATGCTCAAATGAGAACACAGTTTTAGCTCGATAGCATAATGCTCAAGTCTAAATAAAAAATATTAAAAAAATCTTTTTGCGCACTTATTTTTACCTTAAAAAGTGCACTAAAAATTTAAAAATTAAATTAAAAAGTCGGTAGATGTGTGGCGGCGCGTTTATTTACTATTATGTAGTATTTTCATTTTAAAATTTAATATTAAACGCACCTCCACAATTTTACCGTTTTTTAATTATATTTTAAATTCTTAATGCACTTTTTAATTTAAAATTGTGTGCTTAAAAAGTGTTTTTTTTTCAATTAAAAAAAAAGTGTATTTTATTCTTTTTAGTCTTTCTTTATTTTTTTAAAAACATGCTTTTATATGATAATTATTAAAAAAAAAATCTTAGAAATCTGAAAAATTGGCCCATCCCCTGGACAGGAATTTTAATTAAATGAAGTAAATTAAATGAAATTAGTTTTAATCCTTTTTAAGAATTCGCATTTTGAGCAGTATTGTAGTGTCGACTTTTGCAGTCATAATTTCCACTGAATAACGATTCTAAATTTTTCTTAATTCATAGACAGGGTGATTATAAAGTCACTACACATTTTGGTGAAATCATTAACGAATTTCATTTATTTGCACATCCAAACACACACAAAGTAAATATGTGGCCGGTGGTAACACGGTCAAAGTCTATGGGCCTTCATGTTTGCCGAGGGGATTATCAATGATACCGTGTACCTCGACGTGTTGGAGCAATTCCTGGAGCCACAGTTGGAGATGATGGGATTTAGGATACTGTTGTGTTCCAATAGGATGGGGCACCACTCCATTTTGCCAATAGCGATCGGGACTATCTGAATGCGCATTCCCAGGCAGATGGATTGGTCTGGGCTCGCCAAGACTGTGGGCTCCACGGTCCCTAGATTTGACCCCCATGAATTTCTTTGCGTGGGGTTTTATCAAGTCCAAAGTGTACCAGGTCAAGATTACGCACCATTGCACAGCTGAAACAATGGATTACAGCCGTGGTGGAGTACATTACACCGGCTATGTTGCGCAATGTTTTCCGGGCCACGGTGGAACGCTGGGAGCTGTGCTGGGATGTGCAAGGGGAACACACTGAAATGTACTAAGAATGTGTCTTGGTATGATATCTGGTTGATGCATACTGGAATTGCTCCAATAATACGAATTTTTCACCAAAATGTATAGTGACATTATAATCAACTTGTATTAAAATGATGTGGAAAATACTGACGCTATACTTCAAATTATAAGAATTATGCACAAAGTGTGCCGATGTAAACGAAATATTGATTATAAAATTGCGCACAAACACACAAACAAATCAAGTTAAATAAAATTCGAGTAAAAATGCTTAAATTGTGAAATTAGCTCTTTATTACTGAACTCTGAAGTTATTATCTTATATTACAGAATTATAAAGTACGTTTTTTTAATGTTTTATAACCCCTGAAATATCCATATAGGTCTAATTGCTAAAGAGACTAATAGGATAAAATAGATAGTTCTATTAAAAGCAATATCGTTAAGTCTATGGTTTGCCTACGCGTTTCTGTTTATTCGGTTCAGATGGTGAATTAAACCGCAAACTAGAAACTTAACGCTATTACTTATTATAAAACTGTTTATGTTCTAAATATGATTGCATCGTCTTAGTATCTATAACCAACAACGTACAATGACTGATATTGCCTCCATGGTGACAATGGCGAAAAGTTACTCGATTGCATAAAGTTGCATTAAAAAAGTACATCATATCTAATTTATCATCTAACCTTTAATTGTGTTTAACTACTAAATATCTTACAATGGAAAACATATCTAGATTACGCAAATCAGCTGGAAAAAACTCCCAACTCCATGCGTATTCTGTAAATTATTATCAATCCAATCAATCATAAGCTCTTGAGTAGATTGCAATCTGAAGATTTTTGTTATTTTTATTTTTTCTGCCCCAAGTTTATAACGTGTAAAATATGATCGAACGATTCGAAATGCACAACAAAAATTCTTCCGCTATCGGTGTTTTCAATGGGATTATATTTGATATTAAGACCCCCCCCCCCCATGTTTGATAAGATGCCAAGGCAAATTGTATAAGGGAAGTGAAACGTCCCTTTGGTGCTTTGCTAAAAACAAATATTTGAGTTGCCATATAGGAAAAGTCAAATATTTATTTTTCCAGGTAGACATCTCTTTGCTTATTCGCTTATAAGATTTTTTTATAATATCAATGATACTAACGGCATTAACATCGCTTTTACATATTACTATTCATACTTACATGATTGATTGTCAGCTGTAGCAAATATAACTCAATGTCATCTCTTTGAATTTTCTAAGTAAGAAGAATCTAAGTAAAAGAAAACTGAGCGAAGCAGCTGTAAGAAGCGATAAGATCTTATGCTGCAATGCAAAAAAATTTTTTATATTATTCTCCGTCTCCAAGTAAATAAGAATCAGTGAAACAAATACATGCGAACAAGGAAGTCTGATTTACGAGTTTAAACTGAAATGACAAGTTATAGACAAAACGATACATAGAGTTTTGAATGTATATACATATCATCATCATACATATGTTTATAGATTGAAATTGGTAAAATAGAAATATAGACAAAGATTCAAGAAATACTGACAATTAAATGAATAACAGGGATATTTATTAGACAGTGTGTTTGGAAAATGTAGGATAATATTTGCTTAGTGTGTTTCCATGCATCAATCTAAGCAAAAAGTTCCAAAAGTTCCTTATCGTAAATGCCTAAAACTCAAAATTTAGGGTCTAAAATATCGCGTCGTTATGTCATTTATGAACTTATCATATAAGGATAAACTTATCACAACTGCGTTATATCAGGAGAAATCGGCAGTAATTGTTGAGATTAGATGACCTTTTTTGCCAGCTTTTTAGCAAACCTAGCGTGACGTTTAGACCCTTAAAATTTGCGTTTTCAACATTTTGCATAAGGAACTTGTTTGTCATCATGCAAAGGATCACGTTAGGTACTTATTATCCTATATGTTCTAAACACCCTGTATACATTTATTCGATGAAAAATTCTCATGACCTCTTTGAAAACTGGTCATAAATTGAAATAGAAAGGGAAAAAATTGCGCGATATGGGCTCGAACTATGGATCGCGGTAAACCAAATCGTCGCTCTTACCGGGTTATTTGTGGTTTTGATTTGAATTCAAGATATGGAATTTTTCCTGTATATTATCATTTATTAAATCTACCGTATCTAAGAGGTGGGATGGCTAATTTTCCAAACATATTCTTTAATCTAGTAGGCTAATTATTATTAGAGGACATCGAATAAATAAAATTTATGCGGTGACTCAAAAATGAATTCGAAAACTTAATATTTTAAAAAGAGGATAAAAACTTAATCTGTTAAGAAGATAAATTGTTTATTTATTCTATCATTATCTTCACCTGTTTCACTTTCATTCTTCGTTATAACTAAAAACTATTTTATTTGACTACAAATGCAACAACGAATGAAAGTGAAAACAGGTGTAGATAAGGACAGAATGAATAAACCAATTTATCTTACCATTTTAACATATTGGTTTTTCAATTTTTTTTTTTTTTTTTTTTTTGGAGAAACCTACTTCATAATTTATTTTCGGAAAACAGGTGGTGATTTTTCGATGGCCGGCGCAAATCAGATATTTCTTCGAAACTATCGTTGAAAACTTTTTTGCCACGGAGGCCCTTACAGTCCATCCAGAATAAGAAAAACTAGGTCAAGATCAGGAAATCCTAATTCGCTCTGATTCACTGAGTTTACATCTTCGAGCTTGAAAATAGAAGGTTTTCTATTTTCATGCTCGAAGGTTTACATGCACATTTCGATCCGGATCGACTTGAGCAAATCCAAGGGACATCTTGTAATTGGATCGATCCGATAAGATGCCCCTCTGGGCATCGCCCTACTATTTAAAGACGATGTCTGTGGGTAAAGGTGGAGGTGGAATTGGTAAAGCTCTTCAAGCATAAAAATAGAAGGTAAAGCTCTAGATCAGGTAAAGCTCTATTTTCATGCTCTTCATGCTCTTTATTAGGAAAGTACGGCAAACTTTGTCGTCTACTACAGAGTCCGCCATTGTTGGCCCAGTAGGCCTAATCACTTGAGTTAAGTTTCCTCTAAAATACGGCTGAAATGCAATTTTTTAAAAAAACTTTTCTCGTTATTATCGACTGGAAATGTAAGTGATAATCAATAAATTTTGTAATTATAGATTTTCCTTTAAATTTTGTTTTCAATTAAAATTTTCTATGTATAAATAATAATAAGGTTGAGGTTATTTAATGTTAATTAGATCAAGTTTTTGGTTTATTTACAACTCAAAATAATAATCTTTAAAAATTTAGTACATTTTAAAATGCATTGCATGTGAATCATTCTACGTGAAATGAGACACCTGAAAAACACTACATTTTTATTAAGTAGTGGAAGAATGAAGCTACTTACTGGTTTTACAATGTCCGTCTGTCCCCTTCATAAGTTCCTCATTTTTTTGAGGTAGAAGGTTGAAATTCGGAATATAGCTTACTATGGGCATGTGCACCTTCACTATTTAGTTTAGTTTTGATTAATCCAGTGGGGTCAGAGTTTCGGGGATGGAAGTTAGAGGGGACCAAAAGGTCTACGTGCATATAAAGGAATGAAATTCGGTATGCAGATTCCTCTAAGTAAGATCTATATTACAATGATGGGGGTCGGAGTTGTGCGGGTGGTAGTCACTTGGTCTTTAGAGCTATGGCAACATATGGCATGTGACATATTCAATCGAAAATGGTGAGAAAAGAAAGAAGATAGAGATCTTTTACATTTTCTAAATACTACGCTAGAGAAAAATCAATTTTTCGATTATAAATTGGGAAGAGGGGGGGTTAAAAAGTGTAGATAAAAGGGTAAAAATAGATGATCAAAACCTTTTTCTTGTTAAAATTTTCTATATTTGTTTTCAACCAAACAGCAAATTTGGATTCGATCCGGATCAAGGTTAGTGGATTTGACCTCGTTCGACTGGATTGAACCAGATCTGCATCAAAGCGTTTACATACCACTTTTTTTGCAAGATTGTCTCCAAACAAGTCAACTCGATCAGGATCGAAACTGTGCATGTAAACGCAGTGTATTAATTCATTATTTCCATACAATGGCTTAAAAATGATACCAATACACCCATATAAGACTGATTAAGTACTTTTGTAGTGTTCTAGAGCCAAACTGTGCGTGTCACTCAGGAACCAAAATGGCAGATAGAAATACCTACATCTCTATATCTCTGAAACAATTCTTTGTATAAGCTGATAACGATTGTTGGCAAGATAAGAAAAAAAACTACACTGGGAAACAATGAAAACTATCTTGAATGATTTTAACGTGCTGAACACGAATTCCATATTGAATAAAGGTGATTGCCTCTTGTTGCAGAGATGTTGACGTATTGTCCGTTGCATAGGTGCTATTGGAGAAGATTAACTACAGCAAGCATAGCTGGCAGATCTGTGCTGACCTGAAGCTAGTGTCTCTGCTGATGGGCCTGTAGCAGGGACATACAAAGTACTGCGATTTTCTTAGTCTGTGGGACAGCAGAGCCGATTTGCACCCAAGGAAGGCTGGCCTCCGAGAGCATCTTTTAAACCTGGAGAAAAGAATGTACAGCACCCATCATTGAGCTCTATCACACAAAATCATCATTCCTCCTTTACACATTAAAAAGCTCGGCCTTGTAAAATTAAAAAAAAATAAAAAGGAAGAAAAAAAACTTGATAAAAGCCATGGATAAGAATGGACCATCATTCAAGTGCACACCACTTAGAAACCATAGTCAATTCAGCTTTTTCTCAGTCATATTCGTGTTTAGCGCATTAAATTCATTAAGAAATGACTATCTTCATCTCGGAAACATGAACTTTTTGAAATTTGTTGCCCGGTGTTATTAATTTTTGCTAACAAGAGTATTCTATTTATTTCTTTTTTGTTATCAAAATATAAAAAAAAATTAACAATGAAAGATGTTTTCTAATTATAATATTTTATTTGTGTGTTTATGTTTATCATTAATATAAGATACTCGAATTTAGCTCTATTAATTCGGATTTAGATAACCAATGAGAAGGAAACTCTGTTGAATTTGCGCCCTTGCTCAACAGTTTAGATACAGCATTTCAGATTTCAGTCCTCAGATTAAATTGGTTAAGAAAACTGGTCTGCAAAAAAAAAAAAAAGTTCTCCTCCCTGCAAAAAAAAATATGTGAACTAGATAGTTTTGACATTCCTAAATATGATGCAAATTGCACCATCACGTATCATTTTTGAGAGAGAGAGAGAGAGAGAGAGAGAGAGAGAGAGAGAGAGAGAGAGAGAGAGAGAGAGAGAGCGTTTTATATTAATAAAAAATATTTTATCAATTAAAAGATTAATATATTCATTTAGAATTCTACATAAAAATGAAAACATGAATGAAGGTATTACAGTATTTTAACAAATCAATGAAGTGTCTCATGATATCTCATTTTGTTGTCTTTTGTCTCTTGTATTGCGTTTTTGGTGCCTCCCGTAGAAGATCGACGATCTTCAGAATAGAGTGGACAGCTTTTTAAATGTAAAGCGTAAGATGATAATAGTAATAAAAATAAACAAAACCTAATACCACGCTTTCAGAACTAATATTTTAAAAAGCAATGTAATATTTTCACTTTAACGGCAACCATTCCCCCTCCAAAAAAATGGAATTTAATTGCCATATTTGGAATTAGTATAGCGAAATGTATAAGAATGAACTATTATTTTTACAGGGAGGATTTTGATGCCGACCGATGGAGGGTTGCTATTATAAAATACGGAAAGCGTCTAAAAACGGGATTTTAGCATTTACTCTCAACATATTCCGTTTTCAGAGTACGAGACTTCCTATTTAATAACATCAAGATATACAAGATATATATAAAATATTGCCATTTTTTGAAAACGGCATAGAAAACGACTTATTTTAATTACAAACTTCCACTCAAAAAAAAAGTTTCAAAATATTACGTGGAGAAACAGTAGATCGATTAAAAATAAAATACCAGAGAAGCTCACCTGACACAAAGGAAATGAAAACAATAAATGTCTCAAATCCAGAAGTCGCAATAGGCCAATCCAATCACGATGCATAGAAAGCCCGACAATTGGCAAAATGGAAAATGTCCGCCAGCAAATAGAAAAATATGCGTTAAAAAAAGATTTGCATGCGAATAATAATAATACAGTAGAAGAAAAACAAGTTTGAAGATGAAAAAATAAATAAATCAAAATGTGTGATGCAGTTGATCCACTTTAAGAATGTTAAAAGTAAAGAAAAAGAGAGGAGTGCTACTCGAAACGCAATAATGTAACATTTTCCCTCAACTTTTTATTAATAGATTTCGCTCTTCTATGTAGCCTTTGCTTTCAACATATTTAAAATGTTGCTCACAAGGATATTTAGTAGCTATTATTGAAGATTCGACGTTGTAATCCTTCCGGTTTTAAAGCACCGCTCATTAAATGCCAACTCCCGTCCAGAAGAACGAACTCGCCTTTATTAAAAAAATAAAAAATATTGAAGCTTAATCTATATACATGTATATAAAAGAGGACATCCACTGACTGACTCACTGACTCATCATCGCACAGCAAAATCTACTGGGGCCACCGACTCGAAACTCGGTGGGGTCATAGGACGGATAGCGTAGGGGCGTGCTAAAGGCTGGTTTCATTCTGACAAGTTCCAGGCATGTGAAGCGGAACATGTGCTGGCACATGTTGCGCGTAATTGTTCTACTGTTTCCAATTTCCTGCGACATCTGTGTTTTCTAGTTGCAGATACAGTTTTTACCAGTTTTCTGTGTGGAGTGATTGGTTGTTCATTTATGGACAACGTGTGCCACAGTCGTTTGGCAAATTTCTGTCCCCGGCACTTGTGCCGCAGCATGATACAGACTGTTTCCATTTCAACAAATTTCGGGAACATATGCCAGCACATGACGCACAACATATTACGGGATAAATTTGAAGTAATGGAAACCAGCCTTTAGACGGGGTTTTCGAAATTCGGACCCCTTGCCTCCCCAGGGGAGCAGAAAGAAGTTGAACGTTCAGTCGCCTGGCTCCGCGCCCAATAAACACAGATCTTCGAAATTTTTCAGGAAGGTTTCTATCCACCTTGTCAAAAAAGTAGTTCCCCCGATTTTCGATATTTGAATTTTACGGGTGCGAAAACTGAAAAAATTCGATTTTCGAGAGTGTTTCACAAAATTTTCTGTTATTTTGATGCAACTTCGCGGGGAGAAAAGATAAAGCAACGCAACTCGGAGGGAAGCTTCTCGGGTATATTTCCAAAAAACTAATTTCTGAGTTTTTCGATTTTCGTTTTCTGAGGGAGGGCCAGCAGGGCCGAAAGATTGGCCCACCGTTTTGTGTTTTTGCCGCCTAACTCCAATGCGGAAATGTAGAGAGCTTCAAAATTGCGCACGAGGATGTAAAAGACGTGTATAAAAAGGGAGCATTCGTTTATTTTTGAAAATCGATTTTTAGGGGGGGGGGGGGGCAGAAATCTTAAAAAATCCCAAAATAGGCCTAAGTTTTACGTTCGCGTCCGGTCAATCCTACTCGTGGCAAATTGGCGTGCGATTTAGATATTTGAAATAAGAATAGTTCACATAATTTGCAAAAAAAAAACAATTTCTGCTTTTTTTCATATTTTACCGCTTTTCCCCTTTACGGCCCCCGTAAAATATGCGATTTCTCGCAGTTTTTCCAGTATTTTGCGAGTAAAAATAGCTCTAGATTAAAGAAATTTGGTATTGTGATGGCAATTAACGAGATAAACTGTCTTAGTTTATTTTTTGATTATCTGGATCCAAATTTCCGGCATTTTATGTTTTCCGGATTTTTTTTTTTTCATAAATTATCATACAAACAAGCAACTTGAAAGCTTAGTTTTTGCATTGGTTATGGGTTTTGTTCTTTGATTTAAAATTTATTTCAAGTATTTAGGACTATTTTTCGATTTATTATGGACTAGCTGATATACCCGACGTTGCTCGGCTCTTTTTTGATGAAATTTTGCAATTTCTGAATGTGAATATACAGATAAAATGAACATTATTCTCCACCCTTTTCTCCGACACTGCTTCAGACTCACTCAGCTGTACACATCATTCAACACAAGCGAAGTCGAGTAGAACTGCTAAGGGCCGTCCATTAGGGGCATTTTAAAAGAATTCTTTTCGATTCTTCAATATCAATTTTTACTATATTAATTCTAAGCTTTTTTTCATGTGTTCATTTTTTCTGTAAATTCATTCAGATATTGCAAAATTTCATCAAAAAAGAGCCCGAGCAAGGCCAGGTATATTAGCTAGTTCAAGATAAAGTGTTAAAAAAATTAAAAAGTGTCTTTTTTTCTCTGTGTCTATATCTGGTTTTTGAAATGCTATTTTGTTTCTCCAATGTATAATTGGCAAACTCAAACTCCAATTGAGCACCGCTATCGAGTGTGGCGAGAGGAAATTGAATCGAGCGGTTTCCTTGATGTGTAACGCGTGTATCCATTTCTCAACACACATATTTGTTTCTCAAAAGCACCTTCTCGTAGCTCATGTGCAAACTGAAGGCAAGGACACGACAATTTTAGCTGACATTAGTCCTCTTAAGGGCTCACAGACGCAGTCTTTAAACATTAAAGGCGAAGCGTCACGTGATCTCTTTTTGCCACCGATGACGTCCTCGAAGATTAGAGGCTTGAGTAAGGAAAAAATTATGAAATTCAAATTAACCGATGCAAATCTGATATAATGAGAAGGGGAAAAAGAGTAAAAATATTAAAAAAAAAAGTTTCTCTTTAGACTCGAGAATGGATTGGACATCTGCCAAAGTTAAATTTAAAAATGGTTAAATAAATGTTGCTGTAATTATCTTTATCCATCTGTAGCTATTCTCTTATGAAATTACGTCGTTGCTTTACCTCCTAAGAGCGGAACCCTTTTAGTATTCATCTTAATTTGCCACTCAAATTGCTTGTAATTTTTTAAGATTATATCAACTGTGTATTTCAATTAGGCCATCGGTATTATTTTTTCAAATCTTTATTGTTAATTTAAGCCACTACTGGCATAATTTCTGTTTATCTGATCTGCATAATTACACGACAGAGGCGGGCGGAGGAAGCAAAGGTTACCTTATACTTCAGCATTTCGGAAGAGAAAAAAATCCACACGCTCGGACAAATTCTTTTAATTATTCCAAACACTAGATTAATTACACACGCGTATAAAATAAATTATAATAATAAATGCTCAAATTTTCTTAGCATATGAAAAATTAAAAGAGAGAGAGAGAGAGAGAGAGAGATCTTTTCACAAGCTGATTTTGCACCTGCCTTCGTTTCATCTAAAGAAACTTTTCGCAAATAATTATTATTGATCTCTAAAGAGAAATGCTTTCCCTTTAAAACATCTTCTTAAAGGATTTTTCGGATTTTTCTTTCCATGCTTATTATGCTCTTCCCTAATTTCGAAACCATTAATTTTTGAAATCAAGTTTTGGCGAACGAGGAAAACCGATGTCACAATGGCGCTGCTCCCACTGTAGTTTCATTTTAAATACCTCTCGGCGAATAAAATTCACGACGAAAATTTAAAAATAATAATAATAAAAAGAATATTCATCTTATTTTTCGATGTCAAATGTATAAAAGGAAATAAAAATTATCTTAATCATATGGCCGTAAGAAAGTTTTATTCACTCGAATTTAATTTTCTCAGGTTATCATCTTTCTAGAAAATGTTAACGATATAAATTTCCAGAAAAGGTTTTCTAACGAGTTACGGTTAGACAGATAAAATATTAAAAAAATCTGCATAATAATAATGTGAAACTTATAAACGCTTCGAGGGACATTAAAAGAAAATGAAATTGTTCTATTCGGTTTTTCCATTTTGTAGTCTTTTATTATTTTGAGCGCGTTTTCAATTTAACAAGGAAGATTATTTTTAATTAACGTAAAGCACATAGGAAGAAGCATGTCATTAGAAAAATTAACATGGAATCTTTTTTTTCCCCATTTTCTGAACCTTCTCGAATATACTCATATATCGGCCTCGGTGGCTCAGCAGGTTGCGTGATCGCCTCTGATGCCCGAGTACGCGGGTTCGATCCCGGCCGAGGACGACGAGGATTTTTCAGGGGTAAATCCTGAGATCACGCACTTCCTTCGGAAGGGAAGTAAAGCCGTTGGTCCCGTGTAGTCGTTTGCCGGCTGCACGTTAAAGAACCCTTGCGAGGCAAAATTTGCGGCCCCTATAACGCCGTCCTGAAATGACCATAGCAGTTGAAAAGGACGTTAATACCAAACAAACCAAACCAAACCAAACCAATATACTCATAACACGGGATATCTATGTTTCTAGAAAATGGAATAGTCTAGAGCTAAACGGTTTTCCACTTTTTTATCCTCCAGTTTAAAAAAGAATATCCATAAAATTTTCCCGCCAAAGTGCATTTTCCTCCTGAATCAATGGATCTCCCCTTCGATCGTTATCGGCCAACATAAAATGAACCACTTTTCAGGTGGTGACGAATTATAAGGTTTCACTGTCCGTCATTTTCTACACGCCTCTCTATTCCCAACGCAAACAATCCTTTCTTTTTCTTTGCTCCTTTTATAACACTGGCTTGTTTTCATTATATGTATGTATGTATGTATGTATGTATGTATGTATGTATGTATGTACAAAACCAAAACTGACTAGACCACATTAATAAGACGTTCAATGTTGCCCCTCGATTCACAAAACAAATCCAAACGGCATTTTTGTAGCAGAAATACTATCTCTTATCGTTTTCATGTTTATTCTGTGCATAGCATGAACAGCATAATACGAGTCATAAATATCCACCCAACCACAAAGTCAGATCCTTCCGTCGTTCCGAGAAATAACTATAGGGGAAAATATCTTCGCATTGAATGATGGGTACAGCTGCCATTTTTTGAGGGCAAGAGGAAGGTAATCCTATACTGCCACTCATCGAAGTGCGCCGTTTTTGCCCGACTTGTTATTGTATAACGATGGTAACGAGTTGTTGCGTGTTTGGATGTATTGTATAACAATGGGATAAGTTCAGATCCATGGCAGCCATGGGTCTCGATGCCCTCAAAAGATGGCGGATACTCAATGTTTATGTTTTGATATTTCTCCCTATAGAATCTTTTAAGATTTCAGCGGTTTATCAAATTCAACCATTTGGCAGAATGGTGTTCAAAGAGCCGCAAATTTAGATATGGAAATATAAGATAGAGATAATAAGAAAACATCACAAAAATAACACAAAAAATACGAGGCCTTTCGGTCTTTTTAATCAAGGACCTTCATCAGGTAGAAATTTTTGCAAGTCTTCAACTGATTTTTTTCTTCAGTGAGAGTTTTAAAGAATAATACATTTAAAGAATTAAAAAACATTGTTATAACTATAGTATTGTTCAGAACATTATTACATCACTTATGTGGAAACGAGGCCAACGAGAGACAGGCCAGGGCACTGTCTCCATCTTGGATTTTAACAATCAGTATTTTTTCGATTGTTGGTAACAATGAAAGATGGATTGTTGGCCCGACCCCGATGATCATGTGACTTTTGAGTGCCCTGGCCTGTCTCTCGTTGGCCTCGTATGGAAATATAGCTGAAAACCATTCTATTGAAAGAAGTCCGCACTGCTAGTTTACAATTGTGGCACAAACCAATTTTTAAGCATGCTCAGATCGGTGTGATCTGTCGCAGTTTTCCGCAAAGAACGACTGTAAAAAATGCACGAAACCGTTTCGATCATCTGTAAACACCCTGTATTGATAATATACGAGGGCTGTTTTTTAAGTAATGTCCCTTTTGTAATAAAAACAAAACTACTATATATTTTTTCAAAATTTTTTCTTTACCAGATTACATATACCTTTAACTATTTTTCCACATAGTATCCAAATTTATTTAAGCACCTGTCATAGCGCTCAATGAACTTCCGCATGATCACTTCATAGAAGTCTGTCGCCGGTGAAGAAAACCACGCAGTTTTCACTTGTTCATCGTTGCTGAAATGCTGGCTGTCGATGAACTCTTTGAAATCCCGGAACAGGTCCAGACTGACATTCATGGTTTTCACCAGAAATTCGCCCAAATGCGCGGATTTACACTTTCGTGCACACTTTTTGCCAAACTTTCCCGACAAAAGATCTGATTAGTAGAATCTGGTAAAGAAAAAATTTTGAAAAGATATACAAAAAAATTTGGTATTTTGTATAGTAGTTTTGTTTCTATTACAAAAAGGACCTTACTTAAAAAACAGCCCTCGTACATGGTGTTACAAAATGATTTGAACGATCACAACAGGTTCCAATCAGAATTCGATAACAACATTACCAGTGATCGAATATCCGGTGAAATTTATTATAAGACTTCCACAAAGTTCATTTATAAAATTTCTGGCCTTTAGAGTTCATAGATTACCATATCGACGGATAGGTTGGTTCGCTCGTTAGGTTTTTGGGCGCGCCAATAGCTAGGTCATTTCGCGCCCTATTCACATGATTAATATCTCTACGTATTCCTGGAATAATTCCACATGACTATTTATGTGGGATTCACCAGAAACTATGGATGAGAATAAACTAATAAAGCATAGGAGAAAACACTTTTTCATCTTATGTGGAAAAATGTTTCCCTTCCCAAGTTCACATGACTATCATTATCTTTACTCATTCCTGGGGAAAACACAAATATCCCTATCCACAGCGGAATTCGAACCCGCGAAATTGAGCGCTGGAATGCTATCATGCCAATATTATGCCACTCTTCAATTTGCTAACGATGAAGCGGCTGTTGAACCGACGGCTAAATCCACGTTGCATTTGAATAATGGATTCACACTTTGCAAATAGCAGCACACTTCTCCTGTGATATCGCCGTTCTTCTATAAAGAAAGAAAAAGCGCCAAAGAAAAAGGGCGGCCTTGGCGCTCGATAACTGACACTTGCCAACATTATGGTATTCCTTCTTTTATGACTATAGTTTCTTTCGCTAAGCTAAAAGAACTTTATAATGCCCTTTCTAACTGTAATCATTCTATACGTTTGTTAGACAATGGATTCTTGACTCTAATAGGACATGTTGTACGCAAAGATACAGGGTGGTGCAAATAAAAGTAGCCTCGCATGAATTGCAGAGAAACCAATCTAACGCCGTAAGCAATGATTGGGCTGTCCCAGGTTAATAGCGAGAGACGCACCAGTTTTTTTTTTAACGAGACGCACGATGAGTTTTTTTTATGCACCAGTCTATGACCATTGCACGGTTTTAGAGCAAATAAAGTGAAAAGTTTGGTAAACATTTCTTGGAACTTTGGAATACCTTTGGTTTTAACATTTATTTATTTATTTTTAATGGAACTATATTTTTTATTATTTTGTTTTATTTTCTGTTTGTCTTCTGCAACAACAAACCAAGGTTAAAGTGATTACAGGAGATGCTGAAATTGACCACCATTCACCTCTGGACACTTTTGAGCTCTGGTCAATAAGTTGTTAAATACAGAAAGCAGTCGAGACTGTGAGATAGCCTCAATCTCAGAAACAATGTTTTGCTTCAGTTCTTCAAGTGTGCGAGGATTGTTCCGATAAACTTTGGATTTTAGAGCACCCCACAACAAGAAATCACAAACTGAGAGGTTTGGTGATCTTGGAGGCCAGATTGGACCAACTCCGTCCTGACCTCTGCTAACAACTCTCTCAGGTTCAAACACTTCATGAATGCGATCCAGTGTACGATGTGCAGTACGGGCTGTTGCTCATCTTTTTGAAAGTAGCCGTACGTTAGTTCCTCAGTTAATTGATTGACGAATGGGTTAAAGATGTTTGCGATGTAACGTGCTGCGTTCACCGTTTCATGGAAGAAGATTGGACCAGAGACTGCACACCACACGCCAACTTTCTGTTCGTTTAAAGGAGTTTGATGATATTCATGAGGATTAATGGTCGACCAGTGCCGGGTGTTCTGCGAGTTGATATAGCCAGAGAGATGGAACCAGGCTTCATCAGAAATGAAAAAACAGCTGCATGTCCAGTCCATTCATTGTGATTTCTTGAAATAGCCAGTTACAAAACTGAAGACGTTGGGGGCAATCGCTGGTTTCAGTTCATGGACCACGGATACTTTGTATAGTCGCATCTTCAAATCGTCGTGCAGAATGCGTCCACACGATCTTCTTGAAATTTCGGCCTGCTAAGACAAACCGCGCGTTGACTTGCTTGGACTCTGTAGCATCATCGTTTGGAGATTTTGGACATTTTGTGGATTTCTTACTCGTTTTGGAGTGGTTCTACGCTTGTTTAAAACAGAACCCGTGTCCCGCCACTTTTTTATTAAAAGTTGCATCGCACGTTTTGTTGGAATTTTCTCATCTTCAAAGTTTTGAGCAAACAAATCACTACACTGCTTCCAGGAGTTGGTTTTTGCATAATTCTCAACCAATGAAGATTCTCTGTTGCACCGAAAGCACCATTTTTTCAGCTAAGAATCGTTCAAATGATGCGCTTCTCGATATATACCTGCAGCGCTAAAAATGGGACAGCCCAATCATTGCTTACGGGTTTCTCTGCAATTCATACGAGGCTACTTTTATTTGCATCACTCTGTAGTTTTAGTGTGCTGAATCCGAATTTGTATTTAGTTTGTTTTTTTTCTATCACGTCACGTTTCCAAGTTATGCACATAAAGACTGCAATGTTAAAGTAAGACCTGGGTCACACAAGCGTAAAACGCCACGTAAATACGCCAACGTAAATACGTCGCAGAAAAAAACGTCGACGTTCAGCTGTTCAAACTGAAAGCGTATAACGCGGCGCAATTTGTGATGTCGTTTCGCTATTGGTTTAAAGCACGACATCACTTGAAGTAGCTTCAGCATGAATGCCAACAGTATAGACCTTTATCACAAAAACTAGCAGTATTTTAATAGCCTGGACTTTATTTATCATACAGATAACTAAACTTCCGATATATATGTGTATTTTAGTATACCAAGGCTCATACTAATTCAGGATTCGTTAAAACTTGCGGAAAATAAAGATAAAACTTAACGAAATGTAAAACACTAGCAGCATATACCGGGTGTTTCAAAAATAACCGGTATATTTTAAAAATCAATAAAAACTAAACGGGCAGCGATAGAAATACACCGTTTGTAATTTCGAAAGTTTCTCTGCCTGAAAATTTACTGTTGTCCGAAGCATATTGCAACACACGGAAACATTTCATAATTCTTGGAAACGAACGTTCAATCATCGCATTATTAGCATCTTGAT
>JAHWFO010004564.1:3045188-3091649 GCA_023313115.1 Rhysida immarginata
TTCCCACACCTTCAGACACAACTCTGCTTGGACATTGGCAAGAATGGGTCGTTCGGCAGAGCTCAGTGAGTTCCAACGTGGAACCATCGTTGGATGTCACCTATGCGGCAAGTCCGTGCGTGACATTTCCAGCCTTCTTCAGATACCCAAGTCAACAGTAGGCGATGTCATTATGAAATGGAAGACCCGGGGATCAACAACAGTTCAACAACGAACCGGTAGACCCAAGAAACTAACGGACAGAGACCGTCGAGTGCTTCGTCGTGTCACCCGCAGCAACCGGAAGTCCTCGGCGGAAAAAACTGACACAGAGTTTCGAAACGCCTCTGCAAATGATGCCAGTACCATGACAATTCGTCGGGAACTGCACACGATGGGATTCCATGGCCGTGCTGCTGCCCACAAGCCCCACATCAGCAGGGTCAACGACAAGCGACGTAGGCAAATGTAGACAAGTGTAGGCAATTTATAATGTAGACAAGTAGAGCGTATGGCTTGATACTTGGAAAGATTAAAGGCCATTCGAATAACGTTATTGTAGGCAACAGTAATGCGGTGTAATTGGTACTTTTTCGCACTTCCCCAGAATATCATACTGTAATCCAACTTTGGACATATTACTATTAAAATATACCTTGCCATATCTTTATGTGATAAATACGGTCGTATACAATTTATCAAATTTGTCTTTATGTGATAAATATTTATATAATTTCCGGTGGAACTTAATGACAATTTGATGCGTTAATGCATTAAATTGCAATTTAGCATCGAAAGAGATCCCTAAGATTTTGATGGTATTTTATGGTTTTGTTCTTATTTAGATAACGGTTTTGCTATGAAGTTAACGGTTTTGTCCTTATTTAGAGACAACCCACGCTTTGTATATCAAAGATGCAAGTGCCTTATATCCTCATCCAAATTGGACAGAGTTTTTGTTAGATCCTGCGGGTGAAAAGTCGTATACAGAAAATTATCATCGACGTAGCTACGGATACAAAAGTTAAACGGGTATTGCAACCGCATATATAAGGGGACCCAGAGTAGAACCTTGTATAATACTCCTGCAGAACGGTTTTGTAATGAGTAGCTGCTGTTGTATTTGGTTTGTACGATCCGTAAAATAATCCTTGATCAATGCATTATAAGGTTCGATGACACCAAAGGTGTGCAGGTCCTGCTGTAATTGGTCCCTGGAGATGGTGTCAAACGCCTTTGAAATATCAGTCTGGGCAATTATAAATTACAGTCCTTTATCAAGTGATTCAACAGCCTGATTATATAGTTTAATAGGGATCCATAAAACACTCCGGCGTGGCCGGCTGCCATACAGTTGAGCTGGAATTTTTGGCCACAAGTACCTTACTAGGTCAGAAAATAACAATTTTTCAACAATCTTTGTTAGAGGTGATAATGTCGTTATCGGCCGATAATTGGCCACTTGATCTTGGCAGCCGGACTTAAACACTGGCATTATACGCGATTGCTTTAATTTCAAGGGGAACTTCCGCTGAGCAATAATGTTCAAACATAACTGCCTAATTTTATCAACCCCATACATGTCTAACTGCTTGAGACAACACGACGGGATACACCCTTTAAAATCCTTGTTAATAATTAATTTGAGCTGATATACCTCCGGTATACTGGGCCACTGAGACAGTTCATCAGTTATTATTGGATCCATGATTATAGAGCTAGGGATAGGGATGCCCGTTGGATCGTTAATCCAATCTAGATAAAGGGAACACTTGTCATTTGAGAGTTCATTATTTGCCTTCGGCGATACATGTCGAATTATGCGCCACAGACGGGGTGATTTAGCATTTTCTTTAATAAACGATCGCTTAGCCTGGCCAATAACTCTTTTATAGCCCTTAATTGCTTCTTTATATTCCAATAAATTCATATCGCTCATATCTTCTTGGTATGCCCGATATTTATTCCTTTTGCGTTTCCAATAAGCAAGCATTGTTAGGTTCCACCAATATTTAGTCTTACATTTAATACTAGCATATCTCTATCTAATTGTAAGGCTCGCGTCCACGGCGCTTCTCAAAACCATATCTTGTAACAAGAGTGTCTGCACATTCACATCAGTAGAGGTCGTAAACAAGTCCCAATTTTGCTGTCGGACAAATTCCAATTGATAATCACCTTGCTGGCATTGGCTATCTATCAAGTTCACTGAAGGAGATACCAAAAATGCCAGGTGATCACTGCCAGGAAACGTAGTTAAAATGGGGTCAGAATATTGAAGTAAAAAAGAGACATACATATGATCGATTAAAGATGACACAGTAGGAGATAAACGAGTTGGATCCTTAATGATTTGCTGGAGTCTAAGAGACTTAGCCGTAAGCATTAAAACGCATAATTCCGGGGTCATTACATTATAATCACAATTATATTATAGTCGTTAGCATTGAGGTGAGCTAAGTTAGCAAGGCAATCTATCATTTGTACATATACGGGTCGATAGACTACATTAACATATAGCCCACCGATCAGCTCAAGCAATTTAATAGTTAAAATGTCCAGACCCGAGTCGGAAATCGATTGTATGAGCCGGGACTGTATCGCTTCTGTAACGTAAATCGCAGTACCTCCCCCTCTGGAGATACGATCGGCGCGATACATCCGATACTCCTTGATAGCCAACAGGGTGTCGTCATGATTAGATGTCAGCCAGGTCTCTGTTATAGCACATAGATCAATCTGGTTAATCTCCACAAAAATACGAAGATCATCAAGCTTATTAATTAGAGATCTGGCATTTATGTATCCAATTGTAAACCTGTTACTACTACGTGTCAGGCCTCCCAGGAGAACTATGTAATCACCAATAATCGTCTGTAAACTGCGGAATTTTACCGTAATATGGTTTAATGCTAATATTCGCCGGCCATATTTGTGGATTCATGTATTTTCGTTTGTTTCTAATCTGACAAACACCGAACTCGTCTTATTAATTCATCTGCCACATTCTATAACAGGAAGTTCATGAGCCTGGAGTTGGGTGGCCAAATCTGATGCCGAAACACTTTCACTGATATTTCCTAACCAAAGACGCTGGGTTGCCAGTTGTTTAGTGGGGATAAACCATTGGCCGGAACCCCATTTAATGGTGGCATTCGGCACATTCTCCTTATTATGCATACGTTGCTTAATTGTTCCCATAGGCGTGTCATTAGGCCAACTACCTGCTCTAATGGGGTGATCATTATCCTGTTCCTCCATTGCGCTGATAACATCTATATTGCATTCACTAGTCTGCACATTTACACGATTATCTTCTCCACTCAGAGACACTTTTGCTATGGAGTTGCACTTACTCAAAGATAGAACACTAACATCCATGGATCGTAAGCATGAACGATCTTGTATATGCTCCTTCTCCAATATCCTATGAGGTACAGTTACTGGTATCTTTGGTTTAGCAGTTTGCGTTAATAAATTTACAAGCAACTCATTCGTCGATGTAATAAGTTCACTTACTTGTAAAATCATTGAGCTCATAAATTCGTCCATCATAATACGCATGCTGCTAATAACACCATCGATAATTGCTTTAATAGTATCATCCTTGTCCATGAAAGTGCCTTTCATAGCAGCACCTAATTGAAGATAAAAATCCTTCTGGTTTTCTATTTTTTCACCTAATACATTAATTTTGTTTGTTAATTCAGCACATGTTTCTTTAAGTTTCCATCCACTTGTTGACTACAGTCAGAAGGGCAATCTGTCCGAGTTTGCTGGATTTTTTCGCAACAGATGGCACTACATTTACTGCCTTCACATTCCATGTTACCCTTAGACAGCTCCAGTCACTCAATTGACGCTGGAAGGAGTTGCAATTTTGTTGCCACTAACTCTTTATGCCCGTTTTTCTTATTCCTGGTGAGTCCTGGTTCCTCCAATAACAGTTGTCTCACCTGCAGCAGTATCTCAGGCCATGTTAATCCATCAATCCGATCATCGTCATTAGAAATCGAGAAATCATCTTTACCGCCTGTCGTGATTTGCAAAAGAAAGTGAGAACCATTCTGTGCCAAGCACAACTCTACTTGACGACAGATAGTTTGATGCAGCAACAAGTTTAACACACGATAGAGACAACGAGCACGATACTCATGATCCCTGGTTCGAATCCAGATCCTGGAATTTTTCCTTACATTCCCCCCCCCCCCCCATTAATCTCGTTCCTTATGCTTGGAGCTTTAACTCCAGTTTTAATTAATTAATTTCCTTTCAGTATTCATCAGCTTTCTGATGGTTTGGAAGGAGGAATTCCCGATCTGCGAGCTGGGTGCCTGTCTTTTCATTGGGCTTCCATTTTGACTACCTTGTTGCCTTTACGACTCTTGGAAACAGCCTTGCTGTCCTTGTGTCCGCGACAGTGCAGTTGGTACAGGAAACGAGCGTTATACTCGTGGTCTCTGGTTCGAATACAGGTCGCGGTACTTTACTTAATACTGATTACGTCAAGCAATACTACGTGAAATGTGCATTTTTAATATTTTAAAAAATATTCACTGCATGGCTCCTACCATCCATACTAGCAGTGACATCTTAAACCAAACACCCAGGCCTTTTCCATACTTGGTGTTGCGTGAAAAGAATCCAACGAGAAGAAGATAATAATAATAATAATAATAATAATAATAATAATAATAATAATAATAATAAAACTGAACAAAATCTTCAAACACATCACAATTACAAATAGAAAAGCGAAGGATCACCAGTTTTTGAGGCATGAGTATTACGCAGCAGAGGCCTCCGACGTACAGAATACAAAACACTGCGTATAGAACATATATCTGAAAAAAGGTTTCTATTGAATTGAGAGGTTGCTCTAAAGATCAAGCAGAGTAACTTCGTTTGCACGGAATTCACTATTACACTTTCACTGCTTCTTACAAAAATATATACAAGAAGCGAAAAGCAAGACGACGAATATTATTTAAACGATTGGATCAATTAAAAAAACCACCAAGAATAAAACAGTTCTCAAATGTTGTGTACAATCTGAAAATACCATTAAAAATAAGGGTTTCCATTGCACATTTCAAAGCTGACTTATTCGAAAATAGCGTCGGTTATCTTGAAATGGAATACATTTAAAAACCCCTAACATAAAAGCACAATAATTCTTCCATTGAAAATACTTTGTCAGATTTGTATTTTAGAAGTTAGCTACTAGTTCATTTTAGGTGAGACATTCTGTATATAGACATGCAGATGCAATAAAATACAGCTCTCCCCCATATATGAAATATAGAGAACCAACTCAATAACGGGACAAAGAAACAGAATATTGAATTTCTTCCTGGCATTACAAAAGAGTAAAATGGTTCAGCTTTGATGTCATCTTCGGGCACACATACAGATATTGAAGTAAATAACCGGAGACGATTCTCATACATCCGCTTCCCCACGCGCTGTCCAGCCAACGCGCTGATAAGGATCACCTGGTATATTGGGTTGTCTGCTGGATAGTTACAATCTGTTTTCGACAATATGTCTGTAAAATAAATATACTTATTGTGAAGATTTTCCGATGCATAAATGAGAAAAAGGGTGATTATAAAGATGATTCATAGAAAATAATTTACGAGACGGCTGTTTGAAAAATAATTCCTGGTAATTGAAAAGAATTTATGATGTGAAGAGTTTCTAGCGGAATGGAACGCACGGAAGATCGCCCGAAACTGGTCAGAGATTTCCGCTGGGTGGTCCTTGCCCACCTTCATCAGTCGGATCTCTCCGCTTGTAACTTTGTCACCTTCGGAATGCCGTAAAAGGTTTCCACGAGTTGGTGTTTCGCCTCCGATCAAGAGCGGAGGAGGAAATAGTTTCGGCTCCAACTCACCAACTTCTTTGCAGAGGTCACAGAAACTTGTCAACATTGGGACAGTTGCCTCAACAACATGGGTGACTACGTATAGGCATGGTAATTCGACCGCAGCTGTAAGTCTATCATAAGTGCATTGCTGTTAACAAACTGCTCATATTCTGTCAAGCATACCTCAGTGTGTTTAATTTGAATCCTTATCTTTGTTTTGTTTTTTGGGGGGCTTTTTTTTAGTAACGGCATGAGAATAGCTTTCTAACAGTATTTTAGGTAGTTTTCATGAAGTGTTTGCGCTGTATGTATATGAAAACTGATGAAAAAACAAAATTCTCAAGTGCTCTGCGATTTTTGAAATAAATAAAAATATCGAACAAAGAATTTTTCCTCAAATTTTATAATGCCAACGAAATTTCTTGTGCTAAAGCGTTGGAAAAGGCCAGACTTGTCGAAGAACAATTCTTGGATTTTGCACCACGATAATGCGCCGTCCCACACAACTACCATTATATTAGAATTTTTGACCAAAAACTCAACAATATATGCCAAATATGGGCCCGTGTGACTTTTTCCTGTCCCAAATGACTCAAATGACTACTCCGTGGGAAGACGTTTTGAGTCCATAAAACAAAATTCGCAAAAGGTGCTGAAGGCTAAAACGAAAAGTGCCTGTTCCTAGTCATCAGTGTATCCCATTAAAAGGGAGTTTATTTCGAAGGCGTCAAAATAAATATGCTATATTTTGTTTTATTGAAAAATTCCTGGTATTACTTTGACTGAAGGTAATTACGAAGGTAATTAATATTCATAATAATACAGGGTGATCCAAAAGTCAGTAGACTTTTTAAAACCTTATAATTATTAAACAGTTTACAATAAAACGATGCGGTTTGCACAGATATGCTCAGAAACACGGAGGATTTTTGTTTATAATGAAAAGTTTTTTTTTTAATATTAGTTAAATTTTTAGATGGCGCTAGAGTTTTAAATTCGTCTTAAATTCAGTTTCTTGAATCTTCTAAAATCGCTTGTGTCGAAGCGTTTCTTAAAGCAACATCAAAATATCCTTTGAACCAAGATAATATGCAATTAACTCATCTGCTTATTTCACGCATGATAAGATTGTATTCTACATGAAACTCCAGCGCCACCTTTGGTCACAAATGTAACTAATATAAAAAAAATATTTTTCATTATAAAGAAAAATCCCCCGTGTTTCTGAGCATATCTGTGCAAACCGCATCGTTTTATTGTAATAGTTTAATAATTATAAGGTTTTAAAAAAGTCTATTGACTTTTGAATCACCCGCTACTACAAAAATTGTGAACTGTTGTAGAAATTTTTGAAACACTCAAAAGTCCGTGCGATCATCCTTCTTAGCACGTACAAGTCTTGATCATAATTTTACTTTAAGAAATTCTAAACTTTCTTTTTGAAAGATCATAGGGATTTAATAACCAATATCTTCCCCTAATCCGCACTGAAATATTCTTTTTCTATGGACAGCAATGACCATAGAAAACAAATATTTTAGTGCGGATCAGGGGGGAAGATCTTTCAAAAAGAAAGTTTAGAATTTCTTAAAGTAAAATTGCTATCCGTAGCCCCGTAGACTTCCCTATGAGAGCTACGTCCGTAAGTTCCAGGACAACGTGTGATTCAAGATTGTTTGAATCAGTTTCAAAAATCAAATATTTATTAACCGGTAGTTTAATTAATAATGAAAAAGGAGAAAGGAAGAAAAGGGAAAAGAAAATTAATTTTATATACATATAAAACAGTGAAATTTGAATTTTAAAAATTTAATTACGGAGACTTAATTGCTTCTATTGTTTTGATTCGATAGAAAAACTTTCTCTTGGCGAAGCTACTACTTCTTTAATTAGGAAATAATAAACTGAACTATCCGAAAACGACATTACTCTTACCCTTTCTTCAATTGAAAAAAATAATCAACTTTTATGTTATAATACATGAATTTGTTTACAAAATTTTTAATATTACGAATCAATCTCGACTTGGAGGGAGATACTTTAAATGTAATTTTACTAGTATGTTTGCATTTCAGCAAATATCCATTCGTTTGAATTTCTTGGTCTCGGATTAAATTAAAGGTTTAAGGAAATCCTGGGGTTGGCTGCCATGGCAACGACGAAACTACTCGTTTAATTAATTCGTTGTTTATCCGACAGAGAAATCAGACATTCTTCGTCAATCGACGTTAGGCATGGAGGAAAAAATCATTTCAGTTTGTTATATTAAGAAGAGCTATATATTTA
This sequence comes from Rhysida immarginata, assembly GCA_023313115.1. Taxonomy (NCBI): domain Eukaryota; kingdom Metazoa; phylum Arthropoda; class Chilopoda; order Scolopendromorpha; family Scolopendridae; genus Rhysida; species Rhysida immarginata. Next base: position 3,053,323 of record JAHWFO010004564.1, read on the forward strand.
TTTTTTCCTGAATGTATTTAGATTGATGGAGCCATTCGATTCCCTTCTTCGATGCCTCTACTGTAAGAAAAAGAACAACACCGTTTTCATGTCAGTTCCTCGAAAATAGTTTCAATATTTGATTTAATTTATTCGCACAAAGAAAAAAAGTTTTGACTTAAAGATTATAAAAATGTTTCATTCCAATTTTGCTTCGCCTTTTAATTTATTTCAAACATTGTTCAATTCGAAGCGCAATTGGAATAATGAGAATGATTGCATTTTTGCACATATTGGGTGTTAATGTTGTGAAACGGAAAGGGAATTGTTTTTCCACATTTTCAATTAATTCACCAATAAATTTTTCTGTTTTTCTATATGGTACAAATAGGCAGTAATGATTCCTATTTCATTCCTAATTCATATGATGATTGCTTCTTGGTTTGCAGTAATTTCAAACTTGCAGATTGAACACTTCCTCTTTGACAAAGGTTAGAGGGGAATGTGCTTCTGAAGTTTGAATTTGCTGCAAATCAAGACGCAATCACCATATGAAATAGGAATCTAAATGGCTGCCTGCAACAATGAATTGTCCATACTTTCTTTATACAGTGCTTTAGTACACACAACCTTTCAGATGCCATTAGAGGAAAAATCCTTTATTGAAAAATCAGATGGATGATCTGGGGAGGCCATAAACCTTTGAAAATCAAGCTTTCATCTAATACATTCTTTTAAGAAACTGTGTTTCAGGTACAACAATGCAGTCAGGTGCAACATATTGCTGATTATATCAATGTACCACAAATGTACTCTTCTAACATATAGAATGCCGAGTTGCGTGATAAAATGATCACGCCTTATTACAGAGTACAGTACTTTCATTTCTTGAACCTGAAAAACTATAGTGTAAGACTATAGCTGGTTCAACGAAAGTCGGAGTGGGCGTGTCCAATTAAATTTCCAATTTCAATTGTTAGACACTCTTAATTTAATTTGTAATAACGTCTACCAATTGAAATAAGAAGCTTAACTGGACAGGCCCACTCCAACTTTCGTTGGACAGATTATAACAGCTCAAATTTATATTAAACGATTAAGGAATTATTACTTGACTATCCAAAACGCAAATCAATAACAATGGTCTTTCCAATCTCTTTAACCAACACCTCCTACAAAGAAGGCCTGTACACGGAAACCTCATATATTGTTACATCATCGTAAAAAGTCATTGTTAATGATAAGCCCAATGCGCTACCAATAATAAGCCCTAAATTATGACTTTTTATGCTGATGAAATTATATCGGCAATTAGGTGATTTACTTGCTGAGAAGAAGATAATAGAAAACCGAGAAAATTAAAAAAGCACAACGCACAAAAGAAATTTTTATATTCGTATTTAGTAATTATGAACTGAAATGCATGATTATTAAAACATGGGATATAAACAAGAAATTAATTTACCCGAGGAGAGTATACGAAAGTAGCGGAAGTCTAGAGTGCATCTATTTTTTATCTCTTTAGTCCAAACTCCTTTTATTATTTTTAAACTTTTTAACCCTATTTTTCTTATCAAATTTTTTTCCCGAACGTAGTATTTAGAAAATGGAAAAGAGCTCTATATATTTTGTTTCTCACCGTTTCCGATCGAATGATATCACATGCCATTTACCTTTTGAAAACCTTAATATCAGGTTGTTGCAAAAGTTTTTTCCGGATTTTTATTCCAACACAAAAACGATTGAACTTGAATGATAGATTCAGCTCATGCAGATGCCGGGCGATGGTTGAAAAGTGAACCTTGAACTATTCTGCGAATTCCCTCGTTGTTACATTGTGATCTTCATCAATTGCTTGGCGTAGATCACCATCTGAAATCATGATTGGCCGACTAGAGAGGTGCATCTTGATGAAGAGTGCTATTTCCGCGTCTGAACCGGCGATACCATTCTTCTATTGTACGTAAACTAACAGTGCTTTCACGTAAACTTGGCAAATGTTTCGGCGACATTGCGCAGCACTGATCTTTCCAGAATACTCGTAGAAGATTATTGCTCGAATATGCTCGCGTGAAAGGTCCATTTCAGACCGTTGATGGCACTCTCAGATGTATAGTCAGAAAGTTGATTCTTGGAAGTAATATAGCAAAGATATTCAGGAATCGAATGCAATAATTTGTTTGAAAACTTATGAACAGCCCCCTCGGAAAATGAGCCCTTCTTGGGCACGGATTCTAGAACCGGAAGAAACTTTTGCAACAACCTGATAGTTTAAAGAATACGTGACCACTAATACGATCCCATGGGAGAATTTAGCCTAAACTTCATTAACATTTACCTTTCTTAGAGGAACCAGCATACCAAATTTTTCTCCTTTATATATCTACAGGTGGGCCAATATTATATACATACTTTACTAGATGTTATCTATAACATTTCCGTAAAAGCAAAATCGAAAGCTTACATCCCAGATTATTACATGCATTGAATGAAGACGACCCCGATTAAAGTAAAGCTCTATATAACGTATATGTATATATAAAGCTTTAGATTGAAGACGTCCACACTGCTACCTAGACATATTAGATTACTTGTTAACAATTTGCTAAGGAAATGGATAGGAGCAACTGTTCGTCGTATTCAAAAGTATCTCGACGCTTATGATAATCATTGTGAACACATGTTGTAATTGGAGAAGTCAAAAAGGAGTTATATTCATCCCTTGATGTCTGTATGAACTTATGCCACATTTTTTTAGGCCTCGCTTATATATTATATAGACCAGATGGTTGATTGGTTTATTAGAAATTTTGGCGTTGACTACTAAGGTCATTTTGCGCCTTTTACACAAGTTATATCTGTACGCAGCCCGGGACAAACAAACATCCATAGCCACGGCGGGATTCGAACCCACGACCAGGCGGACTCGAGAACTAGAAAGCCTACGCCCTAGTCCTCTCAGCCATCTGGCCGGCTAGACCAGATGACCCCTTCTAATCTACACCCCACTCACGCTTCCCGTAACTCCGACCCTAGTGGACCAATTGAAACCACACTAAATAGTGAAGTAGCACATTGTCTCACTAATCTAGATTCCGAATTTCAAACGTCCACGCCAAAAAATATAGAAAATATGAAGGGGACAGACGGACATGATAAAACTTAATAATTAATTTTGTAATTCTAATTTTCCACTGATAGAGCTTTTTATTTTAGAAATAACTCCTTAAAATAGATTACACTTTCCTCTCCTTGATAACAATCTTGAAATTTCACCTCTTTTAAAATTGTTAAAATTGGCTTGGTTGAAATTATTTGCTTTTGAAAATTTACGTCTGACTGATGCTTAGCGCATGAAAAAAAAAACAAAAAAAAAAAAAAAAAAAAAAAAACCCCGAGATTCTCCGAAAATGCACACGTGACAGTTTCCTGTTCGTGAAAAGTAGAGGAAAAAAAGGGGATTGTATTGGTGACGTTAATTGCGGATGCTTCGTCGCGACAAGCTGCATGTCACCCTTTAAATGTTTTCAGCACACAAGAATAGCAACATCTGAAAGGCGATGATGATGATAAAAACGTTCGGGATTAAGCAAATAAAAAGACTTTTTAAAAAATATAATTTGTGTATAAGAAAAAAAGCAAATTGTTTAATCGGCATTTTTAAAACGATCTCTCATCACTTGGGAAAAGTTTAAAGCGATGTTCATCCAGAAAATAGGGTTAAAGTCCTCCCGGGAAAAGAAGGCAAAAAAACTGGCTACACGTGGAAAGCGTTCCGCTCATTGCATGTCAAAAAAGAAAACGGACTGATAAGAAGACAAGAGAAAACGTCATCAATATTCATTCAAAAATACAAATTTCGAAATTTTTCAGATCTTAAAAAGAGCAACGCAGTTTAAATGTATTTTCTCTTCTCGGGAACCGCGTATTCCATCGTTGTAACAAATCTTTGCAAAATAGCAATGGGTGTATACTCTTTCGCTCTGTCTAACAGGCTTGTTTCTTGTTTCTGTTTTCCTCTTTTCTTCTCCACGACAAAACGCGTAACGGAGGAGGACTTTGTTTTCCCTCCCCTAATCATTTGTTTATATCGGTTCAGTTGACACCGAGTGAGTCGAATTACTTTTAAAATATTCAAACATGATCTTTTGTTGAATGTTTTAATTACTGTTTACACGTTTCAATACCACGTCTCCGATTATCGTCGCTCATTTGTGCAACGTTTCGAAGGAAGAGGCTGCAATTCAATGCATTATAATCCACACCTGACAATGGCTCCGTCTTTAATATTTATAAACAGAGGATAAATGAGAACGGAGTCAGCCCCACTGCCTGGTCTTTCTCCTTTTAATCTAAGCATTTGTTTATGCCTACTCATTCAATACCGTAATGAACATCATTTAATTTTTAATGTTTGTTTACGTGCTTCTTCTCATTTTGACATCCAAAACCGCGACTCGCCATTCAATTTCTCGTAAAAGTTGAACAAAATCGAAGATCTCTTTTCAAAACTGTAAACAAATAAAAATAAACCTGCATGCCTTTTTATCGAAAACTGTTAGTCAGGAGTTATTAATTGTACTCTTTTTCCATTGGACAGTTGTTGGTTTGTGAGTAACTGGCGCGTGACTAACCCTTTCGTCTTCTTTTTTGTGCCTCGGCTGACTCAGTAGTCAGGGAGGACCGGTTATGATTTTTCTCGCACAACTGTCTCGAGAGAAAGAAAAAATAAATAAATAAAATAATTAAAAAAAAAAAATAAAGACAGACACTTCTTCGCCTTTAACTTGGAACTAAGTGTCTGCTCCAATTTATTCGAAGGCAAATATTTGCCTTGCATCCCAGCTGGTTATTCCGAACAGAACAGCAACAGCCGCAGTCAAGCCCACCCTCGCTCTAATGAAACAGACGTTTAGAAAGAGATCCTTCTTTGTCACCTTGAAAAGTGCACAAATTACCATGAAAAGGCGATACACTTTAGTATATAAATAAATAACCCTCTGATAAATGTAACAGAAATCAACAGCTTATTCTCTCCTACCCTCTTTCAAGTTTATTATAGGAAGAGAACCAGAAATAACAGCAGCAGCATCGAGCCTTCTTATAAAATAAACATTAAATCTTCGTACGTTTGTATTTTTCCTTTCGGTCCTACACCTTTAATCGTCTTGATTGGAAGCGACGCCTTAAATTTTATTCTGGAAATTTCCAACACTGACAGCTATTAATTTAAAGGTGCGTAATGGAAATGAATGTGAACTCGATAAAAAAAAAAGCCTTTCTTTCTCTGTGTTTGAGTGTGTGTATGTGTGTGTGTGTGTGTTTGTGTGCGTGCGTATGTGTGTGTGTGTGTGTGTGTGTGTGTGTGTGTGTGTGTGTGTGTGTGCCACGTGGCCTTAATTACATTGTTGCCAGAGTCTTGGTCAATGTTTCCAACGCTCAATGGCGTAAGGCTTTTTGTCTCACCATTACGTAACCGTCTCTTTTCAGTCTTGGCACAGACAGCTACTTATTTACCCTTTCGCTGCTTTTATTCGTCAAGAAAAGCATAATTATAACTTTAAACGGAATGCATTCTCCTCTTCACTGAAATTTATTCCTCCTCCTCTAAGGAAATAAAAAACAGAGTCTGAGCACGAATAATGAAAAACATTAGTATTTGTCTTTGGTAATTAAAAAGCTAAAATAAGAAAAATTAAATTTCATTTTACTTCTTTAAGTATGATGAAGGGGGGGGGGGTGAGTTAACATACTCTGGAATGGATTAATTAAATTCAATAAGTGACATAGGCTTCGGAATCTCTAGCGCCGCGCATTTTTGTAAAACACGTTCTACTCGTTAATTTAATGTTTGGAATTAGACATTGCTTGAAATTAATTAATTAAAGCAGAAGAGAGAAAGAAAAAATTTAAAGGAAAGAAAAAAGGGTTGGAAAGAGTAGCGCACTTTATATAAAAACAACAACAACGAAAGCAAGAATATAAGGGAAGGGAATTTTTTTTAGAAAAATAAATTTAAAAAAATTCTTAAATCCGAACCGAAAACAAAATTCCTTTATGATGCATTTTTTTCATACTTTTATTTTTTTATACATTTTTATTTCGGCTATATTGTTATTAAGAAATGACGATTTTTCTCAGTCTTCCACCCCACATTTGTCACACATCGTTTACCTTTATACAAAAAAATACAGGGATAAAGACCGAAGTCCTGAAAATAATTACACAGCTCTAGAAAAGCTCTCACAGACCTACTATTTCCACTTAGGTCCAACCTATTTTCACCGATTTGTATCCTTGACTTGAATTGATCAACTGAGAATCATTTTAAAGGGGGGAGTGCTTCCTTTTAATTGCAAAAACAGTATAGTTTTCTGTAAATTTTCTGTACTCATATTAGGCTTAACCGTTTGTGATATTCGTATTTCTGTATTCGAATACTAATGTGACGGATGTAGGAGAGATAGACGAGACGCAAGAACCCTGGAATACAATAAAGAATGGATATTAAAAAATAGAATAAATTAAATCAAAAATAAAAAGCTGACGTTTCGGATAGAGTCTATCCTTTGTCAAAGCAGGGAAGATAATTCTCTAAAGAAATGAGAATATTAGAGAATTATTCTGAAAATGATCCTACTCTAAAGCCGTCTGCATTACTGTATATTTTATGGGATATTTAACATTTTCTATTCTTAATTTCGGCAATTCGTATCTAAGACAATTTCAAGTTTTATTCAATTAGTCAGAGAATTCATAATTTACTTACTTAGTGCTGTTTTTCATTTAGAATAAGTATTAAATAATATGGAAGACAATGACAGCAATTTATTATTTAACCAATTACTGAAAGAAACAAATATTCAAAACTTGATATATAAAAATAGAAACATAAAAATGATTTGTGAATGACAAAAAATAAACAATTCTTAACAATGACAATTACGTCACAAATAAATAACCGAGGCTAACGAGAAAGACAGGCTCCGGCACTGAAAAGTCACCTGACCAAGATAGGTCTAGTAACAATGTAACCTTCATTGTTTCCAACAAACAAAAAAAACACTGATTGTTAAATTCCAAGATGGAAACAATGAAAGTTACATTGTTAATAGATCCATCTTGGTCAGGTGACTTTTCAGTGCCGGAGCCTGTCTTTCTCGTTAGCCTCGTAAATAACATATTTTTCTCTTAATAATCATATAAGAATTTTAAATCCTTGTTAAAATGTACAACTGAAGATGCCATAAGAAAGGCGAAAGTCGACTTTTGTATAGTTATTGTATACATAAATTATTTATACCCACTAACAACAAATGCGAGTGTCGGAACTTGACTAAAGTCTTCTCGATTTATTCTAGTTAGAGAATACTCGATATTTAACTCAGAAAACAATTATCTTAGACACTAGATCAAAATAAACGACATTTAATTTCCAGATGATCAATGCATTATTTTAAATTCACTTACTACATTTAGACTAGATCCATTTTGATTAAAATTAAAAGATAAAATGAAACACATTTTCACAAGATTTAATAATATATTTTGTACGGATGCACATTTCAACGATGAAGTCATGTACAAATGAAAAGATTACAGAATTTTAACAATTAAGGTGATTCGTTATAGTGGTAATTATTTTTAAAAACCTTAACAATCAAAATGGTTATTTCTTTATAATAAAAGATTTTTTTTGCAATAATTAATTAAGAATAGCTCAAGATGGGCCCCGTGAGGTTTTAATTAATTAGTTGAATAGACAGTTATTTTAAATATTTGAATAATTCATACTATTTAGCAGTTGCGGCTCGTCCATAGGCACTGCAGCACCCCCAGTTTCACTTTCGATATCGATAAAATTCAATATAATGTGTCTTTTTTTTCTTTAATACTATTCTTATACATGTATATTACATGATCCTTAAGCTTAATGTCACTAGCTATTCCCTAGTTCGTGAAAAAATTACAATTTTCTGACGCGGCACCCTCAGAAATTTTAGCTACGAGCCGCCACTGCTATTTAGAAACATTTATGGAGCCATTGTTGCTATTTAGTAAGTTTAGCATTTTTACTATTCGAGAAAGATTAGCATTTTTGATTATTTGTAATGTGTAAAGTTTTGGATTTATTGGAGTCATAGTTGTGACATGATTTTTATATGTGATCTGCAAAATTGAAGCGATTAAAATTACAATTTTTAATGTATGCCATGTGCTCTTTAATTCTAGTATTTATTTTACTTTGACACAAGTAATAGCAGATTAAGTAGTAGGGTGAGGCATTTATCTTGAGACAACTGAATATCTAGAAAAATAAGCATTGTAAGAATTCTTGAGAGGGGGGCTGGAGGGAGGGGATAACTTTGAAATCTTAAATAGGAACCCCTATTTTTAATGATATACTCAGATTGTACACAATGTTCGAGAAATGTTTTATTCTTTTAGGAGATACAGACCCTGAAAGTGTGGAACTTTTAAAGTTTCGAACCCAATTTTATCGATGAAAACAAAGAGATAGAGAGTAGATCTTACAGACATTCCTATTCTACTTTTTAATGGTCTTTATGAATCCGAAGTCAGAATTTCAAAAATCCAATATTTTTCAATACACAAGCATAGACTCTGTCTCCATAGGACTGCTGCCCCCAAAAGTTTACTTGCGCACTAAATTTTGATTTTTTGAAATTCTGACTTCGGATTCTTAAAGACCATTAAAAAGTAAAATAGGAATGTCTGTAAGACCCACTCTCTATCTCTTTGTCTTCATCGATAAAATTGGGTTCAAAACTTTAAAGCTGCGGCCACACAGAGCGCTACGCGACGGACGCGACGGATGCTATGTTCGCTCTGATTTGTATACCAATCTGTTTATTTCATTGCTTATTTGAAGACTTACGTAAAGAAAGAATGTTTATTCCAATTATAATTATTAAGACTGGAACAAATATCAAACAAGTTATTCCTTTATCTTAATATTTGGCATTGTAAAGCCTCTGTCCATATCGTTCCGAAAAAAACTGAATAAAACACATATTGCATAATTATAATTATATCGTAATATTTATCATTGATTACAATAATTACAATATTTATAATTATATTAATTCACTACTTGTTACCCGCGGCTTCGCCCGCCCGCGCCATCTGTTGAGGGGAATTACAAAGAAAACCCCAGAAAGTGGGGAAGGGGGGGGGGTCGTAGGGGGCTCATTTTTGGCGAGAGAGCAGGTCCTTTATTGATAAGCCTGCCCTGAAAACTTCAAGTCGCTAGCTCAAACCGTCTAGGAGGAGATAGAATTACAGATAAATAAATAAATAAATAAATAAATAACGCAAGACTTTTAGTATATTAGATTATAACTGTAATAAACATTATTTCTTGTAAATTTAAATTTTTCTTCTCTTTACGTAAATCTTCAAATAAGCAATGAAATAAACAAAGTTGTACACAAATCGGAGCCAATCCGTCGCATCGGCTCGGTTTGGCCGTAGTTTTAGCTGCAGGCGATGAACAAATTACCATTGCTGGTCTATTGCGCAGGCCCGTCCACGACGGACGTTTTGGACGTCCAGAAAATATTTGCGCAAATAAAACGTCCAGAACGTCGCGTCCGTAGCGTCCGCAGTTCTGTGTGGCCACTTACATAGAGAATAAAGGCGCATATTTTTTGGACGCGTAGCGTCCGTCCCATCCGTCGCGCTCTGTGTGGCCGCGCCTTAAAAGTTCCACACTTTCAGTTGGATCCTAAACGGTTGGATCAATTGAAAAAACACCAAGAATAAAACATTTCTAGAATATTGTGTACAATCTGAATATGCTATTAAAAATAGGGGTTCCTATTTAAGATTTCAAAGTTACCCCCTTCCCCCAGTCCCCCTCGCAAGGGGGAGGGGGTTAATTCTCGTACAATGCTTAGTTTTCGAGATATTCAGTTGTCTCAAGATAAATGCCTCACCCTGTATACAGGGTGGCTCAAAAATAACCTATTCACTTTGAGAGCTGATAATGGTTTTAACAATGAACAATTATAATTCTCCTTGCGGATTAGAGTTTTCATCGTTTTGAATGTTCATACTGATATAATGCGGAAAAGTTTCCAATCATAAAATATGTAAATTAGTTTAGTTTTTTGGCCGCTAGGGTGCGTAGCTATTAGTTATGAGATTTCTAAAATGCAGGGTTTATCTTACCAAACCAACAAGCAGGGTTTATCTCTGTGACCTGAAAGACTCCATCAGAAGAGAAATACTATAGCTCAAATTTCACAGCTAATGAGAAACTGGAAAGGACTGTGGATAACGACATGACCAACTGACAACAACCTCTTGTCCACAAAAGAATTTTATTAAGCATATCCGTATTTCGAACTCATTGAGTTCATTAATGAATATCGGCATTGAATAATGAACTCAATGAGTTCGAAATACGTATATGCTTAATAAAATTCTTTTGTCAGCTGGACTCACAGCTAATGTTGCAATCTGCCGTTTTTAATATTGTTAACAGTTTAAATTTGGTGATAGAAGAGAAAGATAGCCATATTCAGTAGTTATCCAATGAAAAATGTAAATCCCTTATTTGCATATTTTATGATTGGAAACATTTCGCATTATGCCAATATGAAAATGTATAAATATCTTTATAATCTGTTCATTAATAAAAACAGCTATGAGCTTTCAAACTGAGTAAGTAATTTTTGGGCCACCCTGAACTTGATTTGTCTTTACTTTCAATTTTATTTATATTGCTTAAACGTTTTTTGAAGTGAGATTGTTGGTATTTTTGTATGCTATTGAGAATCCAAAGTTTTTAATTACTTTTTAAGCCTTTCGTCAACTGTCTATTATATGGGAGGGAAATAGAATTTTTATTTTCTTTTTTTGCGGTTAAGAGTGGTCATGTTGCTTATTTTAAATTTTATATTAATAATTTTTCTAATTATGATGGAATCATAGCCATTAATTTTAGGAAATTCTTTGGTAATTATTCAAAACAATCCAATTTCATTCAATTTCAATCCCAAGATAGCTGTTGTTCTGCAAGTTCGATGAAATGAAACATTCTCACTTAGGCAACAACGGCTCGACTCAACCTTAGAAGATTTAGAAACGCATGAAATCAGTCATCAAAAATATTTATGAAGAAAAATAGGAAAGAAAAAGTCTTCCTATTTTTCATAATTACTTTGACCGCTGAAGTGTGGCGTACGATAAAACCCTCACTGAATATTTATGAATTATTCTTTAAAAACACTAAGTTTTATTGTTTCATGACCTCAATTTCATCTTGCTATCTAAGACAGCTGAACATTTTATTGGCATAGAGTTTAGTCATTTATCTTTCCTTTTGGATAAGCGTTATTTGAAAAATGGATAAAGCTTATTTTTGGATTAACAATTCAGAGAGTTGTCATTTTAATTGCACATGGTATAGATGAATTAGTTTTCCAATTATTTTATTCTGATTAGCATTAGATTTTATTCTACAGTATGAAAGAAAGATTTCTTTTGGTCCTGCGCATACGCACATCATTTGGCCCTTTGACGAGTTATTCAACTAACAGATTAGCGAGAATCATTGAAGCACTCTGTACATTAGAGTAAAAATTATTAGAGTAACCCGAAGGTCCCTGGTTCGAGTCCAGGCCGTGGAATTTTCTTTATTATTTTTCACTATTTATTCATCAATATCGGAGGTAACGGCGTGAAAAAATCCTCCAAAGACCATTTTCCAATTATTAAAAATTATTTTGTTGTGAAAAAGTGATAACATCAATTGATTATTTTATTATGCCATTTTCTTATCAACTTATCAATAACTGAAAGTTAAGAAAACCAATAGTTGAAAGGTAAACATTTATTATAGCTGACAATCTTTTATAATAAAAAAAAAATTTAAGTTCATTTATTTGAAACTTAAAAATTTATTTCAATCATCATTTTTATAAAATCAGCGACGGTGGACTATGTCACAACAAAGAAAAAATCTAACAATGGGTTATTTCCCGATTATACAATCCGGTGGGTTCGCTTCTAGTTTTAGATATTACTAGAAATTCCACCCGTCATAATTTGCGGAGTCATAATTTAGGGCTTATTATTTCAAATGTATGAAATTTTCGCGCTCAGGCTTTGAGTAGAGGTGGTGTTGGCCGGACGGACCGACGGATAAGAGAATTAGTATATAAGATTCTGATATATTTTCTTATTATATTTTCCGTTAGATCTTATAAATTTCAAAAAACGATTTTTGGCTTTTCGGCTGATACTTGTGTCCATTTAGCAAACTTCTCCAAAGGCAAAAGCTGGAATATAGGTAAACGAATACAGATCAATAGTGACAGATAAGTATCTTCTCGGTTAATCTTCGGTATCTGCACAATCGCGCGATGACTAAATCCGCAATTGAATTGTCGCGATTCCTGTAACCGGCCGGGGGGAAACCAACTGACCCCTGTAACCAAATAGGTTGGGGTATATATCAGATATAAAAAATAAATTCACGGTTGCGATTTGACTCGCAGTTGCGATTGTGCAGATACCGAAAATTTACCATATTCTCTTCTTCTTGATTTTTTTTATAGAATCACATTATAGTTCTTTTACTTTATTTTTCCTCGAACAGATCTATTGTTCGCCTGTGTAGAGAAATGTTGACATTTTCTCGTGGCGAGTTATTCACAGGATTAAAAAAAATGGAAGTATCTGTTTGGAAGCGAAAGGATAAAATTTGCATGGCACATTTGAAAAGTGAAAGGAAAAAGATATCCACCCTCCGAAGAACTATATCATTCAAAATAAAAAAACAAAACCCAACACAGGGAAATGGATTTCGATTAATATTTGAGGATTAGACTCTTCTATAAGAAGTGAATGTTTGATGGCTCGAACCAAAAGCCCATCAATAAGGTATTCTATACTTTGAGTCGTGCATTTATTATATAAACGTTACTCAATATTGATATTTTAATACATGGAACCACCGAACGTTGCAGAATTTTTGTTTATAGAAAAGAGAGTTCTCGCATAGGATTACATGAATGCCAATTGGTTTTTTTAATATGATTTATTGTCCTTAAATTTATGCAGGAAATTTTTCCTTTCGTGTTCAGTTGCCGTGCCGGTAAAAATTGATGGAATTAATTGTGTGCATTTGCATTTCGGGAACCGTGACACGTGACCGACAAGAGGCTTTTGAATTCGCCTTCCTTCTTTGTCAGTATGTTAAGTTTGAAACGCCGTCGAAGTTTAAAAATTTTTTTTTCAAAAAAATTTTCTTATTTCGTTTTCGAGGAATGTGTCAAAATCTCTGATCCCATCAATGTGAACCCGCGATCTCCGATTAACTTTTCAAAAAATTGCTGGCTCCTCCTGATAATTGGAATGTATTTGCGTTGTAATTTTCAAAAAAATAGCCCTCGTAAATTATCGCGAAATGAAAATAACTGGCAAAATCTAGTATTTTCCTCTTACATTCTAAAACCTGTCGAGCGAGTCAAGTCGAGTCAAGTCTTTCTCGGGCCAGAAAGATTCAATTTATTTTGCCAAAAGTCAATATATCTCATTTTTCTTCAGGGATCGTCGTCGAATGAAACTACATTTGAATGTTTCTCACTTTCTGAAAACAGAAAAAAAAAAAACTTTTTCAGCATTAAAATGTCGTTACGTGTCTGCATAAAACACAGAATGGCCGTTGTGACATTTAAAGGTTGCGAGTAGGAGGATAACGCAAACTCACAAAATTTCGTTTTTATTTTGTCTACGTTTATATTGTTTTTTGAATGCTTTTATAAGGTACTAAAAAAGCAGATACAATTTACTTTGGAAGGAATCATTTTCTGAGAATTAAGTTTCCATCACGGCTAATGAGATCGTCCGCTTTTCTCGGAACAATCTACTTTCTTGGACTGTATCATTGACATAATACAAACATTAATAAAACAAGAACCGTTGATTAAGATTTCATCGCTTTAGGAATTTAATTATAAAAGAAGATTTCGGTGATAAATGGTAAAATTTTACGAGAATCGATGTTATAATATATATTGCGCATACTTTATCAAGGAGTTTAACCGGACACGAAATTTGCCTGGTTTACCCCACTTTGGCCCCGTGAAGTTGGCCCCTTCCACTTTCGCCCCGTCCACTATCGCCCCTTCCACACTCGCCCCCTGCAAAAATACTTTTAAGACCCACTTTCATAAAAAAGACCCTGCAGAGAGGTTAACAAGTCAAATAGAAAACTAAGAATTCAGTTATTTAGAATACTTACCTAGCCTAACCCGCGAAATTCTCCTTTTAATTAAGAACTATTTAAAGATTCTTAAAAATTATTTTTTAACTTCAACAGGTTTTAATATAAACAAAAAATTATAAGAAAGGATTATAAAACTGACTACTTCATTGTTTGGGAGGGAGAGTGGAATTTGTGTATTCGATCTGATGATGAGGTATTGATGACCTCGAAAACGTTAATCATGGTGAAAATGATGAAATTTTATTTTTATTATTTATGATTCTTCAACTGACTTCAAAGATAACATTTGTTGGAATATATCTTGGACTTAGGACATTTTTCTTTCGTATAAAACGGATTTTTCGCCACTTACAAGGTGTAACATTTCTTCAAGTCCTGTAAAGGAAATTTTCACAAGTCAAGTTCCGAATTTTTAGTCAAGTGCTAAAATTATCAGGATTTTAGACAGTGCAGCTTATATTAATCTATGGTTTGATTTTAAATGTATATTTTTGTATATTTCTGTATATAATTTAAACATATATTTTGTATATATTTTAAAGTGCTGCTCAAGGGTTTTTAGATAATGGGATGGTTTTCATTTTAAATGTAAATATTGGATATAGGATTTTTATATTTCGGGGGATGGAAGGTTTTTATAATTATTGATAACGGCTCAACTATATTGAGTATTAAATTCCTATATTTAAACAGTTTTGTACGATAGCAGATGTAGTCAGTTTTATAATCCTTTCTTATAATTTTTTGTTTATATTAAAACCTGTTGAAGTTAAAAAATAATTTTTAAGAATCTTTATATATATCATATTCTTCAACGTTAAATTTACCTAGCATTTTAAGAACGATTTAAATTAAAGCTTTGCTAAAATCTAAATTGTTTTAAAAGAAATAGGGTTTAGAAAATCATTTATGTTTCATTCATTTAAAATTCCATGGTTTGCACAGTAGTCGTTAGCCTGATTATTATAGGCCCACGGTTTTCAAAAATTTTTGAACAAGTACCACCCCACAAGAACAGTAAACTGAAGTTTAATACCAAATAATCAATCAATCTAACTTTTTTTATTTGCTTCGCAATACATTGTTATAATATTTCTGATTTGTTTGTTATTAAATAAAAATTCATGTATGGCTTCTTCTAAGTGTTTATTTTGCTACTCTTTTAACCATGGAAATAAATTACAATAAACAGATTTAATTTTAATATTTTTTAAAATAGATTCAATTTTTCACATTAATCGTTACTATCAAAAATAAATTGCATAAAAATTAATTGATTATTAAACGATTCAATTTTTCAGGGAATCGCCTACCACTAAAAACCACTTAAAACAATTGGGTGATTATTCGTGAAAAACATTGCTTGAGGTACCATCACAGTTTGAAACCCTGGCTATGTTGTATTCAAGTTACTTGCGTATAGCCTTAGCCTCTCCTCAGGGCCTCGATAAAATATATTGGCGATAAAATTACCATATAATGGCACCGGGGCGAAAGTGGACTTCGGGGGCGAAAGTGGAACGGGCAAAAATTTAAGGGGCGAAAGTGGGGGACACCAATTTGCCTAACTTCCCTTTGAGCTTCAAGATTTGATAATTCTATGCGTATCGAAAGATAATTTTACTGCTTCTACTTATCTGTTAAATTATTAATTTTTACTTTCGTAGTTCCTAAGATTTTTGAAGAATTAAAAACTTTAGATAGAAGGAAAGACTTTTTATGAACGAACCGCCATCTATTGGAAGATCATTGTTTTAATTGAACTTAAAATTTTACTCACTCTTAATATTACAAAAATTTATTTCTTCCTTAATTAAGAATTAATAGTTTCAGTTAATTTATCTAAAATAAAACTACCCTGTAATTTTTAAAAATGTGGAACTAGAAGTAGACTTCAATACTGCACACGTAATTCACGAAATTTCTCTGGATCACAGAGAGAAGAAATAAATATTTAACAGCTTTCATCAAATATTGAAATAGAAGAAAAACATATACAAATACCATAATTTTATTGTGCAATATTTTTGGAGGCTGAGAGACAAACGAAAATTTCGATTCGGAATGAAACGATTCGATTATGAAACTGTTCATCGTACAAAATACGTATTTCATTTTGAGGAGGAGGTGGTTGTGGATACTGAGGTTTTTTCGTGATCAAAACGGGAGGCATAAAGAACCCTTTCAACACGGAATCGGGCTAAAAGAAGTTAAGAAGTCACGCATATTTCCATTCTCTGGATTCCCTAAAATTACAGTCAAGGTTTATTTTTATGAGATTCCGATACTTCCAAGTTAGAAGTTTTTTGCTTTTTTTTAGTATGTTTTCCCTAATTAATATCTTTTATGCGCTCATATTTTTATTTGAACAATGTTATTTTTAGTTGAAATGTTTTCTTCCGATTGCATGCGAGATTTCCCGTTGTACTCTTTTAATGCACATAATGCATTGGATCGTTAAATTCAACCACCAGTTATGTACTGTAAATTTTAAATAAAATATAAACTGCTTGCAAAAGTTTCACTAAGTTAATAGACAAAGCTAAGGGAGAGTAGTGTAATGAAAGACGGCGTTTAATGTCAGACAGGGTCATATTTTCGTTGTTTTCAACATGTTTTCATATTTCGCTATTTATCTCAAGCATTTGAAGAAAGAGAGAAGATTATTTGTTTGTGCGTGTAATTTTTTTGTAAACGTCTTTGAAATAAAACGAAGTTATTGAAATGTTAAGTTAATTCGATTCTTCCTTTTAACTTAAGAGATTTAATATAATAATTCACATTTATTCTTGTAACTTATAAATGAAAATAAATTTAAGGTAGGGCATGGGTGCTTTGGGATTTAGTAGAAAAAGACTTACTGGCCACGAACAAAGTGTGGGAAGTAGAGCACTAGATGTAGAACAATGGGAAGTTGCGAACAACTACATCCAGAGCTTTAGTGGGAAGTTGCGAACAATGCTACCTGGTGACGATTTCAAAAAATTACATGTGGGAGTGACCGTAAGCGAGCTGTTAGTGTTTTGCACTGTTTTGCTCACCAATGCTGGTCAAGAAAACGTTCAAATACAAATTGTTTTGTGTTTGGCTGCAGTAATACGCATAATAATATAGAAGGGAAATGTTATATTCCTATCCAAATGAGAAATGACATAAATCAATGCGAAATAAATGGATTCATTATGGATCAGAGTGAGAACTGAATAGAATATTCATAAAATCTTAAAAGGGGGTTCTAATAGTCATTTTTTAAATATAATCTTTAGTAAAAAAATAAGCCGTAGATTTTTATTTCTAATAGTGGGTTCTAGAAAATACATAATTTTTGTCTTTGAAAACACCACAATTTTTTTTTTCTTCAGCAATGAGACTTCTTTTAGTGTGTTCTCTTTTTATATAAAAATTTTAAACGTTATTTAGAAAAATGAATTAGAATCTTCTTTTTCATTTACTTCTAAGTTAAAAATATCAGATAACAAACTTCCTTCCTCACCTACTTTCTTTTTGATGAATTTTTCCATAAAAGAGGAAGATTAATTTTAGACTGGACTCTTTCTTCATTAATGAAGTGGATAACTGCACAGATCCGCAATTTCCAATTTTACATTTACAAACACCAGAAATATAATTTTTAGCTGTCGAGATCTTTAAAAGAAATTTGATTTAATTTTTAATAGAATTTTTAATCCTTTTACTAATAAAATCTTATAATTGCTTTTTATAACCTTTATTTCTATGTTATTTGATGGTCGATTAACATTAGTTTCACGTTTAGAAGATTCCTTTCCTTATCTCAAATTAATCAGTATAAAGGAATCATTTTCTTTTATTTTCTCAAATCCAACTCGAACTTCATTTCAATACGTGTTAAAGTTTATACTTAACTTCCACAAGTTTGTTCGGGCATTTGTCGCTAGGTAGCAACCTTGTTGTTTTCGAGCTAACTTCTCACATTTAATATTTTGCAGCCAACTGTTTTAAAATATGTACGCGGCCGATTAGTTCTGGACGCACTGCCTTGGGTAGTGGCGATATAATTTTTCTTTTTTTATCCTTTCTTCAAGAAGCAGTTTGCAATAACAATTAGATTGCGCGATAGCTACATTTGCCGTCGTGTGGCGAGGTGATGAAGAGTCATAAAGTTTTTAATTACTTTTTTTGTAAATTATGAAAAACTATAGGCATCCCCCAGTATTGTCCGACATCATATCGGATAGTCTTGGAGAGCCTAAGTTGACATTTTGATGATTTTGGAACCATACATTGTAATGTGAGAAGAGGGATGTTGATGAGGCTGTAAAAAGAGTACCTTAACTTTCTCAATCCCTTTATGAAGTATTTTTAATATACACAAATATTTCAATACTCATAGCTTTTCTTTGATATTCTAAAAAGTTAAGAATGAAATGTCGAATTTTCCTGGCCAAACCCAATTGTACACAAAATTCCTGTACAAGTATTTTAAAGAATTCTTTCGTATTTCCAAAGTGAATATTTACATAATAATTCTAAGGATTTTTCATGTGTAAATACTTATATTCAAATTCGGATACTGCAAAATTGCATCAAACCAAACAGCCCGAGCAACGCCGGGCATACCAGCTAAAATTGAATTAAAAAATTGTCATTTCAGCAATACAAATTTATAATTTTTTAATGGCGATGCTAGGCTATTAGCATTAGTTTAAGAAAAAAATTTAATCGACTCGGGTATGATGCCCCCTATCAAGCGAAGAACCCACATAGAGCATCCCTAACTGTCTCAGAAAACTTTGAGATTTACTTATTTTGTACATTCGTACTACATAAACAGAATCTTTTTCAAACAAGCGAGTAAATTTTGAATCACCAAAGAAAGAAAAAATGGGCATGTCCAGGCAGGTTTTCGAATTTATTTGTTAGACAATGTTACAAGAACAATTAATTTTGAAGTTTAAAAATTAATTGGCCACGCCAAGGTTTTTTCGCTGGACAAAATAAACTATCTGAGTTGGTTAAAGTTACAGTGGCCTCTTTTAGCCACTACAATTAGATCACCCAGAAAGACGAAAGCCATAAAGGGAGGAATGGTTTCCTATACAAAGCCGTCGTGCGCATGAATCGGACATCTGCTTCCCGATGATGATGATGATGATGATGATGATGACAGGGATGTGTAATAGATCTGTGGACATCTAAGCGAAGAGTCAGTCAGCCCGAAAGGAAAACCTATCATATCTGACAATCGAGTGATGATAATTGTGTTTTTATCCCCCCCCCTTTATTTTATTTATTTCTTCCAGGTGAGTGTTCGTCGGAACTGATGGACGGATACTTTTAAGGTTCGCGTGGATAGTTTAAGACCCTATTACGACTCGTCCCGGATTACATATTTCTACTGCTGTCGGCATTTATTGATATTGATCGATCGATGCGAGCTAATAAAATCCTCATTCTGAGAATTGCAGGAGTATTTTATTGCCAAATACGAGACCCGAAATAATAGCTAAATGCACTATGACGACACAGTGAAAGTAATGGATTTGACACGAATGGCGCACCATGGGCCCTGTCGTTCATCACAGGAAAATTTTAAAAAAGAAAAATAAATGAAGAAAATTTAATTAAACGACCAAGAAACGACGACGATAATGCTCAATAGCCTAATTAGGACGACAGAAAAAAAAACGACTTCGATATAAAATAGAGTTATGTTGATGTTGAAGATAATTATTTGGCGAACAAACAGTCTCGGGAGTTCATTTTTATTTTTACCCTAGATACCATTATACTGTTTACGTTATTGCATAGCAAATTTGAATTCCCGTCCCTCTTGAAAAGTGAAATCTTGTAAATATTCAACCAACCGTTGGTGTTGCCAGAGAAACACGATTCACTTCAATGCGACGAGGGAATGTCTAGGAGAAGGCGGAAGAGGAAATCCTTTACTGCCCCCCCCCCCTCCCTCCCAAGTCTAAAATGTCTAAATCACGATGAAAGCAACTAGGTTAAAAATAAATACAATAAAAGGAGAAATTCCATTCGATCCAAGAAACGAAAGGCAATGGGAAATGTTTTGTTATAGGGGCTCTGGTTATGAAGGAGAATTAATAAATGATCTTTACAAAACAACCAGAAACGGCAAAATTGTTTACAACTGCGGCATTTTTGAGTGGTATTAATTGGATAATCTCCTCCTGTTCTTTTACCTTTCTTCCAATTAATTTTTATTAAAATGCGCGAATAGAGATTTATTTAATCATCATAAGAATATAAGTATTGCACAAATAAATAAAATAATAAATACTTGGGTCTTTATTAGGAGCTTTAGAAAAAAAGCTGCTTACAAGAATGCACGCTTGGTCTACACGTTTATCAGGCCGGCCGGCCGCCGTTTGCACGACAACTTGAAAACGGATTATCCTTATCAAATTCTGTTTTCAGAAATAGGACAATCAAGGTCTTAGCTCGACCGTATCAACTTTATAGAATTTTTTGTGAACCCCTTCAAGTCGAATTCACGTGCTAAAACAGGGACTGTAAAGAATACCAATATAATGGCACACCATATAACAATCGATTTGTCAAGATGAATATATTGTTACTTTCTGTTCATCTTTTAAGCATTATTAAGTAGCGGAAGAATGGAGCTACTTATTGTTTTCACAATGTCCGTCTGTCTGTCCCTCCGTCCCTCCCCTTCATAATTTCCGCATTTTTTGAGGTAGAAGGTTGAAATTCGGAATGTAGCTTACTATGAACATGTGCAACTTCACTATCTAATTTGGTTTTGATTGACCCACTGGGGTCGGAGTCTCGAGGGCAAAAATTAGAGGGGACCAAAAGGTCTATGCGTATTTATGCATAAGGAGGAGTGAAATTCGGTATGCAGAATCCTCTAAGCAAGATCAACATTACCTATGAAGTTTGGGCCAAACTGTCCCAATGGGGTCGGAATTGTGAGGGTGGCAGTTACTTGCTCTTTAGAACTATGGCAACATATGGCATGTCATATATCATTCGATCGGAAATGACTAGAAACAAAAGAAGATAGAGCTCTTTCAAACTTTCTAAATATTACGTTCGAGAAAATCAATTTTTCGATTTAAAAAATTGGGGAAGGGGGGTTAAAAAGTGAGATAAAAGGGTAAAAATAGACGATCTCAGGACTTCCGCTACTTTTCTATACTTTCCTCGGAAGGAATAACTTCTTGACATCGTTTGCGCACGTGAAATCGCTTTGTCGACGCAAGATTGCACAAGAGTTCATAACCTATACTATTAAGTAGTGGAAGAATGCAGTTCAAAGAATAGGTTTTATAATGTCCGTCCGTCCCCTTCATAATTTCTACATTTTTTGAGGTAGAAGGTTGAAATTCGGAATATAGCTAACTATTGGTATGTCCACCTTCACTATTTAGTTTGGTTTTGATTGGTGCACTGGGATCGGAATTACAGGGGTGGGATTCAGAGAGGACAAAAGATCTATGTGCTATTTAGGTACGTAAAGGAGTGAAATTCAGCATACAGATTCTTCTAGGCAAGATCTACATTACTCTGATGTTTAGGCTCAATTGTTCCAGTGGGTGCATTGAGTTGCGAGGGTGGCATTCACTTGGACTTTCGAACTATGGCAACATATTCCATGTGATATGTCATTCCATCGGAAATGATGAGAAAGGAAAGAAGATACAGTACGATCTTTTTACATTTTCTACATACTACGTTCGAGAAAATCAATTTTTTTATTTAAAAACTTGTGAGGAGGTAAAAAGCGGTAAAAATAGATGATCGCAGGATCTGTTACTTGCCTTACCCTACTCGGGGAGGAATAATTTCCTGTTAATAAATGTATTAATGTATTTCTGCTTCACTGCTAAAGGTCTTCTTTGAAATGTTTACAAGATTTTATTATTTATCAACTCGATTGACGATCGTTTCGGCGACCTTTGGCCATTTTCAAAGTCTAAAAGTGATGAAAAAATAAATCGAAATAGTAGAATCGTACATTCGTAAGGAACTTCCAATATGACCTAAATTTAATTCTTCTTGCATACTCCTAGGACCAATTTTGCAAGGCCAAAATTTTAATTGCTTTGTAAAAATAGAAATCTATAGCTATGTAATGGTTCAGTTATATCCCATTCAATTTACAAAAGTTATTTAAATTATTTATACGAGGGTTATTCGGAAAGTAAGATCCGTTTTGTAATAAAAACAGACCTACTGTGTATATATATTTTCAAAATTTTTTCTCTATCAGATTCTATGTACCTTTAACTTATTTTTCACATAGTTTCCAAGTTTATTTAGACGCTTATCATAGCGCTCAATGACTAATAAGATCTTTTGTATGGGAACAACTTCACCACCCACCTTTCAGTCCGGACCTCGCGTCCAGTGGCTACCACCTGTTCCAGGATCTAAAGGAGATCATCGGCACCCTACATTTCAGCGACGATGAATACGTGAAAACTGCATGACTTTCTTCACCGCCAGCAGCTTCTACTATGAAGTGATCATGCGAAAGTACATTGGCGGCTATGGTAAGTGCTTAAATAAACTTGGAAACTATGTGCATAAATAGTTAAAGGTACACAGAATCTGGGAAAGAAAAAAAAATTTGAAAATTATTATTAGATTTTTTTAAATTACAAAACGGACCTTACTTTCCGAATAACCTTCGTATTTCAATGAGAATCCGTTTTGCAGAAGTTAACTGCATAAAATTTCATCATATTCCAACATATGAAGTGACGAAAATTCTTTTCGCGTAATTTCAAAATAATTTTTCAGTTGGGACGCAAGAAAAACCTTTATTCCAAAGTGGCTTATCAGAGCTAAATAATTTATTTACAAAAATTATTTGCCTCAATGCGAGTCCATCCATGCCGAAGTAATTGACTTTTGTTCGCTGGTATGAATGCTATAGAGTTGCTTTATATTTAGTAAAAAATTAATAGCTCTTAAAAGACTAAAGTACGAGGGTCGATCGAAAAGTAATGCCTCGATGGCTGTAAATTTTTTATTTGATAACCGATTTTCAAAATTCTTTTTGTTCATGATAAATACATCTTTTCTCTATGTAATGAACTATTCACTTTTTGACATCGTCCTCATCCCTTTCCACGCACTTGCGCCAAAACGTGACTACAGTAGTCGGATGAATCCGTCGGAGAAGAATTCATCTTGTCGAGGGTTGTTGCCGACACCAATATTGAATTTCACCTCGTCGTCAAAACGAAACTCATAAGGTGCTCTTTCATAGTATTGGTGCATTGCGTGTTGACACCATTGTAGGTTCCTATTGTTGCACTACAAGATTCCCATTGTAGATCACCTTGCATTGTTGGTCGTGAGATATTTCCATTGATATCGAATACTACTGGATGGCTGATTTAATAGCGAATGTTTCTGGCAAAAAATACCAAGTCCTCTAAGATTATCGAGTAGTTGTGTCATGCCTGTCCAATACCAACGATAGGCTAATTTTAGAAATTTTTCTTTATATAATTTTAATTGAAAAAAAAGATAAAATATGCTACGTGGAGAAAATTATGCATTTTTTTAAAATATCACTAAATCTCATTGCAGTCGCGTCCTCAAAGGTCATCGGTTAGTTGTGTCAGATAACAATGGCAAACTCTTTGTTGTGTCAGATAACAATGGCCAATTTCAGGCAGAATCTTTTTCATGCAAACTCGCCTTGAGTGAGCCATCCAGTAGTATTATATATCAATGGATATTTCTCATTAATATGACTTGCCATAACCATGAATATCGATTTTTTATAAATAATTATTATTTTTTCGAAATTTGAGGTAGACAGTGACCTTCCTCATGCTTTGAAGGTCAAGTATGCAAAATTTCATCAAGATCGGAATAAAACTGTTTAAGAAAGAAACATACAAACCCACAAACATCCTTCTTTATATACATAGAAAGATGAGTCATAAAGGATTAATAAAGGAGGTCATGGTATGTGCTGAGATACAATGGCGGACTGACGGTGATCGGCTTGCTCGCTGTGCATTATGAGTCTCGCACCTGATTGGTGGCGTTTTTCAGAAATCGCCTGAAAAAATCCGATTTTCAGAAAACGCCTGGGCGACGCCTGAAAAAACGCTGAGAGTTCAAAACGGTGAATGTGAACTGACCACGTTTTTTGAGACGAGTGAGAAATGCTTCCGATTCCAAACCGCCAGCGATAAACGGCGAATGTGAACCGGCCTTTAGTTATGGTACAGAGGTGCGACGTTGATATAATAGGTCTGGGAAAAAGTTCGTGGCGTTTTTTTCCCGATGGATGGGCACGAGTTTTATTTTAAAAAAAAAACATTGATGACTGCTATTTCTATATTGCGCGACGTTGCGATGTTAATATCTCGAAAACTATATCTGATAGAACAAATATGAAGTTATTTTTGAATTCTACACCCTAAAATAACCTAAGAACACTTGAAAAATCGCCGGCACCAAAATGTGTTTTGACCTGTGTTATTGATGAAGTTGAATGTGAGTTTGTTGAAAAAGATTTCCTGGTTGCACGGAAACCCCTTTTGCTGATTTAAGGGGCGCTAAATTATCATCTTTATTGTCTTAATCGAATTTTAAAATTCTAAAATATTTATAATATTTAAATTAAATTGAAATATTAAAATAGCTTCCGATATCAAAACTAAGCTAGGAACTGGTGAAAATTGAACTTCCGTGAGTCGTGTCATGACATTTTAGTACTTTTCCGTTGACGAATTCGCTTACAATATACCGTGTATTTCAAAATTTCCCGAACTGCCCCTTCTGTATGTAGGGAAAGGCTAACCTATGACAGCAGGAATAATGTTCGGCCAACCACTAAAATAAACCATGTGCTGAAATATCTTAAAAATTACATAAAATCAGTTTTACATAGTGGCAAAGTTTCTCAAATGTGTTTATTTTATTTTTACATTCCCAAAGGAAACGGTACATGTAGGTTGTACCAAAGGAAAACTATCTCTGCTCGCTCTTGCATACTGTATTTCATTTGCTTGTTTTCAATAAACGCTTTGTAAACTGTTACTGTACCGGTATAAGCTTAATACCGTATGCCGTAGCTTTTATAAATAAAATCTCTATTTTTTACTTTAACCTTTTATTTCACTCTTATATTCGCGTATTTGCATTTATGTAAAATAAATAGCGGGATTCGTAACGGCTGGGAGCATCCAGTAATTGAAAAATAGAGGTTGAGAGACAGTGGCTCCTGTCTACCAGCCCTTCAGCCCTTCGGGAACTTTTGAAACACGCGGTATAGCGGGCTCTCTTACTTTAATAGTGCGCTGGCTCTATGGACACCCTGAAAACAACAAACATATCCCATGAATGCTACTCAGCTGGTTCCACGATTTTTAATAAGCGACATTTTTTTATATTTGCCTAGTTTTAAGCTACTAATCGCAAAGGCCTGTCCATTAAATCAAACGAGCTTCTCAACTTCCGGTTTGAAACAGGAAGTTTACTTTGTCATCATGACCTGCAGCGCCCTCGGCCTAAGCTTTACATTTCAGGGTGTCCATAGTTGGCATAAGTCACTTTTTGTTGATGTTGCAACCTTAGAGCACTCTGTGTTGACCCACATGTTAAGAAGACAGGTCATCTAGAAAAATGAGATCCAAAAAGAAACTATCGGGAAACGAAGGGCGAAAGCGAAAGGCTGCAAATGAGCAAATCAGAAATGAACTTCGGAATAGCATGGCCAAATTTTTTGAATATCTCATATTTTATTGTTCCCTAAAAATGTTCAAAACACAGTAATAATTTTTTCTTTTTTGTATTTTAAAACAAAATTTATGTTTGTCTGGGAAAGTTATTCTCATTGTCCACGTTAAACTGCTAAATGATTCATTTTTACACCTGATGTAAGAGCGATAAAACTCCTTAATGAGGCTAAGAAACTGAAAATCGACATCGATTATCGTATTAGCTTTTAACTTGATCGAGTTAAAAACTTTACAAAACTGTTTTTCGCTCTGTGTCCTGAATCGGGTATTTATTTTTCTATTGGAAGAAATAAGGATAAAATAATTCGGGACGGAATATCTGTCTGGAAATATCTGTTGTCCAGCGGATTATAATTAAGTGCGAATTTTGTAATTATCAAGTGCTTTTTTGTTATAATTTATTTTCACATGTTAGATATTGTTTTTTTCATTTTTGAAACAGGAACTCTGAAAACTGATCGTTATTTTTCACCGTCTTTCTATATAGTTTCTGCAACACAAACGATGCTCCTGTTTCGGATATCCCAAATCCACCGATTCCACCGTAGGTGACAGCAGAATCTCCAGAGAGAGATGAGCTCATGCCGGAATATGGATTGCGGCCTGATCTTGGAAAGATTGATCGAAATGTACCAATATATTTCAAGCCAAGACAAAATATTTCACATCGTCAAAAAACACGTCAGAACTCTTAAGGATTTCAAATTCCCATCTAGTGAATTGTATGGGAAGCTGAGAAGCTTCCAGTATCACTATCTTGAAAACAACGACTGGATGGTCTATTCATCTCATCTGGACGCTGCATTTTGTTTACCATGCTTCGCTCCCAAGTTTGGACAGTGCAAGAGGTTTATCGATCCATTAATGTGCGCAGTGACATAAACTCTCATAAAGTAACGCACACCCACATTGACTGTGTTGAGAAGCTAGAAAACTTCACTACGATTATGGATGAAGAGAGCACACTTATTTCTCAACTGCTTGACAAAAAACGTGCTGAAATGTTTGCCAAAAACATGTCCATCATGAATGCAATTGTTGGTGCAATCAAAGTCTGTGGGCGTCAAAATATCGAATTAAGAAGTCACAGGGACTATGATGCGCCAAAGCCAAGGGATGAAGAAACATCTAGTGGAAAGAGCAGCACCAATAGTGTCAACAAGGGCAACTTCATAGCCATCCTAGGGTACAGAGCCGAAGGTGACGCGATTTTGCATAGTACACGCATCTTCAACACGCTCCCAAAAATGCCAAGTACACGGGGCATAGCGTTCAAAACGAGATCATCAGAATTTGTGGAAGACTCATATTAAAGAAGATAGTGTCTGAAGTGGGCTTCTTTTCTGTTATAGCAGATGAGACTACTGACTGTAGTAACAAGGAACAGCTTTCATTAAACATTAGATATGTAGACAGGGACAACAACATTCAGGGGAGATTCATTGGATTTCTCGAATGCACTGACGGAGTGACCGGAGAGGCTCTGGCAAGATTGATACTTACCGGACTTGAAAAGGCTGGGTTGGATTGCGAGAACTTGAGAGGTCAAGGATACGATGGGGCCGCATCTTTGATTGGGACTACAAACGGTGTAGCAGCACGAATTCGGAATGAATATCCTAAAGCTTTGTACACACATTGCTCCGCCCATGCCCTGAATCTAGTAATTGCGAAAGCATGCTCCCTTCCTCTCGTAAAAATTTGTTTGGTTCATTGGGTAAAGTTTATATGTTCTTTGAACGGCATCCAAAACGACGGGAGCTATTGGAAAAGCAAATAGAAAATGTGTGTCCCGACAGTTCCCACCACAAGCTCAAGTCCCTGTGCCAAACGAGATGGATTGCTCGACAGGAAGCCCTGGAACTCATGCTAGAATTCTATGAAGTTGTCATCTCGTGCTTCGAGCATGTATGCAGTCCCCATGATAGAAATAAAGAATGGAGTTCAGATGCGATCTCTGATGCCAAGTCACTATGCCTAAATCTTACCACCTTTGAAACAGTCATCACTCTTGTCGTTGTTCTAAATTGAATGGCTTTTCTCAAAGGACTAACTGTTTCTCTGCAAGGTCGTTCGCTGGACACCGTCAGAGCTTGCAAATTTATGGAAGTTGTTAGGGGGGAGGCTGTGGCCTGGTGGGCTTTCACTGAAACACAAGTTCTGTGAAGTTAAGCAACATCAGGCACGGCTAGTCACTGGATGGGCGACCATCCGTGGCTCACGATCTTCACCCCCCTCCCCCCGGCTGCTGTGACCATCATACAGCAGTCGTTAATCCAGGTTCATCTAGGGACCCAACTCGTCGGCCTCTGGCCATACAGGCCGTGGATGGACGTATTGGATTAACATATATAAATAAAAAAAAAGTACCATATGAAACGTCAGAGAAAACGTCGGCACTTTTCACGCAGGATGGTTTAGCTGATCAAGCAAACCTAGATGGGATTTTAGACGTATATGGGGACGATTTGCCATCACCAAGATGTCTGTCATCGGAAGTTTTACTTGGCGTGAACACTGGAAACGACAAGAAAACAAAAACGAGGAGATACCATCAACCCTGCTTACGTCTCTACCTCATGCAACCACATCCCAGTTTCCGAATATTAGAACAATATTGAAGATCTTGTTTAGTCTTCCAGTCACATCTTGTGAAGCTGAAAGATCATTCAGCACCTTGAGAAGATTTAAAACCTACCTCAGGTCACCAGTGGTCGAGGATAGATTAAACGGCTTGGCGATGATGAACATCCACAGAGATATCGAAATACCTTCTGAAGAAATCCTAAAGGTTTTTGTCCGATCAAACAAGAGGAGGATGGAGTTGGGGGACTTTGGTCACAGATTATTGTTGTATAGCTTTAAAATAAAAGAAGATGTTTCTCTTTGTATTTACGGGTACAGAGCTCCTTTTCTTTTTAACAAATAAAATAGTCTATATCTTGAATTAGAAGCTAATTTAAATAAGAATGGTATGCATAAATCGCAAATCCAAAAGTTACATTATAATTCCAGTATGGTTTAGTTATACTGGGTGGAAAGGACGCAATTTTTAGCTCGAAAACCACCATGTAAAAATCCTGCAGGCGCTACTGAGAGTAGTACTGTATATTTTATTACAGAATCTAATACTACCTTATCTGTCCGTCCGAGGCCAACAAAGAAATTTACAACAATCCGTCCAGAGACTGTTGTGGTTCAACAAAATACTCAATCATTGTATTAATTAAATAAATAAACTGAAAATAAAAAAATAATTCTCTTGGTCTGTCCAAAGCCAAGGATTGTTGAGGTAAGATAATACTCAGTCATTGTTTGAATTAAATAAATAAACTAAAAAAATGTTTGGTGTTGATTTTTAGTGTTTTTGCATCATCTAAAACCCTATTAACGACGGTACAGATGTACACTACCCTATCAAAAGTCATAGGACAACCCTGATTTGCATGAAAGCGAGACAATCCTTTGCAATTTCACTGTTAGCATTCTTCCCAGCACTACATAACAGAGTATGCTATTATGAGATGATGCTTGCGTGAATGCTGTAAGAATGTCTCAAAAAAAGAGCTTTCAGACTTTCAAAGAGGTACAATTGTTGGGTGCCATCTAGCAGGCAAAACTGTTAGAGTGACGACATTGGACTCTGGATCAGTGGAGAATGGTTGAATGGAGTGATGAGTCCCGCTACTCCATCTGGCAATCGGATGGACGGGTTTGGGTATGGCGAACGCCCAGCGAACGTTATCTGCCAAGCTGTGTTGTGCCCACGATGAAGTCGGCGGAGGGTCGGTGATTGTGTAAGGGTGCTTTTCATGGTATGGGTTGGGTGCAATCGTTTCTGTGGACGGACATCTAAACGCAGAGCGTACCAAGACATTCTGGACAACGCAGCACTCCCATCTCTGGCAGCACTTTGGCAATGGCCCTTTTCTGTTTCAGCACGATAACGCACCTTGCCATAAAGCAAGGGCTGTAGGCACATGGTTTGATGAAAAGGGGGTACGAGAACTTGACTGGCCTGCCCAGAGCCCCGATCTGAACCCCATCGAACATATGTGGGACGTGTTGTAACGTCGATTGCGCACTTGCGCGGAACGCCCGAAATCCGGGACCGAACTGCACAAGACAGTATGGCCCAGAGAGTAGAAGCTGTGATAGCAGGAAAAGGTGTACCAACAAGATACTAAAATATGTATATTTTTTAGTGTTTCTATTAAAGTGATGGTGTCTTCTGACTTTTGATAGAGTAGTGTATGTATGTACTCTGTCACGCGCCGTACACACTTAGGATTGACTTGAAGGCTTGAAATTTTGTACACACACGTAGGCCCTATACAGAAGACGGTGCGAAAAATATAGCGAATCCCTCAGGGGCCACTTATATGAATTTCATGGTTCCTTTTTTATCTTTTGAACAGAGGCCTAAAATCCTGATATTTCGTAAATTTGTAGTGCGCTTCTAAAAAAATAAAACCAATATACAAGAAAAGTGATATAAGCCTCTACGGCCCCCGCCGAAGGTCCCGAGGCTCCAAATACAATTGAAGCTATAACATTTGAACGGAACGACCTAGGAACCTGAAATTTTGTCTATTTATAGTGTGGCACTAAAAAAATATAGCAAATATACAAGAAATGTGATGTAGGCCTCTGGGGCCACGCCAGAAAACCCCGAGGCCTCAAATTCAAATCAAGTTATAACTTTTGAACGGAAAGGTCTAGAAACCTGAAACTCTGTATATTTTTTGTGTGGTACTAAAAAAAATAGCTAATGTAGAAGGAAGCTGATTTAAGCCTCTAGAACCCCGCCAGGGGCCTCTAGGCACCAAATACAATTGAAGCTATAACATTTGAACGGAAAGGCCAAGAAACTTGAAATTTTGTATGTTCATAGTGTAGTACTAAAAAAATATTGCAAATATACAAAAAAGTAATATAGGCCCCAGAGGCCCCAAATTGAAAATTTGTGCCCTTCCACTTATTACAGTCACGAGCAGCTACTGCTCGTAACATTTTGATGCTAAAACCCTTATATCATTGGATAACCATGCCTTAACTAATTTTTTATATACAGAATATTAAGTTTTGAAAACCACTGATGTTCTACTTTCATTTCTTTACTCTTCAGTATGTACGGTTGACACCTGTCAATGTGATGGGTGGATTTCTAGTACGTGTATATGATAATTATCTAATATATACGATTTTCATCTCTAATATACCTTCTGGTTTTGTCTTGTGGTATCTTCTTCTTTGGTCCTTTTCTCTTAAGAAAACTGTCATTGTTTGCTCAACGGGCTCTATGAAACTCGTGATTACAGAGAGTTTTTACAAGAGGTGGAATATTTCAAACCATCTGAAATGAAGGAATCAGTTTTTGGAGAATTCGTTCTTAGCATGAACACTGCAAAGTTGCATGTTGGAGACGAATGGGACTTAGTTTAATAGGAAAAAGAGACACAAATAACACAAATGGCACACAGAAAAAGCTCAGTTAGTGCGCGTAACTAAAATAAATAAATAAATAAATTCGCTTTAGTCAAGTACAACAGACAACAGGGTAAAGCGAAATTATTCCATCTATATACGTAAATGTATTAATATGAAAAGATCTTATAACAAGCATTATTAGAGGATAAAACCATTAAAGTTAGTATAGAAATAATTACACAAACCTTATTTAATGTTTCACTACACTTTATGGAACTCTTTTTTTTGGGGGGGGGGGGATATTCAAATAAAGACCTTGAACGGTTGTTTTCTTTCTTCTTCATCTCCGCACACAATTTACGGTAACTGGAGATCGCTTTATCGAGTTTTCTTGGAAATTCCGTGCTTCTTTCCATATCAGGATCCGCATTATGTAAAATTTAATGATCTTGGATCTTTGCATACGCCAAACTAACATAAGCTCGCGTTTGAAGTCGCTTTTAGCATTGCCTCTGAATAAGAGAGTAACGCGATCTTTTGATTTTTGTAAGTACGTTGAAAAGTTTATTTTTTAGCTAAGAACCGTTTTTCTTGGAAAACGCTTCCAAAAGCACAAAACTTTAATATTTTCAATTATCATATTCTTCTTCCTGGATTATCTGCCGCAAAACCTTCCGGAAATTTGACAGCAGAATATCCCCATTTTCGATTGCACTATGCAGGCCTGTACGATTCTTGAAGCGCGCTCAAACTAAGGAAGGAAAGTGAATGCATGATTGACACTTTTTAGGGTTTAAGCATCATCTAAAACCCTATTAACAACGGTACAGATATATGTATGTACTCTGTAATGTGTATGTCACACACCATAACTTTAGAAAGGATTGACCTAGAGGCTTGAAATTTTCTACACACGTAGGCCCTATACAGCGGACGGTGCGAAAAATATAGCGAATCCTCTAGGGTGCCCCGGGGCCCCTCAGGGGTCACTTGTATGAATTTCATGGTCCCTTTTTTATCTTTTGAACAAAGAGGCCTAAAATCCTGAAATTTCGTAAATTTATAGTGCGGTTCTAAAAAAAATAAAACCAATATACAAGAAAAGTGATATAAGCCTCTAGGGCCCCGCAGGAGGTCCCGAGGCCTCAAATACAATTGAAGCTATAACAATTGAACGGAACGACCTAGGAACTTGAAATTTTTGTATATTTACAGTGTGAAACTAACAAATATAGCCAATATAGAAGGAAGCTGATATAAGCCTCTAGGACCCCGCCAGGGACCTCGAGGCACCAAATAAAATTGAAGCTATAACAGTTGAACGGAAAGGCCTAGGAACCTGAAATTTTGTACAAAATTCATTGTGTAATACTAAAAAAATATCGCAAATATACAAAAAAAAGTAATATAAGCCCCAGCAGAGGCCCCAAACACAAGCAAAGCTACAACTTTTAAACGAATAGGTCTAGAAATCTGAAATTTTGTTTACTTATAGAAAATGACTTAAAATTTTAACTAATATACACTAAAAACTGGTATAAGCCTCTTGGGTCTCGACAGGGGCCTTGAGGCCCCAATCACTAATCAAGCTATAATTTTTGAACCAGAACTCCAGAAACCTGAATTTTTGCATATTTATGGTGTGTCATTTAAAATTTTAGCTATTATAAACTAAAATTTATATAGTCCTTTGGGCCCTAGCAGGGACCCTAAACACAGAGCTATTATGTTTGAACGAAAAGGCTTAGGATTCTGAAATTTTGTATACTTATAGTAGTTTACTAAAAAATTTAGCTAATACATACTAAAAACTGATTTAAGCCTCTTGGGTCTCGACAGGGGCCTTGAGGCCCCAATCACTAATCAAGCTATAAATTTTGAACCAGAAGTCCAGAAACCTGAAATGTTTTATATTTATAATGTGTTGCTTAAATTTAGCTATTGCACACCAAAACAGATATATTCCTCTGAGGTCTCGGCAGGGGCCGCGAGGCTCCAAATACAAATCAAGCTATAACTTTTGTACGAAAAGCCCTAAGAACCTGAAATTTTGTGCAACACAAAAGAATTTAATTTCTGATATAAAATGTTCAAACAAAAAAAGTACTTGCAATCCATCATAAATTTTTAACCAAACCTTTATGGCATTCCCAACTTATAAGGAGAGGGCCCTCAACAATCGAGTTTTTCGATGCCCTTTGGTAGGATGGTAGTCTGATATGCCCTTTTCGTAAAACCAAGTCCGCAGCCTCCAACTTGGCCCTATTTTCGAGAAAATCCCTTTTAAAGTCTGTCTTATATTACTAGTGTAAACTGCATCTCGACAACTGTAGATGTATTATCGTAACGGCGAGCAGCCAAGTGGTGAGCGTACGAATCACGAGATCGTGGGTTCGAGTCCACGCGTTGACTTTTTATTTTGTTTTAATTTTTATAACGCTGCTTTTAAAGACGGACAGTTCTTTCGGTGTCGCACACATTTGTGTTTCAAATGTTTTTTTGAAGAATACCATCCAGCACGTTGTATTCGACAAGCTTAATTGTAGATATTCTACAATTTCGAAATTATTTGTTAAAACGATTATTTTATGTTACTTTATTATAGCGCCCAATATGGGCAAGAAGCAAAGACATCAAAACCTGAACATAAGAAGAAATGAAAAGTTAAACATTAAAAAATTTGTTTTTTCTTTAAAATCGATATATGTTTATGAATTATTTACACTTTTACACAACATTAAGAGAAAAAAAAAAACAAAGCCTAACACGGGTGGATTCGAACACGAGATCTTACAGTTCGTACGCCTTGACGTTACCTGTTCGGCTGCCGCTGTTGTGATAATTGCCAATGTACAGTTTATACTAGTAATATAAGACAGACTTTAAAAGGGACTTTCTCGAAAATAGGGCCAAGTTGGAGGCTGCGGACTTGGTTTTACGAAAAGGACATATCAGACTACCGTCCTACCAAAGGGCATCAAAAAACTCGATTGTTCGTTGGGGCCCTCTCCTTGTTAAAAATCACTGGTCAATGATAAAAGGAGTATGTTAGAAATGGCAATAGACAAGAACAAATATTTCGAGCAAACATCAAATTTATAGTACTGCCACCCAATGTAATAGGTGATTCGATGGGTTTGAAATCTAAATTAAAATGTTTCTTCATAAAGCTAAGAGCGTATAAATTTAATGTAGCACCTACATTGATAATGTTAACTGTCATAATTGCAATATTAGTATCCACCTCCATTTTGTCACTGACTTGTCTAGTTGTTTGTGAATATTTCATTATCGCACTGAACAACAACATTTCCATATCAGATATGGACACTTTAGATAAATAAACACTGAATGGCCAGATTATTATGACCACCTCATCAGTACTTCGTTGGGCCAGCTT
Source organism: Rhysida immarginata (assembly GCA_023313115.1). Taxonomy (NCBI): domain Eukaryota; kingdom Metazoa; phylum Arthropoda; class Chilopoda; order Scolopendromorpha; family Scolopendridae; genus Rhysida; species Rhysida immarginata. Next base: position 3,088,133 of record JAHWFO010004564.1, read on the forward strand.
CTGCCTTCAATACTGCGGCGATTCGCATTTACTCCATGAGATGCTGAAAGGTGATGCGAGGAATTTGACACCATGAATGCTGTTATCTTGTACTTTCTGGCCACAATCTGCTTCAAATCCCTTCAGTCTCTATAAGTGAGCTTCGACTTTCGGGCAATGTTGTGCTTGGCAGATGATGTCTTTCCCTTCTTCTTATAGGCTGTCATAACAGTTCTTTGCCTGATGAATAGCACTATCCTGTTGTGTGAAATTTGTTGTTTTGGAACCACCTGTCTGATAGCTCTTTCAACCTTCTCCCACAAATGCTCAATTGGATTGAGATTTTGTCATTATGGGGGCCACCAAAGCCAGGTTCGTCTGCGTTCGTGGCGATCGCAACAATCTCGCCTTACTATCATTTTCAATTGGCCAATCAACATAGGGGTTAAAGCATACATTCAGTAGCAAAAAAAATTTTTTTTGCAGCAAACAACGCACAGGAATTGTTTGTTCTTGAAACTATTCCTGCAAAATACGAGTAGTGTGCCATTTCGCATTGCCACGTTGGAAGAAGCCATCTCCACTGCGATACACCATCAACATGAGTGCATGAACTTGATCAGCAAAGATACATAGATATGTTCTGATATTCAGACGTTTTTCTACACAAATTAAAGGACCCATATAATGCCAGGAAAATATGCCCCAAACCATGACTGCCCCTACGAGCTTGAACGATTGTACTCATGCATGTGGAGTCCATGCTTTCCTGCAGTTTACGTCAAATTCTCATTCTGTTATCTTCATGATGCAACTGAAAACGTGGTTCATCAGACCACATGACTTTATTTTGATGTTCAACTGTCCAATCCTTGTGTTCCTGTGCGGATTGGATAGCAAAGGTCTTCGAACTGGCCTTCGGCTCCCATATTCCATACTGTGCAGTGTATGGCGAACAGTGCGTCCAGAGATCATTTGAGAGGATCCCTGATAAAGATCTGCAGTAATTTGATGCGCTGTTTCCCTTCTGTTGTTTTGTACCAGTCTTGCCACTCTCCTTTCTGTCCGAACATTGATGGCCACAACTGGCACGTTCAGACCCAGTTTTCCGGCAGACAGTCCAGTCTGTAACAATTTAACAGCAGCTGCTCTTGAGCATTTAACGAATGCAGCAATTTTGATATTAGCTCCATGGTTCCGAGCGCCAACAATTATCAACGGCTGCTAAATCACGTCGTTTACCTATAATCGTCTGAAAAAAAATCACTTCCAATGTCGTGGTAAACAACCTGCTTGCCTATTTATACTAATCCGGCTCTTTAGCAACTTCAGCGCGAAATCAGAGCTAATTTGCCTACAAACATCAGGTGGTCATAATAATCTAGCCACTCAGAGTAAACTCTTCCTAGTATAGATCTCAATACACCATTGTACAAAGCTTTAACAATACAAATATCATTGATATCAGCGTCGATCAGTCGTCTATAGTTAGACCAATCTGTCAGTATAGGTTCACATTTGTTAAAGAGTTACATTTCAAAAAATTGCAAAAACGCCTGCTCTCCTATAACTTATAATACCATACTTTTGAAGAGTTTTAAATTGTTCTACACAGCATGAAATCTTTCACACAGGAATGATGAAAGTGATGAAGCTAAGATGTCACACTTCTGTTACCTGGGTGTTTCAAATCCTTCTCAAAACAAAATCTATCACAAACATTGCACGAATATCCAAATTCATTGTTTATGAATATAGAAGGAAATAAGAATGCCGTGTCCCAAACTATCGCATATACAGGGTGAGGCATTTATCTTGAAACAACTAACTCGGAAACTAAGCATTGTACGAAAAAATGTCCAAAATCAAAAGTGAATTATTTCGCGGGGGAAATTCATTAGTTAAAAAATTATCCCCCCCCCCTTGTGCGAAGGGCTGGGGGGAGGGAGTAACTTTGAAATCTTAACTAGGAATCCCTATTTTTAATAGTATATTCAGATTGTACACAATATTCGAGAAATGTTTTATTCTTGTTGTTTTTTTTCAATTGATCCAACCGTTTAGGAGATAGAGGCCCTGAAAGTGTTGAACTTTTAAAGTTTTGAACCCAGTCTTATCGATGAAGACAAAGAGATAGAGAGCGGGTTTTACAGACATTCGTATTCTACTTTTTAATGGTCTTTAAGAATCCGAAGTCAGAATTTCAATAATCCAATATTTTTCAATACACACACTCTTTCCATAAGACAGCTGCCCCCAAAAGTTTATTTGTGCACTAAAAAATTTTGAATTTTTGAAATTATGACTTCGGATTCTTAAAGACCATTAAAAAATAGATTAGGAATATCTGTAAGATACTCTCTCTATCTCTTTGTCTTCATCGATAAGATTAGGTTCAAAACTTTAAATGTTCAGGGCCTCTGTCTCCTAAACGGTTGGATCAATTGAAAAAACACTGAGAATAAAACATTTCTCAAATATTGTGTACAATCTGAATATACCATTAAAATAGGGGTTCCTATTTAAGATTTCAAAGAGCCCCCCAGCCCCCTTCACAGAGAGGGGGGAGGGGTAATTTTTTGGCTTATGAATTTCCCCGACGAAATAAATCACTTTTGATTTTGGACATCTCTTAGTACAATGCTTAGTTTCTGAGATATTCAGTTGTCTCAAGATAAATGCCTCACCCTGTATATCGCTCAGTACATAAATCGCATTTGATGAAGATGCTGCTAATTTTGACGGTTATGGCTCATTATAGATCTCCATGGGTTGGATTTTATCACTCGATGTTGAAACGTTTATATCATCAGATATGTTATTTGCGTCGAACTGAGCAGTGGAAGTTATTGGCGCATTCGCATCGAGCTATAGTTCACTTTGGCGGCGCCACGACTCAACTTTCAGTCGTCCCTGCTGAGCCCGTAGACGTTCAACGTCGGACACCTGGGTCTTCATGCATTCCCCATCTCTAAGTCTGTTTACCTGTGACGTTTTCTATAATTTTTCTGGCGTTTATTATGCATAAACTTGGAAATTCTGTAATTTTTGCAAAATTTACACAATTCAAAGGCTGATATCTTAGATACTATTAAATACGGAGGTTTAATTTTTAAGCCATTTTATAAAGCGCAAAAAGATAAAACAAATGACGCCTCAAATGTCGTGCTATCACATAAGAAGCCGGAGCTAGACTAAATTAATCTCTGCCAGAGAGCAGATTTTCCGACTCAACTTTGTACTTCGATTGCATCAGCCGATGACGTCAGCATGAAGTCGGTCAAAGTCTAAAGCATGCTTTGTTTTTTATACTATCGAATGCAATATGATTCATTTTTCTATCGTTAATAGTTTTGACGTTATTAAGGTTTTCATGATCAACACTTTTCGTGACATTCACGATTTAAGCGTGGCATCCCAGTATCGAAATATAAGACGTATTCTACGTCAAAAAGAAATGAAAAAAGGCCGTTATATTGTATTTGGAGCTTTGAAATGAATGTTTCTGCCATTTCTTCATTTTTTCAAAAAAAAAAAA
>JAHWFO010004564.1:3101649-3146692 GCA_023313115.1 Rhysida immarginata
CCATTCTTGCCAATGTCCAAGCAGAGTTGTGTCTGAAGGTGTGGGAACCTATTTAAATGATGTGCAAGTCATTATCATGTGACATTGGGCCAATCGATGATCTGTGAGGGGTGTCCGGATATTTTTGATCATATAATGTATATCCATGTACGATGATATAACACGAAAATGTGCTCCCTTTATTCGCTTTGGCGGTAAAATCATTCTTGTTCACTTTGTTATTGAAAGACATTTTTAAGCACTGAGATTAGAATCCTTTTTGGTATCCTCGTGTCAAATTTCAGGATTTTGAAGTCCTCGTGTCAATTTTCCGGACTTTGTAATCCTCGTGTCAATCCACGGAACAATATAGAGGACTAGCAAAGGTACCCGGCGTTGCCCGGGATAATTACACTTGTAGGTAAACAGAACAATCTCAAAAAATTAAATTAAATTTTGCAATATCTTAAAAATAAACACATGAAAATGCTTAGAATTAATACAGTAAAAAATTCTTAATTTAAATTCGAAAAAAAAATTTTAAAGGATGGAACTCTCCAATAATTTCTTACTCACGTAATCTTACTTCAGATGTACACTTGATGTTGTTGCAATTTCCACTCTTCTCTCGATGTGTTGAAGCAAAACTTGGCCATTCATCACTTTGTGTAGTCTAGCGGTCGCCGATTCTTCTATTTATTTGCTTCCCATTTGCTCAATACAGCACGGAGCTAAAGGAGTGCTTCCTCTGTCATCTTTTCACTCTTTCTCAATAGTCTGCTAACTCTTCATTATCTCCAGTTACTGATCATTTTTAAAGATTTGCAAGAAATTGTATAACAGGAATTCTATGCATTGTTACAAATTGAAACTTATCCTTATTGCATCATCATTTTAAGTTGATTGTTACAATTCTTGGAAAGGATTGCTTTATTATTGCATCATCATTTTGTGCTCATTGCTATTGGTGAATTGCGCGTTGATACCATTGTTGATGAGAACACGACAGGCCTATTGTTGCACAAATTTTGCCTAGCACTGTTGGTCATGAGGTATCTGTTGCTGGTCCGAGCGTAGTGTGAATTGCGTGTTGACACCATTGTTGATACCTATTGTTGCACAAACTTTGCTTGCACTGTTGGTCATGAGATATATATTGTTGGTCCGTGCAGAGTGTTTGTGAATTTCGTGTTGATACCATTGATGATACATATTGTTGCACAAACTTTGACTTGCATTGTTGGTCATGAGATATTTTTAATTAATATGCCCTTCCAAAACCATGAATATCCATTTTTTTATCGATAATTATTATTTTTCCGAAATCTAAGGTAGACAGTGACCTTCCTCATGGTTTGAAGGTCAAGTATGCAAAATTTCATCAAGATCGGAATAAAACTGTAGATTTGTATTCAATACACACAAACCCACAAACATCCTTCTTTATATATATAGAAAAAGAAAACTAGCAGAGGACCCGGCGTTGCCCGGGATAATTACGCTTGTAGGTAAACAGAACAACCTCAAAAAGCTAAATTAAACCTCCAAATTGGTTAAATAACTCAATCGAGAGAGACTGCCCTATCTATATCGTCTATTATATCCATTTCCTGTTCATTGTTAATAATTCTTGGAAACGAATGTTCTGTCATTGCATCATCATTTTATGTTCATTGTTATAATTCTTTGAATAATTTTGTGCTCATTGTTATTGGTGAATTGCGCATTGAGACCATTGTTGATGCGAATACGACGGGCCTATTGTTGCACAAACTTTGCCTTGCATTGTTGGTCATGAGATATATATTGGTTGGTCCGTGCAGAGTGTTTGTGAATTGCGTGTTGATACCATTGTTGATACCTATTGTTGCACAAACTTTGCCTTGCATTGTTGGTCATGAGATATTTCTAATTAATATGCCCTTCCATAATCATGAATATCGATTATTTTTATCGATAATTATTATTTTTCCGAAATCTGAGGTAGACAGTGACCTTCCTCATGGTTTGAAGGTCAAGTATGCAAAATTTCATCAAGATCTGAATAAAACTGTAGATTTGCATAATAAACAAACAAACAAACAAACCCACAAACAAACATCCTTCTTTATATATATAGATTTTGGAGTCCCGTGTCAACTTTCCGTAGTGTAGAGTTCAAATAGAAGCCAAACTGATATTCCAACGCATGAGATTACGATTTGAAAATCAAGAGACTATTATTATTGACTGATCAATTACTTAATATAATTCCAGTTAGATGGGTTTAAAGGAGTAGATGGACTTCAGTAATATTCAATATATTAATTTTCAAAATTCTTCTGCTATTTCTTTTATTCATTCATTCATTCATTCATTAAATTATGCTGACACTCTCATTATAGTGATTAGGTTGCATTAGAAGAAAAGGGTTCGAAGTTGTAGCGAATGAGCCCATAGTTATGTTCTTGTGGTTCTTTTCGTATGTGTGTGTTGGACTATTGCTTTCGAATTCTCACCTGGCAACCCTCCGATTGACCCAAAAGAGAAGAAGCACTGGCCTTACAGCTCATTCGATACTATTGGTTGCTTTGTTTTGTTCGCATGACAGCCGTTTACTGACACGTTTACCCGTAAACATCCCCACCAATGGGAATTATGAACATTAGACCTCCTACCTGTTAAAAAAAATCTGCACAATCACGCCATTCGTTCACTTCTTCACTGTGCATTCTTGAAGAGGTTTTTTTGGAATAGTTCTCCAATAGCAGTAGCGAATTAAGTGGTAGATGTAGATATCAATATTTCTCAAATAAATTTCTCCGTTACAAGTACTGTGAATTATAACTGACTAAAGATAGGAAAGGACGGGAAGTGTTTATGCGATACTTAGTCGGACAGACTGAAGCAGACACCATCAATTCGAAAGCAGAGAGCGAATTTTTAATAAAACATTTATTTCTTAAAATCAGAGGTTGGAGTCAAATTTTGCCACTGTTGTTTGGAATCATTAGAAATTGGAGTCAGAGTAAGCTTGTAAGCGTATTGACATTCCATAAGTTTTTTAAATAAAATGAGAAAAAATGTAGAAGGGTCTATTTACTTCTCAGATCACGTAATTTTGTTACTGAATTCTATATTTCTGTTTGTCCGTATTTTTTTAAGGTGTGGGACATAAAATATAAGCGTCTTTCATCCAAAGTTTTGAGAGACCAATAGTTTCCGAGATACCGAACAAAATTCGAATTTCCAAAATATGCTAATATCTCAGCAAAATGGAACCAAAACAATTTTATATTATGCATAAAATCGATAAATTTTTATATTGACAAGTGGTCAATATTTCGACGGATACTATCGAAAAATCATAATTAGTGATAATCGATATTCAGTATCCCTATAAATGACAGCCGACACCGATGTAACATACAGGGTCTTTATAATTAAAACTCCATTTTGACATGGCCATAAAAAAAAAACTACTGGACCAAAAGCTATAATACTTGGGGGGAGGCCGTGGCCTTTCACTGAAACACAACTTCAGTGAAGTTCAGCTACATCAGACACGGCTAGTCACTGGATGGGCGGCTCATCAGTGACTCAGGATCTTCACCTCCCGGCTGCTGTGACCGTCATACAGCAGCCGTTAAATCCAGGTCCATCCAGAGACCCAACTCGTCGGCCTCAGGCCATACAGGCTCTGGATGGATGTATTGGATTACAATGAATTAAAATAAAAAAAAAATATTATACAAGAGAGCATGGGAAGTTCATACCCACCAAAAAAAAAATTAGTTTAAAAGGTCACCACCAGCATGGAATGGCGCTCTATGCAATATTCGTATACGAAATTAGAGACAGTAATCCGGTGTAACCCAACGATATGAAATGAGTAGATCGCTTATGTGGCCGCCATCTTTGGGGCAATTTGAAGGCGGAGAAAAGTGGAACTAATCTCTATTGTTAGTGTAGGCGCCATTACTGTGGTTGGCAGAATTATAGCAGAACAACATCGCCAGCCAAAGCGCCATTACTATATATCCGCTTTGTCGCCAGCTGAGAAAGCATCCCCCCCCCACCAACATCGTGCTTGTAGTCTGAAATTTCTTAAGCGACCTCTCCCAAATTTGATGCTTTTTAATAAATGCGGTATATAATTTCATAAATACCTCTAAACAATCATTCTGGTATCACTGAAACGATGGTAACATGGTTGAATATCGACATCTTTTATGTATCAACAACCACGACCAGGATTTTTACATGAGAAAAACATTCTAAGACGCAGAAAGATAAAAACACACCTGTGAAAGGTCAGTGGTGAACCTTTTATATATCTATTACTACAATTTAAAGCTACACAAGAAGTCGGCATAGAGTTTTACTGTGTTTGTCTACGCAAACTTCAAACGTAAACATACGATGAAGGCCATTTTTTGCCAACCAAAGCATGATGGCCGACAGGCTTTCAAATGGGGACGCGTTGGTGGCGCTGAAAGCAGCTCATGAGCGATCTACTCATTTCATATCGTTGGTGTAACCTGCTTTCAGTAAATGGTGGAGGCCACATTCAACATGTAACCAATTTTAGTAACGAGTAAAGACTTGTTAACCTGTGTCTTCGTGTCTAATTTCGTATACGAATATTGCATAGAGCGCCATTTCATGCTGGTGGTTACCTTTTGAACTAATTTTTTTTTTTGGTGGGTAAGAACTTCCCCTACCCTCTTGTATAATATTACAAAGTATTATAGCGTTTGGTCCAGTAGTTCTTTTTTATGGCCATGTCAAAATGGAACTTTAATTATAAAGACCCTGTATAATATACTACCTGATATACCCGGCGTTGCTCGGGTGTTTGTTTGATAAGATTTTGCAATATCTGAATTTGATTATGAATATGAACACATGAAAAATTCTTAGAGCTAATACAGTAAATATTCACTTGGAAAAACGAAAAGAATTCTTTAAACTGCTTGCACTGAAATTTTGTGTCCGACTGGGTTTGCCCAGGAAAATTCGACAGTGCATCCTTAACATTTTAGAATAACAAAAAAATGCTCCTATGAGTACTGAATTATTTCTGTCTGTATTAAAAATATTTCATAGATGGATTGAAAGAGTTCAGGAACTCTGTTTACAGCCTCATCAACATCCCTCATCAACACGTAACAGTTTCAATAGAGTTGTATTTAGTCACAGAGCATGGAATCATGTCCTGAATGTGATTGTTCATATTGACAGTATCAAGTGAATAATAATAATTATTAACTGGAGATACGTCTCCAAGCATAGGTAATGATTTTTCAATTGAAAAATGGAAGGAAAAATTCTGCGACCCGGATTCGAACCAGGAACCTCGACTAAAAACCAACTAAAAAGGACATGAATAATTAAAAATCTTTTACATTTTATTAGTTTTAAGTCCCTTTTAATTATTCATGTCCTTTTTAGTTGGTCAAATAATTTTTATCTTCATGTTGGCTCAATCACATTATTGTAACATAGGGAAGGGAGGGATGTGATTAAAAAAAAATCAAAAATTTGAAAACATTAAATCTGTTTCTTTTTGTGCTGGGTCTTTTTTTTCAAAATTTAAAATTAAAAGAATTTATAAATCTAAATTGTTAGAGAGGATTGTTTTCATTAAACTCTATAATATGTATAAATTTGAAAAAAAAAATTCAAAAACGAAGTCTTTTTAAATTCGTTTTGTTAATGATAGCTGGCTCATTCTCATCTGGTTTTGTTTATTTTTAGTTCCAATACTACAGTAAAGTTACTCCGTGTTAATTACATTTACAAATGTTAATATCATCTTTATTACCAATATGTTTATAATTTCAGCCGTTTTTATTAGTTTATGTTCACTACCACAAGCCATGCTATGCCCCAAAGCTAGCCAATCAAGAATAGTGGGCAACTCTATCCATTTTATTTATTTTTACAAGCTTTTCACACTTATATTGGGGTCAAATTTTGCAAGTGGGCTTGACACACTTCTTCAACACCTAGAAACATTGTTTTAATATTTTTGGTAACTAATATAAGTTTTGACGACAAAACAACCCAGTATAAAAATTTTCAAAATTCGAATTCTTTAAAAAGGGTTAAAAGCGATATTTACTTTATTTACATACCAAGTAGGAAGGTGAACTAACTCTTCAAATTTTAATTAGAGTCCGAGTAGGGTAGTAGGCCATATATTCAGGTTTTCTTCGTTTGTAGAAAAATCACGTGTTTGCAAATTGATTACAAATCCAAGACTAAAAAGAATAATATTAAAATATTAAAAAAACTTTTAAGCCTACACTATTATTTTAAAAAGTGAACTAAAAAGTAAAAATATAATTAAAACTCGAATAAATTCTTAAAAGCTTATTTTTAGATTTAATTTTTTTTAGATACCTATTATTTTATTAAAAATGCTTATGGAACGCCTACTCAAGGCATTTTATATGTAACATTTTCATATAGAGGCATGAAACTGTTTGGTAGCACGGATGAGGTAAAACGGATACGACACTCCAACAGATTACGTTTAAACCAATGACGTGTATTAAAGATAGACTCCGAATCCTATTGTTAACAGCGGCAAAAAGTGAAGCAAATTGAGCCATGATAGTTCTGGGCAGGAGTGAGCCGTGGAGTAATTAGCTGTCTGGCTGTTTTGTTTTTGAAGATTTTGGGCCCGAGGAATAATTAATTCAAAACCATTCCTCAAAGTTAAACTGCGTACAACTCTACAAATAGACAAGAACAAGGTCCAGGAATCATTTTCCACAAAAATAAATCAAAAATACGTAACTAAAATGAAAATACGTAACTGAAAGACAATCGAAACGAAATTGAAATTGAAACCATGATCGAATAATTGTTTATAAAATTTAATAAAACACCTCAAATACAAAGTAAACGAAAAGATAAACTTATCACTCCGTGATCGGCGTGTGAAAGAATTATTAATCAGCTACTCTCGTGTTTAGCCATGTGTTTTGCATCAATTTCACTCACTTTCGGCCATGACAGTTCTGGGCATGGAGCTTCCCAATTTGCTTCAAGTTACAACAATAGAATTCGGAGTCTATCTTTAATATACGTCATTGGTTTAAACTGATTTTAGTGGCGCCAACTAGTGGTTGCAGTAGAAAATTAAAAGTATTCCTGGCAGCGTAATTTCAGGGGCTGCTTATAAATACTCCTCGCAACCAGGGACAGATGAAGAAATGTCTCTGCTCGCAGCCTACTCAGCAAATTAAATGTTTTTTAAATTATTATATACATTTAATTTATATGTCATTTGATTAAGTTATATATTTTTGTAAACTTCATTAATTAAATTTTTGTTGTCAATACAAACAAATTTCTTTCGATCAAAATAATTTTATCGAAATTTTTGCACAGCATATTTTACGCTACATAGCACGTTTATTAAAATTTTAATAATTTTATTTTTTTAAAAACTATTAAAAAATTTTAATTCTAATTTACTTTAAAAAGTATTTGCTAACCTTTCCTATTTTATCTTATAAAATGTAGAATATATTTTCAAGTACAACTAATTGAATTAACATCTCCATACCTATTAAAAATTAATAAAACAACTTCACCTAAATTAAAAATTAATAAAACAACTCAACAAATAAAATTTGCTTAGTGGTTGTTTTAAAATAAAATTAAATAAAAAATTTGCTTAGTGGTTGTTACAAATAAAATTTGCAATTTGTTTGTTTTAAATTATTCATGAAATATTTTTCTTCGAAATGCTGTGCACTCGTATAAACTTTTCCAACAAACGAAAAAACAATGGTGTGGTTGTTAGATTCCAAGATGGAGACAATGAAGGTTGGATTATAGTCAGAAGACTTCTCAGTGCCTAGGCCGGTCTCTCTTGTCGGCTGCGGGTCCCCCTCTAGTGGTTGCAGTAGGAAATCACTTAAAATTAGAAAAATCGGGCGAATTGCGCATCCGTTTTACCTCATCCGTGGTTTGATAGGCAGAATACCTAACTCCTTGTATTAAAATATATTACTTACTCTAATCGGTTTTTGATGCATGAGAATGAATTTTTCACATTGGTAACTCTCTATTAAACTGTAAACTGTTAGTGCATTTTTATTCTACGCTTTGTAGTATACATACAAAATTCAATCCACAATTAAACTGTTCTTTGTGTCACGTAATTTGGTAGTTAATAAACAAATAAGCGACGAAACCTTCCTCGTCCTGGAAGGTCATTTACTCAGTCACTTATTCAAGTATAGCCTGAGGTCTAAAACTTTCACTGGTGAGAAGAGTTAGCGTTTGGTCGGTCAGAAATCACGGTGAGAAAACTGTGACGTCATTTTAACAGGTCATTTTAACGCCAGTTAGTGCTGCTATGCCCAATGATGTAAACTGGAAAATAAGTCTTATTTCCCAGTTTACATCATTGGCTATGCCTAACCGGTTAGTTTAACCGTCCTCACCGAGAAAAAGCAATACCGCCTAGAGAGAAAGCCTGCTCACGGAAAAATCTTACATTGTTACATCACCTACGGCAGGAACAATTTCGGGCTTATTATTGGTTGAAATATAATTAACAATACTCAAAGCTTTGAGTAACAATGTATGACGCTTTCGCGCTCAGGCTTTGAGTAGAGGTGGTGTTGGAAAAAGACGGTTAGCCCAGTGAGAAATTACGTCACCGGTGAGGGTTTTTGACCACAGCCATAGTGGCTAGAAGGGAGCACCCAAAGGCTCGAAACCTTTTCTAGCCACTGTAACTCAAGGAAGCACCCGGAAGCGGAAAGGTTTCGGGAGGAAGTGGAAGTGGTTAGGGAAAGATGGCGCGAGAGGGCAATCTAGCCCAACGAGATTAATATTATTAGAGTGGAAAATAACTGATCATCAGCGCCACCACTATGAAGCAGAGATAACTTGCATGTGTCGACCTCAACTGCTGCTATTTAACCTCAACTGTCATGGCTGACGCTAGTTAAGTTGCTCATATTAATAATATAAGCCAAGTTTGGACTAAATTTATTTCCTGCATGCAGCACCATGATGAATATGATTGTAATAAACCGAATGTTTATTTTCTTATTCTCATATTTCAAGTTTTTGCCTCAACTATCAATTAGCTTCAAACATGGCGTCGTTATTTCCACTCTAATAATATTAATCTCGTTGATCTAGCCGGCTCGCTGACCGAGAGCGTTGAGGCGCAGGTCTTGCCGCTCTCGTAACCAGCGAGTCGCGGGTTCGAATCCTGCCGAGGGCATGGATGCTTGTTTGTGTTTGTCTATTTCACCATCATCCTTTCATTCCAAACAGCTAGTCTCCTGGATAAAAGGGGAGATGCAGGCTGAAAATCCATCCATCCATCCATCTATCCAAGAAGCAATCTAGTATCGATGGTGTAAGATTAAAGAGTAATCAGCTAGTATCCAACGAGGAAAGACGTAGGACTTTGGGCTAAGGAAAAATGAAAGCCCTCAACGAAAGACTGACGCTAAAATAAAAGCAAAATGGTACCCAAGTGGAGGCATTACATTGAACAGTTAATTTTATTAGAGGCTAATTTCTACATTATGCTTCGTGGCAGCTTATTGCCGTTTAGTGTATCGGACTTATTATAATTCACAACTCTAAGCCTACCTTGATACCATTTCGCTGGAAGTTGTAAATTATAAGCCTAACTTCAATTTCTGTATGTAAATGATTACTTGGATTACTGAATTTTGTGCATGCGAGTTTTTTTGCTTCTGCTAATAACTGCCGTTTCATTCTACCATTGTGATGGAGAAACCATCGGATAAAAACGTTAAGTCACCTACCTTCCGCTTTCAACAGTCGGTGAGCTCGCCCAGTAAATCTTCGGACGAGTCGATTATAGGTGCGGTGGAGAAGGTGGTTGGATCTTATATGACTGACGATGGATTTCTTGAAGGATAAATTGAACAACTCCTTAACAAAGTCGCGATCAACTTGAATCTCGTTTGACAGACTTGACTAAAAAAAAAAAAAAAAAATTACCGAACTCATCGATTCAATGCAACAGTCCATATCACGTATTTCAATATTTGAAAATCAAATTCAAAGTTTGACTGGTCGAATTGTGAAAATGGAGCTTTCCTTGTTTACTGATGGTAGCTGAAGGAGCTTGCGAAGACGCCAAGCATCCAGTGATCAAACAGTTGTGGACATTAAAGTAGCCCTCCTATTAACAATTACTGGTATGTGAACAATGCAATTATTTAGTGACCTGATTACATATATAGTTATCTTCCCAATATTTAATATTATGAATGTGATAATACAAGCTGTAACTCACTTTCTGGGTTGTATAAGCATACAGTCAACTGTTGACAACGAGATCCCTGGAGCGGCCAGTCCATTGATGAAAATGGGTGGGAAGAGGAAGAGAGAAGGAGTGTTTCTTCGTGACTCACTTCACATAAACGAAGAAGTCCCTCCCGAGTCTGCTCACCCATTTTCATCAGTAGACTGGCCGCTTCAGGAGTTTCGTACTCAACAGTTGACTGTACCTATAATTAAATTTAACACCGCCCTCTCTGTATTAAATCTTCCACTGCGTAACTCATAAAATAATACGTGACACTTTGCATTATTTGAGGCAAAATGCATCAAATATCTCATTTGTTTTAACTCGTAAATTTCTATTCTTCTCTTAAAATAAAAATATACTCTCTTTCTTATATTTAACAGAAGGCATACAGATCATGTCTATTTCTTGTTTTATAACCTTTCTGTTCAATATAAGGAAGAGGCGGAAGCATAGAAGTTTCGACACGAAAGCAAAAGAGTTGAATATCTCAATTTCCACAACGCTGGTAAAGGACCACCTGGAAGTTCCTAAATGCGTATCCAGATGTTTTCTTATACTCATTATAGAATTACGATATTAAAGTGACGTTTATTTTCCAACTCGATTAGAATTCGTTCGTTTGTTCGCTAGGCCCGAGGCGAAATCCATTCAATCCTGCGAATAACGGTTTTAATGAACATTTATGCAAATCGTTTTATGGTTTACAGCGTACAAGAACATGTGATTCTCGAGAGAGTCGTTTAGAATTTTATTAACATTTGATTAAAAATAATTGGATTTCAGAATTCGTCACACAATTTTTCATACAAGATGTGTAGTATTTATTTATACCAGAGTGTCTCATAAATAAAGGTACAAACTTTAAAGAGGCGGAGAGGGCATCAAAAGGATTGAGGATTGCATAGAAACCATGATCGAAAACATCACTAGATAGAAAAAACTAAAGGACATAAGATAAATTACCAAAAACATTTATTGCACATAAATATTACATATGGCGTAGTAGTTGATTCGATTTCAGAATCTTAAACATGTTCAAAGTTTCCATCATTCCGGGTCGCAGAATTTTTCCTTCCTTTTTTCAATTGAAAAATCAACACCTGGATTGTTCTTTCATTTCTTGTACTTCTGCTACCACTTTCCGATCATGGGTTCCTATGCAATTCTCAATCCTTTTGATGCTCTCCCCTCCCGTTTAAAGTTTGTACCTCTATGTATGAGACGTCCTGTATACGAGAGTATTTTCTAAAGTTTTGCAATTTGATTATATGCACTATTGGCGAACAAATTTGGAGCAAGATGAAAAGCAATGCTAATTTTTATCAACCTATCAAAGTTGATAAATTATGCCATGTTAGTGGACACCAAGGACATATTTTCCATCTAACTGAAGAGAAACAAGAAGCAGTTCAGAGGACATTACTACAAATTTTCCTAACATCAGTTTTGTCACTATACAAAGCAAGGAGATCAACGAAAAGTGTCTCTTCAACACTGTTTGAGCACCCTGTTTATCTATTTGATACGCTGTTGCAGACTATCATGCTTGAACATATAGTCACGCTGTTTCATCGTATGTGCACTGGGAAATTATGTCTTGAAGAACTAAAATCCACATTTAATCCTGAAGTGTGCATATGATATGCATACATCTATAAATTTTTCTGTGAAAATATTATGGCAACACAGAATTGTGCAACAACAGTGTCACAAGGTAAAAGTGAACTGCGAATGTCTGCGCTTCACCGGTTCTGTGAGTTACGAAACTTTCAGATATGGCAACAGAAACCCTGATTGGGATAAGTAAATCACTCGTCTACTGAAATCAACTGTAAAAGGAAATAAGGCTAAACAAATATGAAGTCCACGATGTCTCAATTGGTAGAGGCAACCAGCGTGATACTCGTGGTTCCTGGTTCAAATCCAGGCCGTGGAATTTTTCCTACTATTTTTTTTGATATCATTACTTTATGCTTGTAGCATTATCTCCAGTTTCTTTTGAAAATTTCTGAAAGTTTTTTTTATTTTTATATATTTGCTTCCAGCCTGGGTTCAAATCGTAGAGGTCAGAAAATTTCTAAAATTTCTCCTGATGGAAGACTGTATGAAAACAATAACCCTTAAGTATTAATAGAATCAAATTTATTTATATGCTGACATTATTTAAAATCAATATCTATATTGTAAAAGTTTACCTGGAATATATAGAGAATGTGCCGCCGATCGCTTTTGCCACCGAGTGGCGCTATCTCTGCTGCACTGTCCGCCATTACAGTCATTTGACTTTTGTGTAGGCCTACTCACAAGTCAGTGGCTCACGTCAGTGCAAGGTTTTTAGTTTTTGACAGCTTGTAAGTTTTGTTTTCTGCTCAAAAGCCTTTTCAAAAGCCAGCCTCAGTGCAAATTAATGTCAACAAGGGGGAATTTTTATATAATTTGATTTCCTGAGTTTAGTAGGCCTGATTAACAGCTGATTTGTAACTCTGATTACTCTCAGTTGTTTAATTGTTAGAATAATTACTCCATGTTTCAATAAAAATACATTAATTTTCCCTCTTATTCACATTAATTTGCCCACTATCATACATATCTGTATAATTCCTTCTATATTTAATTAAACACGAAGACCACGAGGAATAAAACATGGGGAAAGATCTTCAGTGAGCATGCGTATAGAGATAAGCATCAGTGTTTCTTTCAAAAATCGTCTGCTTATAATGATTTTAATGGCGTTTACTACTAGCGCCAATAAGCGGATAAATACATCAATTATTCGCGGCACATAGTCTATACACAGCATTTGTAATAATTTTCTCAATTTTTAAACGAATTCCCCCTTATCGTTTTAAAAATTATGAATGTCAATTTTCTTTTCTTTTCTTGGAGTTACACCTTACAACACAACTACATTATTGTTAACTGCTTTTTTTTGTTTTCCATGCAAAATTTAATTAACTGCGCGTGGATTTTGCTTGTACAGTTTGCAGTTAAAAACACATTAGCAAACAGCACTGAGTACCCATCTCAAGTGCATTATGGGTAATGTCGTTTTTTTCCTGCATGGTGGTGGATAGATCGACTGGAAGCGCGAATAAGGTTCCTGAAATTTTACTCAAAAAAGATAGCCAGATATACGAGATTTGGTGGTCAGATATCCTTCTCCATACAGGGTGGACCAAAAAAAAAAACTCGCCACTGAAAATTTCTAAATCCAATATGTTCCTGCCAGTAATTGAGGGCGCTAGTGATTTTGATAAGCAGCGCCGAATGGTGACCGAATAGAAAAAAAACTTGAGCCCAAACACGCAGTAGGATAGCACATGTTCATGAGAAATGGACGTACTAATTTCAAACAATTTCCAGAAAATAAGTAACGCTGAGATTTATTTTCGAACCAAATCACTTATAAAAGGTGGAAAATTAAAAACGTCTGGCCACGTGCAAGATATGGTACAAAACTTAACTATGAAAACCATCCAAGGAAAATCAGTTCCTCAAATGAAAGCTCCTCAAATTAAATTTTTTAAGATTACTTAAAGTTTCAAGGAAGCATTTGTTTTCTAAAAAAAAATTGAATTATCAACCTCTATGGAACTTTTCATCTTGATTGATCTTATAACCAATGTAAAAATATTAAACAAGAAATATACTGATAATTTTTAGTCTTTGAAATGATTTCTATTATACTGTATTAAATGTATCATTTCAAAGCAGATGTCCAAATAATTGACCTGTCCATATCTGATTTTGGACATTTCATACGGCATGTCCAAATCTGATGGATTCTCAGATTGACAGAGCTTTTCTGGCTAGTGCAATAACATGAAAATTTCACTAATGGATGCTTCGAATTTGGATCATGGATCATGGATATGCAGCCAGCATCTCCCCTTTTATCCAGGAGACTAGCTGTTTGGGATAAAAGGATGATGGTGAAAATAGACGAACACAAACATCCATGCCCTCAGCGGGAGAGTGGCAAGACCTGCGCCTCAACGCTCTCGGCCTATTATCTTATTAGAAATTCTTATTCCTATTCCACCCTACTTACTCCATATTATCTTTGTGGCTTGAATTCTAGTAGTCCGGAAAACGTACCCGACCTTTAATTTTGTTTTGATTGCGTATTTGGCCCAAGATGATTTTATGAGAAATGTCTTTCCCGTCCCAACGGGTGCATCTAAAAAGAAGATTCTCCCGAAGCACCCTTTACGCTGTGACATACGCGATTAAATATTAGAGGCTCTTCCGCTGTTAGATTCGACACGTTTTGCAATGCTTCGACCAGTTCCGCTGGATTATAGTATATTTCCTCTGCGTACTCTCTGTTAATGTGTTCCGCGTTTAAAGTTTGTGCGGGCATACCGTACTGAGAGAGAGAATTACCCTGAAACTATGTCTTGGGTAACCAACCATCGATCCATTTGGGTGGATTTACAGTTACGTGCACACATTTGCAAACGTTCATGATTTTCACCGAAATGCACCCAAATGGGTGGATTTACTGTTTCGTGCACACTTTTTGCAAACGTTCATGATTTTCACCGAAATGCACCCAAATTCGTGGATTTAGTTTCGTGCATACTTATTGCCCATTCTTCATGATTTTCAGCGAAAGCCATCCAAAAGGGTGGATTTACAGTTTCGTGCACACTTTTGGCAAACGTTCACGATTTTCACCCAAAGTCGCTCTTAGTTCGAATTGTTTCGAATTTATAAGTAAAAACTTACTTGATTCTTCTAACTGAATCAATCCATTTGTCTCCTGACTGGGTCCAGATGGGAAGTTGAAAAAGCGAACTCCGTTTGTTTGAAAACATGAATGGTTGCATCCGGCAACACTACATAGTTTCTAATTTTCGTGACGTTTTTTACTTGCTCGTTTTCTTTTATTTTAATCACCATGCGGATGGTTGAAAACAGCTTCAAAAAGCATGAAACAGACCTGAACAGACCCTTTGTTTGGACTCACGTTTTTCTAAATTCTCTCGCTTGGTGTTGCTGCAGTCAAACGAACTAAACCGACAGGGAGCCTATGGAAACCAGAGACCATCAATAACCTTATTGATGATCTCTGATGGAAACGGTCCACAAAGGGGTGAGCGATTCTAGAAGGAAGATCGCTATCATTAGTTAAGGCAGGTGTTAACGTTATATGGAACGAGTCGATTTCTAGACGAGGTGAACATTATCTTAAATAATACATAAATTGTACACTTTTTAGATCATTGTCTCTTTTATTGAATATTCTCGTTTAAAGCTTTGTAAATTATCCAATCAATATGTTCGTCATTGTCGGTGTGTCTGCTTCATATCCTCGAAAGATATGATGTAGATAATGACAAGAGATAAACAATAACTGATTCGATACTATATTCGAAGGTAAAGCTATTTGTTTCTAAACATAGAATAATTCAGTCGGTATTATGTTTTTAAAGTTTAAAAATATTTATTAGAGTTGGATTTTTCTCCATGATTGTTATTATGTCGTCCAGAATTGTTTATCTCACGGAAATGCTCTCAGGCTAATCGAATATGAAAATCTTAGAATTTACGACTGGCTTTAGATTCAAGATTTTAAAAAAGTTAGGAATTGTTTCTGTTAAAAAGTTATGAAAACTGATTATCAGATTACTTCATTAATAATCTAATGAAGCTTATTTTAAGAAATTTTATTTTCATTTATTTTTAATCGACTTCAAAAAGGAGGAGGTTCTATGTTCGTCTGTATGTATTTTTTTTTATGTATGTTCATCGATATTTCCGTCATTTATAAACCGATTTTAAAAATTCTTTCTTCATTGGATTCGGTTTAGCACCAAGATGGTCCCATATTAATTTCATTGTTAAGTCGGTTTAATTTTTTTTTTTTAAATCATTCATTATTTAAATTTTATAATTTAAAAAATAGTGTTCATAGCGAAATACGATAATCCAAAACACTCGTTATCGTTATTAAACGATGTTTACAATAGACCTTAGCGGTACTCTCAATCATTAAACTGATCTACAGGCACTCTAAATTGTCCGTTGGTATTGTTTTAAAAAAATTCTCCGGACATTTAATGAGTCTTTTAAAGAGAAGTTTATAATTAGGATAACTTTTTAAAGAACATTTCACTTAATATTTTTACGTGACTAGGTATTGCTTTAGAACCAATTTATACAGCCGACCATCTGTTTTCACGTTATCGATTCACCAAACCGTCTATAAATCCGTTACAAACGTCGCATTGTCACGACGAGTACGAAAAACATTCTTCACCTTGTTTCCAAAAGACCTGTTTCTTGGTAACAACATAAGGTGGGAGGAAAATTCTTTTGTTTTTTTTTGTTTTTTTTTTAAATAAAAAAACAATTTCGAGAATGGCCCCTAAATAATTAACAACCTTCTCTAATCTGGTTTATCTTCCCTCTCGACAAGTTAACTATTAACTTCTTTTGAATGAAACAAACTAAACTGATTTAAAACACTCGCTTTTTATTAGGAGAATGGAAACTACTAAAAGTACGTTTTTAAGTATAAAAAGTTTAACTATCTCTTTAATTATATTGTTTAGCAACCATAAGATAAAAAGTCATACTTGTTAAACTATAGCACGCTATGGACTTCGCTTGTACGTTTATTACATTGAACTATTATTAAATACTCTATTAATCAGAGTAGTCTTTCAATAGGCCACTTGTATTTATATTTTAGTGTTCTATTTTCGAAACTGAATTTTTTATTTAATTCGATATTTTTTTTCAAGAAGATATTCTGAGTGAAACGCAAAAAATAAATTCGTCTCGGAGGAAATCATTTGATTCTGCATTAAGAGAACATTAATTATGTCATTAAATTAAAAGTTCATTAGTCAAATATGCAAGGGATGAACAATAAAGACATACTGGTTTCCCCCTTTTCCATTTATTGATTTTCATGTAACTCAACATGGCCTTTTTCAAATTAACTCCCTCCTCTATGCAGGCTATTTTCGATTTCACTTTTAACATTGCCTTCGAATACCTCTCAGGTTGACTTCAAACGAAGAACAAAGGGGGGAAATGACAAGTCACAGAATCAGGAATGTATTGGTGGGTGGGGAAGATAGTTAATTTGGGCCAAAGCAGTTGTGCATTTCATAATGTAAACCTCAATCAAATGTATGCATTGTAAAATGCTGGCAAATTGATGTCAAGTAAGATGATAGCCAATATTGGAGACAGCGTATTCTCCTTATTTGGCATTAACTGTTGATCTGTTATCTTGAACAGTTATATCAGGTGTACAATTAGTACTGATTTTAAACATATTACTGTGACTAATGTTCAGCAAATGAATGGACTTGAGGTATAGGAGATCGTTAAGATATTTTATTTACGGCTTCTGAAAATATACGGCGCTTCGCCCAATATTGCTCACTCTAAAAATGGTGATATCATTGACAAGAGAGAAGATAAATGTTGTTAAAGTTGTTGTATTTTGAAACCAAGTCGCCAGTAAGAGATCAAAGAAAGTTTAGGAAAGAGTTCCAATATTACATGTAGCTGCTGGTCTTGCAAGGCAACGTTTTGTTGCCTGATTCTGGAAGTGGAGAAGGCAAGAAAAAGGCGAGAGTAAATCTCGTAAGCGCCGAGAGTTAATTGATGAGGCTATGCTGGAGCGCATTTTTACAAACTTCGCAATTCAGCTATGTAAAGTCAAAAATCTTCAAGGAGCCATATTGAGCACTGCTTCCACCAGAAGGTGCCACGCAATGAAAATTAAGTATGCCCGCTACAATTTTATATATTTATTTTTGATGTACGTTAGATACAAACTATTTTTCATAAGGATTCAATGTAATCGGTACTAATTTACTGAAACACAGGGTACTGTATACAAATCGAATCTCGATATTTGTCCAGTAAGAAGACGCTAAAGTAATACAGTAGAAATTTCGTAATATACATCGCACTGACTGAAACGTGAAGAAGGCAAAGTTAAATACACAGGATATCCATGAAGTACCCTTCCATTCATTTTAATCAAAAGGTAAAATGGTTATATACTTAACTTTTTTTGTAATTGGGTCTTTCTGTAAATCAATCAATTAATAAAAACAAAACTCTTTTTTTAATCCACATTGGAAGAATCGAATCGCGCACATCGAAGCTTTCGACAACTGGTTGTCACACTCCTTTCATTTATTAAAATTAACTTCATGTAGCGAAAAAATTAAAATAACATCGTATGAGTTTAGTCTCCTTATAATGGGGAAAATCGTGAATTAATAAAAACAAAAATTAAAATAAAGTCACCATTGAAACTTGTGAGATGAAAGAAAATTCAAAGGATGTAATCTATTGAAGATGTTGTTGATAATAGAAATAAAATCAGTCTATTGAGGATGTAGATGAAGTTCTTGTGTAGATAATGTTGATAGCCAACAATCATAACCAACAATTACAATCAACTTAGCTTCATCACCTTTATATCAATTGTTAAATTATTATTTCAACTGTTTTCAACATTCAAAAATATTTAATCAACTGATGATGAGAAAAAAATTCTCGAAAAGTTTTTATATGAAATTTATCCCAAATATTTGGATCAACCCTTCAAAATTTCATCTGTACTTCAAGATTATCGTTTTCCCCTATCAACATTATCTACACAAGAACTTCATCTACATCCTCAATAGACTGATTTTATTTCTACTATCAACAACATCTTCAATAGACTACATCCTTTGAATTTTCTTTCATCTC
This sequence comes from Rhysida immarginata, assembly GCA_023313115.1. NCBI lineage: Eukaryota > Metazoa > Arthropoda > Chilopoda > Scolopendromorpha > Scolopendridae > Rhysida > Rhysida immarginata. The sequence goes on from JAHWFO010004564.1 coordinate 3,120,671, forward strand.
ACAAGTTTCTTCAAGATTGGTGACTTTATTTTAATTTTTGTTTTTATTAATTCACGATTTTCCCCATTTTAAGGAGACTAAACCCATTTAAATTTAAATTAATCATTTAAACTCCTTAAATCAAAAAATAATAACATCGTATGTATTAACAATGTAAAATACATCGCACGCATTCATACATTAAATTACTATACAAAATATTCATTTAAATTATATTGGCTTTCTTTATAGAACTTTCTGGAAAGCTTTACCGATCTGAAAAATCATTCAAAAGCATCAGAAAAGCATATAAAAGTTTACAGAATTAATTATATAAGAGTAGGAGTTGTAATAATGTATAATTAATTAAAAAATTTGAACTCCATTTTAATTAAAAGAAATAGAAATAAAAATCATACATATAAAATCAGCGACGGTGGACTATGTCACAACAAAGAAAAAATCCAACAATGGGTTATTTCCCGATTATACAATCGGGTGGGTTCGCTTCTAGTAAATAATAAAAACAATTGATAAATAAAGGTCACCCGATGACCTTATTTGTATTTCTCCACAACGGGTGACCTTTTTATCAATTGTTTTTATTATTTATTTTTATTTCTATTTCTTTTAATTAAAATGGAGTTCACATTTTTAATTAATTTTACAGAATTCAACTATTGTAAGTCACTAACTGTAAAACAAAGCCGATTCAGAAATATTCTTTAAGATAATTTGTTGATGATTCTGTTCAAATGGTTCAGGATGATGATTATTAAAATTATTGATAGTGGGTTATAAATGTAATTATAAATAGAAAATACAAAGATTTCAAGGACTTTAAATACGAAATATAAATTATGAGAACACTATTACAGAATTAATGAATGAAGTGCTCGACATGTTGTCCTTTAGAAGCCACACAAATTTGAGCTCTTGTTTCAGCTAACTTTTTCGACGTCTTCCATTATTCTGTAAGGCTTCTTTCACCAGTCCGCGCGTTTGTCCGTCCGGGTGTTGGCCCGTCACCCGGATAAATAGAAATACAGGGTGATTCAGTCAATTTTGACCATTTCACTCGAATGAAGTGCATTAGGGATAAACAATTGAAAGAATATGAGCGTCATATCAAATTTCTAAATAGTTAGAGTTTGTATTGTTGCAACGGCGCTGCATGAAAATCGTATTGTCGAAAAATGGCGCCCGCTTTATCAACAGAGCAGAAATGCAAGGTTGTCGAATGGTATTTCGAGACAAGATCACCTGTAATCGTGCAAAGAAAGTTCCGGAAGGAGTGTAAGTGTCTTCTTTCCCTTTGTGCTTCATCCAGTCACATCTACGTGAAGTTGCTTCATCACTGTCCAAAATATACAATTGACCATAGGCTTGCTCACCGCCTTCGTAGGGATTTAATGCTGAAACGCGATGATGAATTTGCCCGTGAATTTTTAAACAATATGGCCCAAATCCTGTGAGCTCTTCAAGTAATGCTCCAAATGACGCAAATGCAAGTGCGCTGTTATAAGAACGAATAGGCTCGACAAAAGATTTTTATATTTGATTTATCAGTCAAAAGCTTTTCAAAATTATCAGGATATGGCTTCAAATTTGTTTCCTGGACTTTTCCTTTATGGCAACCTAGATTGAGTTCACCATCCGATAGCCTCTCATTTTCAATCGGCCTCGGTGGCTCAGCGGTTGCGTGATCGCCTCTGATGCCCGAGTACGCGGGTTCGATCCCGGCCGAGGACGACGAGGATTTTTCAGGGGGAAATCCTGAGATCACGCACTTGCTTCGGAAGGGAAGTAAAGCCGTTGGTCCCGTGTAGTCGTTTGCCGGCTGCACGTTAAAGAACCCTTGCGAGGCAAAATTTGCGGCCCCTATAACGCCGTCCTGAAATGACCATGGCAGTTGAAAAGGACGTTAATACCAAACAAAACCAAACCAAAATCTCATTTTCAAAATTTAAAGAATTACAGTGCCTGCATTTGACACTCATTGGACAGATATAGAATTCTTCAACATCTTCAGGTGTACGCGCAACAATTTTATAAAAGTCTTTAATCGTTTTAGCTTTCTTGTTTGCTTTGTCCTTTTGCAGCCGTGACTGGCATTCTTTAGGCGTATCTCCAGCACGCTTTTTTGCTTTTGCTGCAGCTTCTTTTTCTTGGCGTTCTTTTCGCTAGGCAGAAATCTCTTGAGACCTCCGTACTTTGGACTCTGCATGTCCGTTTTGTCTGTTTCTTCGCTCTTCTCGGATAGCCTGCAGCATCTTTTTGAAATCTAAGACTTTATTTTGGAGGCATATCGCTGCAAGCAATTTTAATGAAGTCGAATGTTATAATCCTTTCAAAAGCAAAAAAATTCACAATATAAGAAAAACTCACCTTTTAAACATTAAAAATTGAAAATTCCAATAAAATTAGCAATAGAGAATTTGCCTAAAACCCTGCGTGGCATAAAAATGAATTACGAATTTCCCATTGCAATCTGAGAAGTAGCATGATGAACAAACGTGGCAACAATGTTAAATGAAGAATGTTTTTGTAATTTTGAAATTGTTTTTTTTACAAAAATGAGAGGACCTGGTGGTACGTTTTTCATTTTTTAGCACATTTTCTTAGAAAAGTGCTTATGTGATCGGTTTGTCCAGCTGTCCGTCCGTACGGATACAATTCCCACAATTCATTGCGTTGCAATAGAAAGAGTGCATGTATTGAATTGCTGGAAGACACGAATTATCCCTGCATTGGGGAAAACGCGTAATGAGCATGTCGGTTCAGCTCTGCGCGTGCTATAAACATTAATGAGATGCTGCGCGTGCAGGATACACATGATTGACGATTAATGAAAGGGCAGAACGGACTCTAAATCAAAAGAATTTTATTATTCAGAGGGAGCTTATTATATATTACGATAACTTGAAAACGAATTAATTTTCACACTCTGTTTTCACCAATCCATTAAAATGGGACAGAGCACGTACAAGTAGGAACGTCAGGTAGCCGGAATAGGTACGTGCTCTAATGGCACAATACCCCCTTAAAAATTTCCTCTAACCAGATATGGCGTGTAATATATAAAATAAATCGTCACGACGTCTATGAAAGAATATATAAGAGTAACTAGTGACAGCTGATATTGGTCTAGTGGCACGTGTACGTTTAAGAATTTATCATGAATGAATATAACGCGTAAATAATGATAGTGGTAATTGGTTTACTAGCACGTGCCTAATAGTACCATATGATACAATATGGTACCGTTGGAATTCCAATGCTAAGATATGGTATGTAATATATCTAACAACTCGTAACAATAAGATAAAATAAATAAAAGACTCTTTGATCACAACAAAAATATAAAAGGAAAAATACGACCTTTTATATTTTTGTTGTGGTCAGAGAGTCTTTTATTAGGAGCTTTAGCATAAAAGCTACTTATAAGAATGCGCCTTTGGTCTGTACGTTTATCCGTCCGTCCATCCGTCCGCCGTTTGCACGATAATTTGAAAACGAATTAAAATTTTCAAATTCTGTTTTCAGAAATATGACTATCAAAGTCTTAGCTCAGCCGTATCAACTTTTCAGAATTTTTTGTGGACCCCTTCAAGTCGAATTCACGTGCTATAACAATGAGTGTATAGAATACAAAAATAATGGCTTGTCATAACAATCGATTTGTCAAGAAGGAATACATTGTTACTTTCTGTTCATCTTTTAAGCATTACTGATATCGGCGCGCGCACGTGAAATCGCTTTGTCGACGCACGATTGCTCAAGTGCTCATAATCTATATTATTCAGTAGCCGAAGAACGCAGCTACTTATTGGTTTAATAATGTCTTAACTGTGTATCCCTTTATAATTTCTACATTTTTTGAGGTAGAAGGTTGAAATTCGCTGTGTAGCTTACTATGGGCATGCCCATCTGTGCTATTTGGTTTGGTTTGATTGGTACACAGTGGTCGGAATTACGGGGGTGGGATTCAGGCAGGGCAACATATATCTATGTGCTATTTAGGTACGTAAAGGCGTGAAATTCGGTATCCAGATTCCTATAGGCAAGATCTACAGTACTATGAAGTTTAGGCTCAATTGTTCCAGGGGGATCGGATTTGCGGGGGTGGCAGTCACTTGGTCCTTAAAACTATGGCAACATATGGCATGTTATATATCATACGTTCGGAAATGATGAAAAAGGAAATAAGATACGAGGTTTTTTACATTTTATACATATTAAGTTCGAAAAACTCAATTTTCTTGGTTAAAAAACTTGGGGAGAGGTAAACGTGCAGATAAAGGGGTAAAAATAGATGACCGCAGGATCTGCCACTTGCCTTACCCTACTCGGGGGGGGGGGGGAGGAAGGGAGTTAATTTCTTTTTAATAAATGTATAAATGTATTTCTGCTTCACTGCTAAAGCTCCTCCTTGGAATGTTTACAAGATTTTATTTATTTTATCTTATTACTTTTATCCACATTTCTATCACTTTTTAGCACATTTTCTGTATATAGAAATGTGCTTATGTGATCGGTTTGTCCAGCTGTCCGTCCGTCTGTAGACAATCCCACAATTCATTGCGTTGCAATAGAAAGAGTGCATGTATTGAATTGCTGGAAGACACGAATTATCCTCGCATTCGGGAAAACGCGTGTTGAGATCAAACATGGGTTCGGCTCTGCGCGTGCTCTAAACGCTAATGAGATGGTGCGCGTGCAGGATATACGTGTTTGACGATTATTGAAAGGGCAGTTCAGTCTCTAAATCAAGAGAATTTTTTTATTCCTAGGGGGCGTAGTATTTATTACAATAACTTGAAAACGAATAAACTTTTTCAAAGTCTGTTTTCACCAATCCATTAATACGGGACAGAGCACGAACAAGTACGAACATAAGATAGCCGGAATAAGTACGTACTATAATGGCACGTGCATTAATGGTACCATTATGATACCCCCTTAAAATCTTCCTATAACCAGATATGGCATATAATATATCAAACAAATCGTCACAACATATCATGAACGAAAATATAAGAGTAACCATATCGTTCTCATCATTTTCGAATATAGGAATATATCACATACCATATGTTGCCATAGTTCTAAAGACCAAGTGACTGCCATCCCCGCAAATCCGACCCCAATGGAACAACTGGCCCTAAACTTCATATTAATGTAGATCGTGCCTAGAGGAATCTGGATACTGAATTTCACTACTTTACGTACACATAGATATGTTGTCCTCTCTGAATCCCACCCCAGTGTACCAATCAAAACCAAACTAAACAGTGCAGACGGACAAGCCCATAGGAACATCCATTCTTCCGCTGCCTAATAAAATAGATTATGAGCACTTGAGCAATCGTGCGTCGACAAAACGATTTCACGTGCGCGCGACGATGTCAGTAATGCTTAAAAGATGAACAGAAAGTAATAATGTATTCCTTCTTGACAAATTGATTGTTATATGACATCCCATTATCTTTGTATTCTTTACACTCACTGTTTTAGCACGTGAATTCGACTTGAAGGGGTCCACGAAAAATTCTGAAAAGTTGATACGGCCGAGCTAAGACTTTGATAATCATGTTTCTGAAATCAGAATTTGAAAACGTTAATCCGTTTTCAAGTTATCGTGCAAACGGAGGACGGCCGGACGGATAAACGTACAGACCAAGGGCGCATTCTCATAAGTAGCTTTTATGCTAAAGCTCCTAATAAACGGGACAATAATAATTTTTTTTAATATTAGTGTATTTTAACGTACCAATAATAAACATCTATTTATAAAAAGTTTGAAACGCTGATCTACATTACCTTTTGAATAAAGTCAATGGAACGGTACTTTCTGAAAGCCCGTAGGGCGTTCCGTTTAAACCTCAAATTTTATCAGATCTGAGAACAGAATGTAAGAACGGTAGAAAAATGAAGCAATAGAAAATGCAAGAATTAATCAAAACAGTTTATTTGATACACTAATGAAATCGACATGTGCACAGTATCTAACCTGTATTAATAAGATGAATCCTCCTGATTATTTTAGAACCTTTCTAGTTGCCAGAAACTTCTCGAACTTTCTCGATTTTTGTGTTACTGTGTCATTTACTGTTGTCCTTAAGTACTCCTTTCAAAATTCAGGATAATTCTCTAATATTCTTTGCTTTTAGAAAATTATCCTTTTTTGCTTTGATATCTCTATCCGAAACGTCAACTTTTTATTTTGATTTTATTTATTAATTATAATTTTTTATTTTTTATAAATTATTATTTATTTTTTTATTTTTTAATTAATAACTTTTATTGTATTCCAGGATTTTTGTGTCTCGTCCTTCTGTCATTTACTAGGTAACCACAAAAGTTCTTGCCGTTTTTTATGTTACCTTAAAAGAAAGTGTTAGAAGATATGCAAATGAGTGTACAGTGTCGTCCAAAATCTGTAAGGGGGGAGCAGGAAGGTTAGCCTGTATAAATACAGGGCCGTTGGGCATCCACATCAATCACATCTCGTGCAGAAGTGAAGACAAATGGAGGTATCGAAGGAGATGGTTAGGTGTTGTTTGCTTCTTACTTCAAGGTGGGCTTGTCAGCAGCAGCATCAAGTCGCCGAATGTGTCTTGCGTTTGGGGATAATGCTGTGAATGCACCGCAAGGCATTGGTTCTAGAAATTCAGTTCGGGAGAATTTGCCATTTCTGATGAACCCCGCAGTTGACCACAAGCCTTAGATGACCTGTTACGAGCTGCTATCAACTGGCCAAACCATCACTGGCGACCTGTACTCCCAGCAGTTGGAAGAACGTGTGCAACAGGCATTGTAGCAGAAGGAGCCAGCATTGGTTAATCGCAAACGGGTACTCTTCCTTCATGACAATGCCCGGCCACATGTGGCGCGGGTGGCCAGGGAAACCATAGAGCGGCTTGTCTAGAAAACTTTGTGCATCCACCTTACTCACCAGATCTTGCTCCAATGGATTATTACCTTTTCCATTCTCTGAACAACCATCTTCGTGGAAAATCCTACACCAATGATACAGATCTACGAAAGGCATTCACGGACTTCTTCCGAGTCCAAGTCCGGCAAGTTTTACAGCCAGGGGATTGTTCAACCGGAGACACGTTGGTAGAAGGTGCTAGATGCCAATGGGGATTGCTTTGGGGACTAGCGATATGCTACTTTTTATGTATATTATTTTGTTTTCCGGAATTAAAAACGGCAAGGATTTTGTGGTAACCTATAGTGCCCGGCACGAAAGAAAAATGAAACTGGCGCACGCGTAAGTGAAAAACGGGGTATTACTTATTCCTGGCATCAGTGGTTTCCTTTCCGTTTCTGAGTGGTTGAACGAGTTTTTTTTTCATTTACGCAAGCGCCAGTTTCCTTTTTTTTTTCGTGCCGGGCACTATAGTACTATACTTCGGTAATTTCTTTCCCTAATTATTTATTTTTTTTGAATATCGTCGTTGTCAAACCAATATCTGCTATAGACAAAAAAGTAAACTTTTGAGATATTCAAAAAAAAAGTTCTCCTGTAAAATTTTCCATGAAGGTGAATTTTAAAAACTATTTCAAATTGAAGTTATTGATGGTAAACGTAATAGTATTTGCTTTTTTAGCATTGAAATGTAATAATTTAATTCTGTCACATAGCAGTGTTTATTTGACAATATAAACACTGAAGCACATGGTCCCTAATTAAAATTTTTTAGTAAAGCACATGCAGCTTTGCTTTGCAACAACTAAGCTCTGAAGCTCAGAATCTGAAGCTCTCGTGATCAGGCGTATGCAGATAAACCATATGGTCCGGAACGAAAGCCTCCTAACTCCAATCCCACTGGGACAATACGAACAAAACTACAGAGCGCTCGAAAGTGGGGTGAGCCAGTTAAGTGTAAGACGCATTTTGAAGGGTGCAAATTGGAAAGTGTTCATTGTAAGACTGCTACACGCAATGAATGAGGACGACCCGGATCGAAGGATGGAGTACTGTGTTTGTTTTGAGCATACGGTTTGCAAGGATGAGGAATTTGCTAGGAAGTTTATGTGATCTGTGTGGTTATGTGCTACCACTGACAGTATTATGTAGTCCTGTGTGCCGCTCGGCGCCATCGGCGTTGTTTAGAAGCTGCTAGTGGTCATTTCGAACATTTATTATAACTCTCTCACAGTGCCAAAAATTGTACCTGCAAGTCAAATTTGTAACAAGATATGGAATATCAAACAGTGAGTACATTATTTGGACCTCTCTGTATATAGTAAAGTAGATTTGGCCAGAGCAACTTACATACCAAATTTTAGTTTTTCTACTTTAAAGATTATCGAAAACATGAAATAAACAGACAGATAACGGATGTGCTAAAACCAATAATAGTCCCGTATATCCGATATTTGATATATAGGGTGGATACAAAAATGTGCCCCCCCCCCTTTTATTTTCGTAATCGAAGCAGATATGTCAATTTTGATGAATCCAATCAATAGGAAGTTGTGGGTGACCTATCCCATGGTGAACTTTTCATCATTCCAAATATGCAAATTAGGACGCATTCAAATCCTATCTTAAAAACCGTAACAGTTATACGAAGACTTCCAATTGAACACTTGTTCAGCATGGAATTCTGAACAAAACATTTTTTTTTTTTCCAAAATCCGATGAACGGATCACCAACAATTACAAATAGCTACAGTGCATAGGAATAATGAAAAGTGCACCATGGGATAGGTCACCTACAACTTCCTATTCCGGGGTTTCATCAAAATTGACATATCTGCTTCGGTTACGAAAATAAAAGTTGGGTCTCATTTTTGCGTCCACCCTCTATAGCATCGCGTGCGTCTCTCGCACGAGCCTGTATAATAAGCCATAGTCACAATGATTATATTGTACTGTCCGTTTCTGTGTTTATTATCAAACTCACGCTCAAAGACTTTTGCTCCGATAAACCTGCTGAAAAGGACATCATCTGCTATCTCCGTCACGCTCTGAGCGATCTATATATGTAATATACAGAAAATATTTTTAATATAAAATTTTAAATTTCACGCGCCCTCCCTTCTTGCATGAATGGATTAATTAAGTCGGCGCTCGTGTTCTCTAATGAGCGACCGAGATGAGCTCTTATCTTCCAACAGCTTTTTCCATCTTAACCACATCGTTTAAAGCTCACGAGTTACCGCATGTAGGGTCCATCGTTTTAATCCATCGTTCTAGTGCTTATTGGTGATTGCGACTGTAATCACCTCAGAAGATGTCATCCTCGCAGACTTCGTTTCAATTATTTGTTTTCTGTTTGTGTTTTCATTCTCCATGGTTATACCCTCTCTCTACATTGGTTTTTATTGGAATTAAGTGTTTAACCATTTTATTACAAATTTTCCCTAGTAAATAAGATATTTTCAGACTTTATAAAATGCTATGGATTGTACGTTGTCGAAATATTAGAAGATAAATTTCCACTTTATATGCCACCCAAATAACTTTATAACAGAGTATTGGAAATCGTATTTCGGAGATGACATTTTCCGTATATTTCACTGACATTCACGATTTAAAATTCATTAAGTACAAATAACTTTTTATCGACAAAATTGTTTGGTGCTCATCGCTTCACTGGCAGCATATGATAAGCTTTCAAGTTTATTTGTCCATTTAAAATACTGCTTATCATAAAATTTTACTTATTTTTAATACAAAGCTCTCATTATTACTTTAGATCTTTGGATGGAATCTCCGAACTTCATGTTGCATTCCAAAGAAGTTAAGCCCTATCGAGATGTTAACTGACTCGATACTAACAACCAACGTCTTGTAAACTTATGGTGTTCAGGAATGAAACTTCGACATAACTACGATGGCCATTTTCTTCGCCATATCCTCCTCCTATTCATCCAATCCATTCTCCCATCTTTCTTTGCATCTTTTTCCATTTCACTGCCTTCTCCGAAGTACATGTGAAAGTCCGGGAGCGTCACAGCTAATTCAAAGGGGTATCTCATGATACTAGCATTTTAACTATTAGTATTAGGATACGTTTTAAAAAGCGGAAAATAAACATTTGTGATCATTATTCATTTTTCCTGGAAAGGTCGGATAACTAGTTAATCCTAATTGACTGTTAGTATTAATTTATGTAATATTAGACATTGGCTTTGCAGAGCGCCTCTAAGACATAACTACGTTTTTATCGATCTGCAGGGTGTCCATAAAAGAATCGTCCCATTACACCATTTATTAACTTTTGAACGCAGTAATAAACATGCAAAGAAATACCAGAAGATTTAATCTGATATATTCCTGTATTGCAGAAATTGTTCATAGGAAATACTAGCATTGACAGAACAAAGGATGGCGTCTGCCATAGAGAAACAAAATTAAAAGCTTGCCGAAACAATATTACAGATCACTTTTCAAAAGGGTCTCCAAAAAGGTTTTCATCCTTTTACCTGGTAATGGTTTACCCTAAGTTATCTTGTATCTTTTCTGAACAGTGATCGGTGAGTTTGTTTCGGTAACTCATACTACATCGCCAATTTTTTTTTATTGTTTAACACTTTCAAATAATTGAAGGGCTCGGGGCAATAAGGAAGTAACCCACAGGAAGAATTTTTTGAGAAAAGTGAAGTTATATCTTTAAAAAATCTGTAAATCTGTATGGTTGATGTTTAGCTTTACCCTGAAACATACTGTAAATGGATTTCATAAGCAGTAATTATTACATTCAGTAAGAACTTCTTCCTGTGGCTTACGTCCTTATTGCTTCGAGCCCTTCAATTTTAAACAGATATTACAGATTTTGTATACTGCAATCACGTAGTGGTCTTCTTTATCATTCAAGTTATTGGATACTATTCTCTTAAACGGGCGCCACCCTATTTTCATTATTCCTCGCCCCGACTATTAAAACGGGGGGCACATATCAAATTGGTTAGAAAGGGAAGTCTGGGGAGGAGAATTCCAGCTATTCAAGGTTAATCTAAAATGGTGAATGGGCCGATATCTAAACGACAGCGTAGGATGGCGCGCTGAGAGACATATCGAATACAGTAAACTGAGCAGATTTGCCGACTGCGGCCAGTAGAACGCAATGAGTGAAAATTCGTGTCATACTGCAATGGAGCAATGCGTGAATCCCGAATTCTACGAGGAGCTTTTGAAACTGTTACTGCTACTTATATAGAACTGGACAGTAGACTGGTTGCACGATCACGCACGCCCGCATCACAGTGCCCCTATGCCCAACTTCCTGGCTAAGCGCGGAGTAACTCTTCTCGAATATCCTCCGTCCTTCCCGGAGCTGGCGCGTGCAGACTTCTGTTTGTTTCTCCGCCTCAATAGAGCCCTGACAGGCATACATTTTGCAGACGTACCGGATATCCAAGGTTTCGAGCGATATCTTTTTTCATCTGTGTTTCGTCCACTTCAACCTTTTTATTTCTCCACTGGGTGACTTTTATGCAATTGTTTTTATTATTTATTTATTTATTTATTTATTGAAATAAAAGGACATAGTAAAAAAGTATCCTAGTCGGGGCCTGTATGGCTGAAGGCCGACATGTTAGGTCCCCGAGAGGGATTATACAGAAAATGCGTACTAGTTATACATGGAATTGTATTTTTTTTTTTTACATTGAAAGAGAATCCGCACTAATTAGAAATTACAAATGAGTGTCTACCACTATTTATGGGTATAAAATTCACTATAAAATTTAAACAGATTCATGCTATATAGTGATATCATTTTGTAAATGTAGTATTAAAATTCGAAATTAAATAAATTATAATACAGAAATAAATTACTTATAAACGATAAAAGTAAAAGTCGAACGTTATCCAATAATTTTTAGAAAGGCCTGAAGATATGTGTGTTACAGAAGATATATTTTTTCAGTTCCTTCATAAAGGTAGAGAAAGACATGGGAGAGCGAAGGCTATCAGGGAGAAGAGACCATTTCTATTTTAATTAAACGAGGCTAACATTTTTATTTCTATTTATTTTAATTAAATGGAGTTCTTATTTTTAAATTAATACACTTTGTAGATTTATTAGTACTTTTAACTAGGGAGCGAAACCAGCGCCTGGCAACAAAAAAGATATGCTGAAGGCGCAGGGTTAAGAGCAAAGTACCTAATACTTTGACCAGGCACGTAAAATTGCAATTATATTATGTGATTTGGGGCCTCTTTGTTCTAACTTTTTAGGCAACCAAAAGAACTTCTGTGAGTCGCCATTTCCTCTAAACAAGAAACAGCGCCACTGTTTGGCATTGAATGGGACGTTCAAGGCGTTTAAAATTTTGAACCTTCCAGTGATGTGCGGAGTGAGTTTTTGTTTTTTTACAATTTGTTCGAAACACGTCATTCCAGCCACGTATGTGAGCGAAATACATAAATTCACCCATTTGGTTGATTTTTGATGATAATCATGAAAATTCGGCAATGCTTGCTTCCGAAACACGCCATTTCGGCCACATATATATCTATTCCCCAGGAGGGTAAATTTGATATCTATTCCTCTTTTTTTTTTTTTTTTAATAAACTGTATAAGATATATGTTCTGCTTTTGAATAAGATTGTCGCGGAACTTACTCTTCCTGCCTCATTCATTATTATAGTGTAACGGATAGAGAAACACGTTCTTAGAATACAGATCTCCCATCACTGTCAAATTTCAAAGTCGCCACTCCGTTTACCAAAGGCGGGAAAGAAACTCCTCCTACTCCGTCTGACTCTCTTAATTTCCTCTTGGCATCCTCTCATCTTATTAAAATCCAAAACATTTGATATCTTTTATCTTCTCTCCCCTGTTTGTTAACGACTTTTAATATGAACATGAAATTCCCTGTAAATTAGAAATAAACACTTGCATCGCCTCTTTCACCATTTGCCGAAGGGAATCTGTATCATAGCAAAGCATTCAGAATGACATCGGTAGACTTAAAGGGGAAGGACTCAAATGAAAAGACTCGCGTCACCTTTTAGATCTAATTTTAAGTTTAACATGCCTTCAACATTCAATGAGGGGACATTGTATGTACTCCAGCTGAGTTTGAAAAGCTCAATAAATTTCCTGGTATTTTCAAAATACGTTTTTTTTTTTTAAGTTGGAAGGGCGTTTAATTCTCCTTATATGTTGTATCTATTAATCATGAATGCTATTATATATAGAAGCAAGAAATCCTACAAGTAAATAGGAGATGATAAGGAGAACGGATGCGACAAAATTTGTACAAACCGAAGCCCTTCCAATACCCATTTGGAGTCAAGGCCCAATTTAGATTGTAATTTTATAATGTGCGTTTCTCATGCATTTCCATTCCATTTTGTAGCCTCTTACCAGGTTCTCCTTTAATGTCTGTTTCTTCCTTTTCATTGTATCCCTCGCCCCCCCCCCCCCTCCCACGGTGGTTCGCGAAAAATTCGGCAACACTTGAGTGAAGAGCGCCTTTCGTATAATGAAATAGAAAGTCAAATTAGTTGCATGTATATTTTATTACCTCGAGCTTGGAGAAACAGTTTTAATTTAAGGCGAAACTGTTTAGACACCATGCTGTTTAGGAATTGCCTCCTTTTTAACGACCCTGTATCTTCTAGCGTTGTCGACTTCTTATCTCGGGTTCTATAAAACTTCCCTTTTATTTCCTCCCCCACCCCTTTACACCTTCCAACGGACACACGTTCCTGTTGGTTAACATGCACACTCCGTAGCGAGCGGTGACGAAAAATTGAACTCATTTGCCATTAATTGGTTTCAATTAAAGATTTCTTCGAAGTGAGAGTAGTTATTGTCTCTCCCTATTCGTTCAACGTTTGCCGTTGTGAACGGCTCATTTCACACACCAATGAACCTGGCGCAGGTGAAAGCATGTCAATGAGAAACGACACAAAAGCGTACACCATGATATTCCAATTTAAAATGAGCTCGACAAGCTTCATTCGTTCTCTCTTTTTTTGTCCTGTTTCATGTTTCATTTCTTTACAGAATATATATATATATATATATATATAGTGAGCTCTAGAGTAAAAAAATATATTTCGCTCTGAAATAAGTTCCTCGATCAACAGATTAATAGAGGGAAGAGTCGCCGTTAATTAAGGGTTCCTCTAATTGGCCAATTTGATTTTTTACACTCGAAAAAGCTAATTAAATCGCCTTAATTAATGTATCAGAAAACACGATATTTCCTTTCTACTCCTAAAACCCGCGGTACACAACCCGTGGTAGCGACCAGTAGAGGGTCGCGGAAGCATTTTTTGTCCACTATATCCATTTTTTACCGAAATCGATAAATAACAAAAGCAATTACGAGGGTGAATCAAAAAGTAAGTTACACTCAGCACCATCTGTGGTCGAAGAGCGCCATCATTCGCCGTTTTTAAGGATGTTGCCTGTATGTCTAATTGCAACGTGGCATGATCCCACATGTTCACGCGTTTACTGCGTACGCAAGAATATTGCTGTCATGGTGCAGCAACTGGTTGTACACTCCAAGTTGGAGATTCGCGGAACAATCCGTTTTTTGTGGGCGAAAGGCTTAAATTGCACTGAAATCCATAAGGAAATTTGCAGTGCTTACGGGGATAATGTGATTTCTCGTCCTGCAACTGTGAAGTGGTACCAGCAGCTCGAAAATGGGCGCTCAGATTTGGGATAATACTTTGCCTGCCTCTTTCATCCGTTCTGTCACTCCTGGTGATTGGGTATGTAAAAGGCAAGCAAAGTATTGTGCTCGGTTTTGTGCTGGGGAGGGGGGGGGGGTTGAAGGAGAAGCCGATAATGTTGGTGGTGGTGACGAATACCGCGCAGGAAGATCATCCACGTCCAACACTCCCGAGCACATTAATGTGATGAGCAATTTCCCGCGTTAATGAGATGATTCTGGACAATCGACGAATCGAATTAAAGAAATCGCCAGAACGCTTAACGCCGGCGTTTCTTATGGAGTGTGCACTCGATTATTGAGAAACGCTGGAGCGGATTTTTATCTCAACGCAATGGAAAAGTTAATTTCACGTTCCGACAAGTGTTTACAATTGTTGGGTGATTATGTGGAAAAGTGAACTAGGTCGGCGTTTCCTCAGAATGTGTGTATGGGATCTTAACTTGCATCTGTTTTTAGTATTTCAGAGTGTAACTTACTTTTTGATTCATCCTCGTACATTAAATGAAAAACAACATGAACATAGTATACAATTCTTGTAATATTTTGCTACAAAACTCCAATTAAACTATTTTATTCAGGATGAGTTTTATATTATTGGACAAGCGGAATGTAGATAATTTTTTTCCTCCAGTTTTTGAAAAGATTTATGAATACCAAAATATGACTCAAGTTTCAGTGGTCATTTGATAGCTTTCTTCTTTTTCATTATGGTTTTGTGCAAAATGTGAGTTTATAATTTTCTCCAGAAGTGTATTAACTCCAAAATATATATCGCCATTTTGAAAGGGGGGGGGGGGGCTTCTTCCAATATTTGCAGGTAGGCTGCTGAACAAATAAAAAATATCTTCTGTATAGACGATTGAGCTATTTGCCACACCGCTAAAAAGACCCACGATTGGCAGCCAGAAAAAAAGACATGGGGCAGTTATTCATCTGATATGAATTCCATAGAACATATACAGCGAGACGATTATACAACTTTGCCTTTGGAGAGCTGTTAGAGTGTTTGCGTGCCGAATTGGTTTATTAGATATTAAAACTTAGTTCCCTTCCTGCCAAGTTAACGTTTTGAAGCGAGCAAGCAGTGAACTACTAAATTTTCATATTTGGCATTTGCGTCAAGTGAATACCGTAAAAATATAGAGACAACGACTAAAAATTCAAGCTGGCTATTTATTTACAGGTTGTCTCTGCATGCTTTATGCAAAACAAACACGAGATTTTATAATTTGAAAACATCTCGTATAAATCTAAATTGAAAAATATCGGGTGTCCGAAAAGCAGCTTTACATCTTTAGAAAATCATTAAAAAGAACTAAACTTAAATATACACTTATGTTTTTTTTTATATTCAATAAAGTAAGTATGAAAAGTGATGGCGCCAGGTCAACGATACTGTCATTCTCATTTCAAAATGGCTTTCAAGAGGACTTGCAATACAAGATCAGTTTCCTGCCACTGCCACACGGGAGTTTGGATGTGCGCAATGTTCTAGATGAACAATTTCCCAAAAATTGGATTGGAAGAGGACCAATACCATGGCTGACTAGATCTTCAGATATCACGCCTTTTTATTCTTTCCAATTCCCAATTCTTGACACTGACAAGCTGATAAGTCGAATTACAACGGCCATCGAATTACATTTTCTAAAGCTTCAGTAATCGCTAAACATTATAAAAAACGTTAATACTCTTTTTTATTGAATACAAAAAACTGTAAGTTCATATCTATTTTTGTTTCTTTTTAATGGTTTTCTAAAAGTGTAAAGATACTTTTCGCAAAGTATTCCAGTCCTGTTTCCATTGTGTGATAAATTCGGACAGTTAAATAGAGATGATATCTTTGACTATATTTAGCGTTTTTGCTATTTGACATAAAGAAAGAGCTTGTGTATATTTAGTGAAAGCATTTTTTTTTTCATTTTTGTGACCTGTTTTTTCCTTCAATCTTCTCTTCACTCCTTAGATTATTAATGCTTTGTAAAAATAAAAAACAAAAGAGGTTTCTGGAAAACGCCTTTTCATTCCTTTTCTATTTTGTCTTTCCTAAGAAAAGTTTCTTCAAAACATTTCTGTTTTTGAACAGCTGAGGTTGGCGTACAATAAAACCCTCACTGAACATCTTATGATTTATTTCTGTTTTTATTATTTTCCTGTAAATCTTTTGAAATAAAGCCAAACAAGACGCATTGATTGCTCAATCTTCAAATACTTTTTTATTCGACATACTTTTTCCTTTTGTATTTACTATTGATCAAGCCTTTGCGTTCTTAACTGGTCGCTGTAAAGAAAATCGTTTTCTACTATTTAAAGTATAAATAAAAAAAACCCATCAAAGACGAAAGCAATACTAAAAATCCCTATAGGAACTACAGCCAGAGTTACTGAAAAACGCTATGAATCCTGTCAACTACATTTCGAAAGGCTTCCACTCTTAAGAAATCGACAAAAGCTTATTCCAAATTCTTTGGTAACATCGAAAAAGAAAAAGAAAACATAAACAGTTTCAGCAAACTTCATAACAGTTGCGGGATCTTCATCGAAATAGCTTCCTGAAATCTACATTAAAATTCGGATATCTTTCCAAAAGTAGTCAGGTTCTTGAGTAAATAAAACATCATGGAATCTAAGAATCCCGAAAAGTTCGGCAAAAGACGACTTTTTCTTTCTTTTGTCACAAGTTCATTTGTTTGAGATAAATTGCAAAAAAAATTGGTAAAATAATGGGACTAATCTTAGCAATGATGCGAAGGACATTTCTTGTTATTGGTTAGTTATTATGATCACATCCAATCATATGGTGTAAGGAATATAATAGTGGAAAAGAATTCTGATGGCCGTTGACAGACATGATGAATGCCGGAAAGGCATTTTCTTTCAGATTTTTTCGGTCAAACAATGAGTTCATGGCATGGGATTGCTTTGCATGATTAGACTTCTATCCAAGGTCATTAGCGATAAAACTGAATGATTTTGAATACAGTGGACAATTGGGAATGAAAATCCTGGACAATTTTGCGTTCCAACACTAACGGCGATACTTCAGTAAGACCTGTACCTGAAAACTGCACAAGTTACGGCCCATGTTATGCTATTCGGATCATAAAAGAACTTGTGAAAAGTATACTTTGATGACGTGTGAAAGTATAGTACAAATTAGATTCGTCATCCTAGATTCCTGAGACGAATCCTATCAAATATCCTTGGAATAAATAGGACTGTAGTATGGGTTTCATAAACGCCGAAGGGAGGAATATATCCGTGATATTTATACACATTTAATGGAGAGGAAGTCACGAGGATTAAACCAATTATACGACAGTGTCCTTCAAATTACCCCAAAGAAAAAATAACAAAAGCCTTTGAAGCCATAGACGGCGATATTCTGTCGCATGTATGGCAAAAATTGGATTATCGTTTCGACGGTTGTTGCACTACACGGGGCTCTCCCGTTGAATCGTTTTACTGGAAATAAAACTTTAAGAGATTTTCTTTCTATGGTGCCTTGCACAGTCCTCCATCACAAGCATTTTATCCGCAACAGAACCTGGTGTTTAAAAATACATTTTTGACTCTCCCTGAATAATTTTAACCCATAAAGCTTGATTATGTGAATGAGGAACGCTAATCCTTTCTGTATTAATCCAGATTTTGAATATGTCAAACTGCAATTTCAGTAATACTCCAATTTATTGTCTATCCCAATGCATTTCGCCTGTCGGCATCTTTAGAAAAAAAAATGTGATGGTCATGCAAAAAGAGACTTGAAGAGATTGGAAAAGATGTTTTATTTCTTGGTGATTTACAATTGTTGGAGATTCAAACGTCATTATAGTGAACAATATTTTTATATTAATTAATTTTCTCACGCACTCAGTTTCAATTGATTCTTATACAGCGCACACATTGAATGAATGTTTTTTGTCTGCATGAGCGTATGGTATGCCCAGGTTGTTTACATATAAATTCTGATATAAATATCGTCATTGGCAGAACTGCATCATCATGTTCGTACTCGACTTCGAACTTTGAACGCGTTTTTCTCGGAATTTATTTTTTCTGGTCTTTTTTCGCATGACCATTCACATATTTGGAAATATGTAAAACAAACAAACTTGTCATAACGATCAGGAAACATTAAAAGTACGGGAATTTTCTTTTAGTATGAGATAAAAACAAAGATAATAAAATGATTTAATAACTAAATGATTGATAATTATGAAAAATTTGTTACCTAAGATTAACATTAAGATTGAAATTAAAATAAGATAAAATTAAATACGATAAATTATAATGTAATTGTTCTATTTTATTTGATGAAAAAGTAAGTTTGGCTTCTTAGGGTTATTATTTAACATTAAGTCTTTTTTAAATATTTCTTTATTTTCAAGAATATTAGGCTTTTTTCGATTTTTTTTTCTTTCAAATGTTAAGATGTTCATTGAATTCTCTATGCTATGAATTTTGTACTTTGCAATAACCAATTTTGAACCAGTTATATGGAATTTTTCTCCATCAAAACTAATGAACACTTTGAAACGTTTATAATGAGTAACTTACTGCTTTTTTTTGGAGCTGGTTTTTCCCTTGAAAAGAATAAATGTCTTCTGACGATAGCGGGTCCATCAAGCCCTTCGGCATAGACGACAATTCTGCTGCACGAAAAACTTCAGATATATCTTAAAATTAGAATTCAACATTCATCAGCTTCTTCAAATTCGTCAATTCTTCAAATTCATCGATTTTCCTGAATTCTTCAGTTCACCAATTACGTCAGTCTTCTAATTTCATCAGGACTTAATTTGGTGACTTTTATTTTGTTTTAATTTATTTATCACTAGCTGAAAACCCGGCGTCGCCCGGGACTTTACTTATCCTCTTGTTGGGTTGACCTGCCTCAGATTAAAATATCCATTTTCACCACCGGGGAATATCACTGGATACTTAGATCTCATCTTTCCTTCGAAGTTTCCCTTGCCCCTGACTTAGAAGTTCTTAAGCTCTCCTGCTCTAGACGAAGCTCCCGTTGTTCAGATGTTCCCGATGCCCATTTGTCTTTTAACTGCAGAGTTTCCTGACCAATACTCGTTCTTTCTCTTTCCTTTCCAAACACACAAGCAAATACACAAACTTTTTTCAGTCGTCTGGACATTTGTTAGAGGGCTCAAGGAAGACACGTGTTTCTCCTTTGCCTCCTCGATACACACTTCCCTATCCTTATCGTCTGCTATACTCATTTTATGTTCAA
This sequence comes from Rhysida immarginata, assembly GCA_023313115.1. Classification (NCBI taxonomy): domain Eukaryota; kingdom Metazoa; phylum Arthropoda; class Chilopoda; order Scolopendromorpha; family Scolopendridae; genus Rhysida; species Rhysida immarginata. Next base: position 3,140,562 of record JAHWFO010004564.1, read on the forward strand.
TAGCATAAAACGACTGACCCTGGCTACCTATAACGGACGTTCCCTTTCCTCAGAGAGTCGTCTGCAAGAACTAGAAGAAGAATTGGATAGGATCAACTGGGATATCATTGGACTCTGCGAAGTAAGAAGAAAAGGTGAAGATAAAATTGAGCTGAACAGTGGGCACATACTATACCACAGAGGAACAACCGACGGAAGAGTTAGTGGTGTTGGATTCCTTATTCATAAGAAATGGAAGAATCAAATCATTGAGCTTGATAGTGCCTCCGACAGAATTGCAAGATTGGTCATCCAATTGTCGAGAAGATACAAGATACAGATCATACAGGCCTATGCGCCAACCACAAGATGAGGAAGTCGATGACTTTTATGAGGAAGTTAGCAAGGTGAACCAAACAGGAAACTATTATCTTAAAGTCGTTATGGGCGACTTTAACGCCCGTGTCGGAGAAAAAAAGAAAGGAGAAAATTTTCTTGGTAGTCATGGTTATGGCACAAGAAATGAAAGAGGAAACAAACTGGTGGAATTTGCAGAGTACGAACAACTGTACGTCATAAATTCCTTTTTCAAGAAGAAACCCCAGCGTAAATGAACTTGGAAAAGCCCAAATGGAGCAACTAGTGAAATAGATTACATTCTGGCAAATAGGAAGCACTTGATCCAAGACTGCACTGTTCTCAACAACTTCAACACGGGAAGCGACCACAGACTGGTAAAATGCAAGCTTGTTCTAAACACGATAACAGAAAGACGAAAGCTTTTCAGGAACACAAAGAAGATCATCAACATTGCACGCCTGCAAGAACGCAGAAAGGAATTCCAGCTGGAACTGCGAAATCGCTTTGATGCGAAATCTTACAGAGCGGCTCCAGGAAGATGACATCACAGATATTAACAGGACACTAACTAAACACTGAAAAGAAGCAGCGGAAGTAGTAGCTGGAGAACAAGTTTCCAAACCACAGACGAAACTCACAGAAGAAACGAGAAAATTAATGAAGAAACGAAGAAAAATGAAGACAAAAAGAGAAGATACAAGATCAGTAATAGAATATGCGGAGCTTTGCAAGACAGTACGGAAACACATCACAGAAGATGTTCGGAAGTTCAACTGCAATCTTGTCAAAAAGGCGGTTGAAAACTGCGAAGAGAAAGCTCTACATTGGAAGAAGAGGAATATTTGCACTCAAGAGAGCAAATGGCACAATCACGAAGAATGGAAGTGAAATCATCGAAATTGTGGAGAACTTCTGCAATAAACTTTACAAATGTGAAGATGATAATGACGTAAGAAGAGCAGACCAACTGAAAGGAAAAGATGAAGTGCCACCGGTTATGGAAGGCGAAGTTGACAAGGCTATTAAATCCATGAAGAAAAGAAAGTCCCCCGGAGAAGATGGAATTACAATTGACCTGATTAAGGAAGCAGGAGAAGAATTCAACAAGTTACTGGCAAGTTTTTTCAGGAAATGCCTTGAGATGTCAGGCGTACCAGATGATTGGAATAACGCAATGATGGTTCTATTTTTCAAAAAAGGAGACCGAGAAAATATCCAGAACTATCGCCCTATCAGCCTTTTGTCAGTTGTTTATAAGATCTTCAGTAAAGTCCTGACAAACAGACTTGATTCAGCACTAGACTCAGCACAACCAAGAGAACAAGCGGGCTTTCGAAGCGGATATAGCACGATCGACCACATTCAAGTTATTAGAGAACTTATCGAACGCCACAACGAATATAAAGTGCCACTTTGCTTTGCCTTCATCGACTTTGACAAAGCTTTCGACTCGGTGTTCACACATGCTGTAGTGAAAGCTCTGGAAAGAATGGGAATAGCTGAAAGTTATATTAGTATTCTCCAGAAGATATTTAGTAAAGCGACTGCTACCATTCGTTTGGATAAAGGAAAAGCAAGGATCAACCTTGGAAAAGGAGTAAGACAAGGAGACGCCATCTCACCAAAACTCTTCACAGCAGTTTTAGAGGAAGTCTTCAAGGAACTGAACTGGTCAAAAAAGGACTTAAAATAAACGGTGAATTCCTTAACCACCTCCTTTTTGCCGATGACATCGTTCTCACCAGTAATAGTCCTTCTGAATTAGAGGAAATGTTACAAGAACTAGCAGAAGCTAGCCGGCTTGTAGGACTGAAACTTAACACACAGAAGACAAACGTTATGTTCAATGCATTTGCTCCAAAACAGAAGGTCATGGCAGACAGCATTGTGATTGAAGAAGTACAGAGCTACATTTACCTGGGACAAGAAATCACAATGGATGGCAACATTCTGAATGAAGTTAACAGACGAATTAGAACAGCATGAAGTGCTTTTGGCAATAATAACATTATCTTGAAGAGCAACATGCCAATTAGCTTGAAACGAAAAGTTTTCAACTAGTGTGTTTTACCAGCACTCACCTACGGAGCTGAAACATGGACTTTATCAAGGAGGACAACACAAAGACTACAGACAACACAGAGAAGCATGGAAAGATCTATGCTGGAAATTACAAGAAGAGATCGAAAATGCAACAGCTGGATAAGAAGCCAAACGAAGGTGATTGACGTCATCGAACGGATCAAACGTTCTAAATGGCAATGGGCTGGTCACATTGCTAGAAGACAAGACATGAGATGGACCACAGTCATTCTGGATTGGTGCCCTCGAGACTTTAAACGCCCAAGAGGACGACCCCATGCAAGGTGGCTCGACGAAATAAGGAAGGTGGCTGGTGTCAACTGGAAATCCAAAGCTTCAAACAGAGAAGAATGGAAGCGTTTAGAGAAGACCTTCATCCAGCAGTGGATTGCATAGGGTTGACCGTAATGATGATGATGATGCTGAGCATAAAACGAATGTTTTGTCATTACATTATAATTTTATGCTCATTCTATCCTATCCTATGCTCAAGTTTTTGAAAATAAAGTTCGGAAGTTGGTAGAGCTGCTCACGAAATGTCCAATATTGGCAAGGCTCAGTGGCTTTTACGTACATCCTTTACTGTGGCTAAAAGAAAAATTGCGTCCCAACCAAAGTGACGATATTACTCGTATTACTTCAGAAATTCCTGATGTCAACAGTGACAAAAAAACTACACGACACAGTTGTCAAAAACATGATCCACGGGCCATTCGGGCACACAACAAACACAATCATCCCCGTGCATGAAGGACGGGAAGTGAACCAGGAAGTACCCCTGGGCTCTACTGATGCTATTTATCTCCAATCTTACAAAATTTAAATAAAAACCAAACGTCACAAAGCAAAAAATAAAATCCGAATTGCAAAGCAAATCGAAGTCCGTGACAATAGCGAAAACGTATTAATATCAATACGAAACCAAACAACAATAGCATCGCAAATTAAACAAATCTAAACCCGTAAAACACAGAAGATAAACTTCAATAAGTATACGACAGGGCAAAAACCATACTTAAAGTTCTAAGTTTCTAATGAGTTTTTCTGTTTAGCTAGCCATACCTTTCAATTTACCCACCCGATAAAGGGCAGGGGATGAGATTTTTTCACCGGGTTTTTTGCTAAACCCACATTTTACATGATGCTCTACAACTTTCTAAATAACACATGGGGTCTAACCCCTACCCCTACAAAATTAAAATTTTCAAAATTTACTCCTTCACCCCCAGGGACGCGAAATGTTTTTATTTTGAATCGGGACATTAAAACCAAATAATCAATATTCATTTTCCCCCAATCTGTTCCCCTTGAGTCGTTATTTGGACCTAAAGACGGGACTCCAATTATGAAACACCCTGTATACAGGGTTATTCAAAATGATGCAGCAGATTTCAAAATACAGGATGTCTCAAATTAAAGCTAACATTTCGTTGCTCACATTTTTTAGTCCATTACCAGTGAGTGGGCTTTTTCATAACGAAATTTTCAAGGACGAAATAGTGAATCTGCTTCTAAGGACGAAATTTTCGCAAAGCTTTCAGTAGCAGATTCACTATTTTGATAAAACGATTTTACCAATCAAGCTCGTTCTGGAAGAGTCAAAGTTATATTCTTTGACATGCTAAACCGTTATGACTTTAGTTCTGCAATAGTAACTTTACATAACCAAAATTAGCATTTGCCAGTATTTCATCTTGAAATATGCCCTCTATGGACTTTTTTAAAATTGGATCGAATTATTGTTTAAATTTCTTCTACTGGACCTTCGAGAAAAAATTGAAATGGCATGTGCAGCAAATTCCAATTGACACTTTGGCCACCGTTACCCAAGAAGCAGCTTGAGTATGCAAACATCTACGAATTGTTTAAACACGTAAACTTGCTTATAACGAATCGATTGTTTATAGAACCCGAGGAAATTCACGCCGCACTTGAATGGGTTTACACTTTGCAAACTGCAACAAACGAGACGAGTTTTATTTATTTATTTATTTATTTATTAGTACTGATAATCCAATACGTCCATCTAGGGCCTGTATGGCTAGAAGCCGACGAGTTGGGTCCCTGGATGAACCTGGATTAACGACTGCTGTATGATGGTCACAGCAGCCAGGGTGGGGGAGTGAAGATCGTGAATCACGGATGGTCACCCATCCAGTGACTAGCCGTGCCTGATGTTGCTTAACTTCACAGAAGTTGTGTTTCAATGAAAGCCCACCAGGCCACGGCCTCCCCCGTGAGTTCTTCTGTGGCATCGCCATTTGCTTATATGAATGATACAGCGAAGAGTGGGATTAGAGGAAATGTGGGAATGAATACAGTGTGGGATTAGAGGAAACTTCTAGATAGGCTTTTAAAACATTGAAGCTTCCTCTATCCAATGATTTACGAAACGAGTTTCTCTCTATCACAGGATAACCCCCACTTGGAAAATGATTTCCAATGCGGTGTCACGGAACTAAATACAGAAGGTTGATTGCGATCTATGGTAACGATTTGGAGGAGAAAGTTTACAAAGAAAACATGTTTCTCCACTAACGATCTTTATTAAGTACCGAAAGGTGCTTTATGCTTTGGCCCTGTCCGTCCGTCCATCCGTAACTCGATTTTCTCGGAAAGTATGAAAGATTTTAAAAATCTGTTTTCACCAATCGATAGATATGGGAAATGGCACGGACGAGTTCGAAGATGGTCGAAATCGGTACAATGGCACGCGCTCTAATTGTACTTTTATAATACCCCCTAGAAATTTTCAATACCACCAAAAATTCACACTTGGCCAGTTTTTCATTATTAAGTACCGAAAGGTGCTTTATGCTTTGGCCTTGTCCGTCCGTCCGTCCGTAACTCGATTTTCTCAGAAAGTATGAGAGATTTTAAAAATCTGTTTTCACCAATCGATAGATACGGGAAATGGCACGGACGAGTTCAAAGATGGCCGAAATCTGTACAGTGGCACGCGCTCTAATTGTACTATTGTGATACCCCCCAAAATTTTTCCATGTTAAGATATAGTAAGTAACATATCAAACCACTCGTAACGACGAGCTATGAACGAATATAACGTTATTAAATAGTGTTTAGCCGATTGATAAATTTAGTGTGAAATCGGTACAATTGCATTGGAGAAAACGCGTAATAAGCATATAGGTTCGGCTCAGCGCGTGCTCTAAACGTTAATGAAATGGTGTGCGCGCAGGATGCACGAGATTGACGATTATTGAAAGGGCAGAACGGACTCTAGATCAAAAGAATTTTATTATTCGTAGGGAACTTATTATTTATTTATTACGATAACTTGAAAACGAATTAACTTTTTCACACTCTGTTTTCACCAATCCATTAATATGGGACGGAGCACGAATAAGTACGAACCTGAGATAGCCGGAATAGGTACGTGCTCTAATGGCTCGTGCTATAATGGTTACATTACGATACCCCCTTAAAAATTTCCTCTAACCAGATATGGCATGTAATATATAAAATAAATCGTCACGACGTCTCATGAACGAATATATGAGAGTAACTAGTGATAGCACAAATTGGTGTAACAGCAAGTGTACGTGTAAGGATGTATCATTAATGAATATAACGCGTAAATAATGATAGTAGTAATTGGTTTACTAGCACGTGCCTAATAGTACCATATGGTACCGAAGGAACTTTCAATGCTAAAATACGGCATGTAATATATCAAATAACTCGTAACA
>JAHWFO010004564.1:3146702-3181907 GCA_023313115.1 Rhysida immarginata
GTAGATGATTACGTAGAAACACTTTAGTAATTGAATATGAAAAGATGATAGATGGTTACACATAACGCTTCAGCAATTAAGGCTTACTTCGTTTAACATTATGTGGGAATGTCTTACAAATTATAGAACTTTTATTTGTTCAAATATATAAAGAATAAGTTCACTCTTCGTTTAATCCTTCAGTTCTTCAAGTTAATTCTTTTAAATTCTGTCTATACATTTGTTTACTTAAATAGTAGTTTACAATTTTCATGTTTATATATTTTCTCTAAAGTGTGTTAAAATGTTGGTTAATCTATATATATCTATATATGATGCTATAATACGAAAATGTGCTCCCTTTATCTGCTTTGGCGGTAAAGTCATTTTTGTTAATTTATTTCGTTAATGACTTTATTGCTTTATTTATGTCATTATCTTTTCCTCTTTCTTTGTTTTTGTTTTGTATTTATGATTATATTTAATATTTTTAAATAGGTTTTCCTGTCAATAAATAAATAAATAAATAAATAAAATATTATAAGTGGACTCTTCGAGCATTGTTTAAGCTAGCTTGGAACATTCGCCCGTTACGAAGGGATTGTTGTAGCACGCGCACACATCCTTAGCTTGCGCGCGTTCGTTAGCTCGCGTCTGCTTCATTAGCTTGCGGTCGTTCGATTCCAAACAATGAAAAATGTCTTAGGAATACTTTCGAAAGTTATAAAAAGAAATTTAGTCATAATTATAAGCTGGTTGAAATTTATTCACAATTTATTCACAAGTACAAGGAATAAAAGTGCGGAACAGAATAATATAAACGTCGCATCTATTTGCAAACAATAGAAGCGAGTTGTGCGTTTTGTCGACGAATTCATAATGCAAGAAACGAATGAACGTATAGGAAAACGGATAGGAAAAGGAAAGAATAGGTAAATTGCATAGCTATCATTTCATAATGACGATTCACGAACGAATACAATTTAATATTTCACTCATTGTTGGCGCCAATTTGATGCACGGGGCTGGGGTAATGTAAATCGTATTTCTGCCAATATTAAGCCCGAAATTGTCCCTACCGTAGAGGAGGCAACAATGTATGATTTTTCCTTGAGCATGCTGTCTCTCTAGGCGGTATTGATTGCACACGCCTCCGTTACGACCAGCTTCGTCATTTCAAATATACACAAACTACAAATTAGAAGTTTTTCGGGTGGAATATATAAACGACGCAGTTCTTCAATGGCTTATATAGCAGTATTCATTTAGCCTTTCGGTACTTGATTATATCATTCATTAATGGTTTATTAAGTACCGAAAGGTGCTTTATGCTTTGGTCTTGTCCGTCCGTCCGTCCGTCTGTCCGTAACTCGATTTTCTCGGAAAGTATGAAAGATTTTAAAAATTTGTTTTCACCAATCGATAGATATGGGAAATGGCACGGACGAGTTCGAAGATGGTCGAAATCTGTACAGTGGCACGCGCTCTAATTGTACTATTGTGATACACCCCCCCAAAAAATTTTTCCATGTTAAGATATAGTAAGTAACATATCAAACCACTCGTAACGACGAGCCATGAACGAATATAACGTTATTTAATAGTGTTTAGCCAATTGATAAATTTAGTTCGAAGATAGCCGAAATCGGTACAATTGCATTGGGGAAAAACGTGTAATAAGCATATAGGTTCGGCTCAGCGCGTGCTCTAAACGTTAATGAGATGGTGCGCGTGCAGGATGCACGAGATTGACGATTATTGAAAGGGCAGAAAGGACTCTAAATCAAAAAAAAATTATTATTCGTAGGGAGCTTATTATTTATTTATTACGATAACTTGAAAACGAATTAACTTTTTCACACTGTTTTCACCAATCCATTAATATGGGACAGAGCACGAACAAGTACGAATCTGAGATAGCCGGAATAGGTATGTGCTCTAATGGCACGTGCTCTAATGGTAACATTACGATACCCCCTTAAAAATTTCCTCTAACCAGATATGGCATTTAATATATAAAATAAATCGTCACGACGTCACATGAACGAATATATGAGAGTAACTAGTGATAGCACAAATTGGTGTAATAGCACGTGTACGTGTAAGGATGTATCATTAATGAATATAACGCGTAAATAACGATAGTGGTAATTGGTTTACTAGCACGTGGCTAATAGTACCATATGGTAACGATGGAACTTTCAATGCTAAGATATGGTGTGTAATATATCAAACAACTCGTAACAACGTGTCATGAGTGAATATAACGAGTAAATAATGATAGTGGGAATTGGTTAAGTAGCACGTGCCCTAATGGTACTATATGATGCCATTTGGTAACTGTTGGAACTTTCAGTGCTAAAATATGGCATGTAATATATCAAACAACTCGTAACGACGTGTCATGCGTGAATATAACGACTAAATAATGAGAGTGGAAAACGGTTACGTAGCACGTGCCCTAATGGTACTATATGGTACAGTATGGTTTCATTGGAGCTTTCAATGTTAAGATATGGCATGCAATATATCAAACAACTCATATCAACTTGTAATGAGTGAATAAAACGCGTAAATAATGATAGTGGGAATTGGTTTATTAGCACGTGGCTAATAGTACCAAATGTTACCATATGGTACTGTTGGAACTTTCAATGCTAAGATATGGCATGTAATATATCAAACAACTCATAACAACGTGTCATGAGTGAATATAATAAGTAAATAATGATAGTGTGAAATGGTTTAATAGCACGTGCTCTAATGGTAACGTAAGGTACCATATGGTACCGTTGGAACTTCCAATGCTAAAATATGGCATATAATATATCAAACAACTCGTAACAACGTGCCATGAGTGAATGTAACGAGTAAATAATGATAGTGGGAAATGGTTACGTAGCACGTGCCCTAATGGTACTATATGATGCCATTTGGTAACTGTTGGAACTTTCAGTGCTAAAATATGGCATGTAATATAACAAACTACTTGTAGCAACGTGTCATGAGTGAATATAACAAGTAAATAGTGATAGTGGGAAATGGTTAAATAGTAAGTGTCCTAAAGGTAACGTAAGGTACCATATGTTACCGTTGGAACTTTCAATGTTAAGATATGGCATGTAATATATCAAACAACTCATAACAACATGTCATGAGTGAATATAACGAGTAAATAATGATAGTGGATATTGGTTAAGTAGCACGTGCCCTAATTCATTTCAAATATATGCAAATTACAAATTAGAAGTTTTACGGGTGGAATATATAAGCAACGCAGTTTTTCAATGATTTATGTAGCAGTATTCATTTAGCCTTTCGGTACTTGATTATATCATTCATCAATGGTTTATTAAGTACCGAAAGGTGCTTTATGCTAATAATGTGGGGAAACGTGTCTGTATCTATCTGTTTGTCTGTCTATCCGTCCGTCCGTCTGTAACTCCTCCGAAGCTATGAAAGATTTTTAAAATCTGTTTTCGTCAGTCGATGAATATGGTTCATGGCACGAACCAATCACAAATATTACCTAAATCGGTTCATTGGCACGTGCACAAATGGTACCTCTATTTCCCCACCTAGCAATTTTCAATGGAGAAATGTATTAAGTAATATATCAAACAAATCGTAATGACGAGATAGAAGCGGATATAAATTACTATTTTCGCCAATTGATAAATATGGTTCCGGGAATGAACCATTTTGAAAATGGTTGTAATCGAAACAATGGCACGTGCTCTAATGGTACCCTTATGACACATTCAAAAATTTTCAATGATAAGATATGGCATGTAATATATCAAACAACTTGGAATGATGTTGCATTAATGAATATAACGTAAAACTAATGATAGTCGAAATTGGTTTCAAAAACCTGTTTTAGTGGAACCATTATGGTTCATTGGAACTTTCAATGCTAAAATATGGCATGTAATGTAACAAACAACTTGAAATGATGTGTCACAAATGAATACAAAGCAGAATTAATGATAACCCAAATTGGTTCAAAGGTACGTGGTATCATTAATGGTATCATTATGGTCCATTAGAAACTTAGGGCGGTTAATAATATGGTTCCGCGAATGGTTTACTTTAATCTTTCGGTACTTGGTTATGTCATTCTTTAATGGTTTAGTATTTGCTGTAATACTTTAGAGTTTGAACTACAATCATCCCAAGTTTGACGCTTGTATGTATTCAGCCCATTCTTTATCAAGTTGTTAGTGAGGGCGCTAGCATCAGCTGAATCCTGCTTCACTTCCTATTGTGCTCTTAAATCTGTGAGTTAAGACACGCTGGTTGAATCTTCTTGTTCAATTTGTTTGGTGAATTCTCTGAAAATGTGTTCAAAAACCACTCTGTATAAATTATTTCTGTGCTGTAGGTTGTTCACTGAGATCTGGCTGTAATGCTTTTTCAGAAAATAAAATGTACAGGTTTCCAATAGATGAACCTCGTTGAACAGCTGGATAAGCGAACGAACCATAAATGAAGCATTGAAATTCATTTTGTTTGTTACATTAATATTTATATTAAATAATTAAATAGACTACGATAAATAGGCTGAGCATCATACATATCTTCCCCAACTGCAGCGACGGTAGTAGCACCAACAACATGGGGAAAGGTTGTTACGGCAACTTTACTTTCGACCTCTCTTCTCGCTCGCATATTAAACTATTTAGTTTATGTCATTCCAAGATGTGATTTGAAATCTTAAAGTTATCATCTTATCCGTTCTTAGTGATTAACGCTAAGGTTAAAAAACATTAATAATTATGCTAGTCTACTATCGAGCGGATCATTTTAGAGCCGCGATTCGGGCCGTTTATTCAAGAAATGGGGTTTAGCTTTTCTTGGTTAGCTTCGCACCAGAGTTAGCTGAAGCAATTTTTTTTAAATAAATAATGAAAAATTTAAATCAATAAATGATGAAACAAATTGAAATCAAAAACAAATAATTAATTGAAATAAAAAAAATATAATTGAAAAGCTATCATCCCCATTTCTTGAATAAACTGTCCCGACTCTGAGCTCTAAAAAGTTCCGCTCGACTATCGCCGAATTGCCCTTCAACATACAAGTAAAAGAAGCCAAGATTTTTGTAAATAAATATTTATTTAAGGAATTTGGTTTTTCTTTTTTCTTTTCTGTTAAGCGTCGAGAAAAGTTCTATATTCAAGTTTCGTATGTTAAAAATAACAAACAAACAAAAGAAAATTATTAAAAAAAAAAAAAGTAAATAACCGATTTCAAGTGATCGATTGATTTTTCAAGATCAAAGCAGTGGGAACCCAGTAATTTTCAAGTTGAATTAAATTTCAAATTTATATGCATCGGCATCTTTGTTATAATTTGAAAGTTTTTATCCATAACAAGGCCTTTACAATATTCATTATCTTCAGTAGCAAGCAGACACTCACAACAAAAGCCATAGAAAACATGACAACAAGAAGTTTCCTAGGATCCAAGTGAAACGTTTCCGGTTTTATGCCCTGAGGGTTTGTTGTTATTTCTAATGGGTTGAATAACCGTTTTTACGATAGAAACAACAACAACAAAAGAAAAAAAAAAACTTTTTACATTTTTTATTGTTTGTTAGACAATCCGCCATAATAACACATACTCTGTGAAAATTTGAACTGGCTACCTATTCCCGTTCAAAAGATACAGCCCTTTAGAATATTTTCTTACCACAATCCCTGGCTTTGGACAGACCAAGAGAATTATTAGGACCAATAGGTACTTATGTTTTCACAATGTGCGTCCGTCCGTCTGTCTGTTGGTGCTCTAGCTTTCGAACGCTTCCGAATTTTCGACTTCCGTTTTCGCCACTCGACAACTTAGGGAAATCAGAAGACTGAGTTCGTTGGTGGAAAAAATTGGTGAACTACTTCCGGTTCAAAAGGTCACAAATAATATAGGGCATAATTTTCCTGTGCACCGCCAAATGCTGTTCTCCCTTTGGCATTCCATAGCTAAGGCAGAGAAAAGGCTTGTGAATTAAGTGAAAACACCTGATGGTCTTCCTTGATGGTCAATATCAGTCAGAACTGGTTCAAGAGTATGTGGTTTAGCATTATGGTCCACTGGAAACTTTCAATGCTAAGATATGACATGTATTATATCAAACAGCTTGAAACAACATGTCATGGTTGAATATTACCGTAAAATTAATGATAGTCGAAAGAAGTTCAATGGTATGTGGTTTCATGGAACTATTATGGTTCACTGGAAACTTTCAAAGCTCAGATTTGGCATGTAATATATCAAACAACTTGGAATGACGTCTCATGAATGAATATAACATAAAATTAATTATTTTCGAAATTGGCTCAAACGCACCTGGTTTAATGGAACCATTATGGTTCATTTTAAACTTGCAGTGCTAAGATACTGCATGCAATATATCAAACAACTTGGAATGAGGTGACATGAATGAATATAACGTAAAATTAATGATAGTCGAAATTGGTTCCAAGGCAGCTGGTTTATTGGACCCATTATGGTTCACTGGAACTTACAATGCTAAAATATGGCATGTATTATATCAAACGACTTGAAATGATGTGTCATTAATGAATATAACGTAAAATTAATGATAATCTAATTTGGTTCCATGATTCATGTTTTAACGATACCATTATGAAAACATTGGAAACTTTCAATGCTAAGATATGGCATGTAATTACTTATACTTTATATTATCAATAGTTAGTTTGCGTTAGGCAAATTTTAACAATAGCTAGTACCTAATCATTCCTTCAATGGTACTTGCTTACGTAGAAAAGCTTTGGCAATAGTTTATGAAGAAAGAATTGACTCTTACACAGAACGCTTCAACAATTAACGCTTATTTCATTAAATAGGAATGCTTACAAATTAAAGGATTCGTATATGTTCTAATCTATAGAGAATTACTACTTTCTCCATTTAACTCTTCAGGTAGTTTTATTCAGTTTGAACTAACCATTTCTCTTAGAAGTACGCCTTGCTTAGCAACCAGAGGCTTCCTTAGCAACCTCATCTAATTCTTAACAACGAAAGGCTTTTTTACAAATCAAATGCTTTCCTTTTCGTTCTTGAATGCTTTAAAATCCTATCGGTCCTGGGCATTTCTGTTGCCTGACTTGTTATTTTTTTCAGTTAATTTAATTAAACAATAATGACGGAGTATTTTCTTGCCACAACAATCCCTGGCTTCGAACGGATTGTTGTAACTTTCTTTGTTGGCCTCGGACGGACGGACGGACGGATAAGAGAATTATATTAGTAGATGCTTTACAATACAGTAGAAACTCAACTGGCCCGTCTCTTCCGCTGATGACTGTGAGAAATTGCAACACAACCTGTATGCAGTCCAAAACTGGTGTATACAAAATCGTATGGCCCTGAATCCTCTAAAGTGTAAATGTATAACCTATTATAGATCACACACAATAACTAGCTTCGTATATTATATTTTTGATACTCCATTAATTCGGTGCTCTATTATTCTGGACCTCGGAGTTCTTCATACACATTCTTTAAGTCCAGAGCCCCATGTTCATTATATCATTAAAAAAGCGAGTAAAGCCTTAGGACTACTAATTCGTTCCTTTAAATTTATTAATAAACCCTCAGTTTTAGTTTTTCTATTTTGCACCTACGTTAGACCTATTTTAGAATACGCTTCTGTCGTTTGGAATCCATCACAGCTGGGTCTTATTGATGAAATTCAATCTGTTCAAAAACGATTCATTCATTTTTTATCCTCTCGATTTGAGCTTAAATTCATAACCACTTCCTGTGAACAGCATCCATTACTATTAAGACTTCCATCATTTCAGAGTAGACGAAGGATTCAAGATGCTCTCTTTGTCTATAAATTGATAAATGGTTATATTGATTCCTCCGAACTTCTGAACAGAGTTAATTTCAAAATTCCTAATTTCACCCGTAGTAAAGTTACTTTTCACATTCCCTTCTGCACCACAAACTATGAAACAATAAGTGCAATTATTCGTATCCAAGTTACTGGTAATACTATTCCTAAGAATCTGGATCTTTTTAATTGTAATTTTTATCGTTTCAAGAGTGTTTTACGTAGAACTTGGAATTTTTAACTATATGTAGAATTTGCTGATTGCTTTCTTTTTCCTTTTAATTATTGTATTCTGATTATTTTTTTTCCTCTTATTGTTTATAATGTACTTTATGGGTAAATCCCGTTGGAAACTTGAATAAATTAAATTAAAATTAAATTAAATACAAATAATGAAACACGTCTTTCAGCATTTCTCAAATTTCCTCCCCTAAAGTTTATATGGAGGAACATCTTAAGTCGATTTTTATCCATAAATACTCTACAAGGAAAATATCTTACATCTTGAGGAAGGTCATAGGCTATATTAGGAGGCTATGTCAGGGTTTCCTACAAAAACCTTAACCAAATATCTTAACCAATGTTAGTTAAACCAGGACGAACTCGGGACGGGCCACTAGTACATTAATAATTATACGTATTTTTGTTCACAGCTAAAGCTCCTTCTTGGAATGTTTACAAAATTTTATTTGAAGTACTTTTAAATAATCAGATAATTTTGGAGACAAACCTGCTACTTAGAAAATAGTATATTTTTCTTTGACTTTACTTTCAATGTATAAAAACTTGATTTCTATATGAAGATTTCTATAATTCTTCTTATTTTCTATTTTTATTTCCACAATCGCATGGTGACCATCTTTCAGAAGGATTGCAAATTTAAATTGAAATTTTAAACTAAACTAACAGAAATGCGTATTTAGGTTATTGTGGAAAAAGAAGTGTTATTCTGGTAAGTGTTATATTCAAAAGTTGCATGTCTGGTCAATTTTGCTAAGATGAAATAATAAAAAAAAACGGTCTTAGTTCAAAATGGTTGCGTTGCGTTTAATGGAACTTACCTACTTACCTATAGTCGTTCCTAAACCCATATGAAGAAGTGTATTTCGAAACGCATAGGTTTCATTAAAGGCAACACTACCATTTTGCTAATCTAAGACGGTTTTATTTATTATTATATTTACTTTGTAATTCTTTGTATTGTTACTTTGTGGTTTTGATTTTTGTTTGTTTTTGTTTGTTTTTTGCGTTGTTATCTTTTATTTATGATTTCATGTTCGCATTCTTATAGACTATGCCTTAATTATCCTGTATTATCTTGCTACTGAGAAACTGAACAAAATCCGATGCTAAGGTCATATTCCGGTGAAATTTTATGATTAAACGATTTCGAATGACATACAAACCTTTCACTACTTTGCTACATTCATCTATAATTAGTCACAATTTTTTTTATTGTTGTTGTCAATCAATCTTTTTTTTTTCTTATCTTGTCGTTCCTATTCCTCCTATTGCTTCCGTGAGGATCTGTCGGAGGAAGGAAGGACGGGGGGGGGGAATGCGTCGCCGAAGTGACCCGAGGTAAGAAGAGCCACGGGATGAGGAGCTAGAAAGTGAGACTTATTTAAGTTGAGGGCTTCTTCTTGGAACGACTTGAGGTGGAACCAATCGGTTCCAGGAATGACACGGAGAAGCCGTTTGAAGACAGACAATGGACACCGCGTAAACAATCATTTTAACATAAACAGGATTCACAAGGTAGGGTGAACTCCGCTGTTGCTGTTGATCGGATTGAAAAACTTTTTCCAAGTAGCGATCATGTATCGAACGAATGCATTAAAAACGGAGAAAAACTAGCTGCAATGTTATTTCAATGAACTGTTATATTACCGAAGAATTCACATTAATCGATCGTTCCTCTTTACGGTGTTCGAATAAAAATTAAAAACGGGATTAAAATTAAAAGGTTAAAATTCAAATATGCTTATATAAAAATCAATAAAGTGTATTGTAGAAATGGCCTCCAATCATTAAATTAAAATTTTTATAAATGAAAATAAATAACTAGTTGGTCTTTTTTTGCAATACTTAATTCTATCTTTCTATATTTATTTGAATAAGGTTCTTGTATTTCACCTTATTTTTAAATAACTAGTTGGTCTTTTTTGCAATACTTAATTTTTATTATAAGGACCGATGATCGTTTCGGCAGTCTTTGCCATGTTCAAAATCAAGTAGTTACAAAGTTTTTAAATTCTGCAGTATGATCTAGTAGAGGTACAATAATGTGTTCATAACCATCTTGATAATTTCAACGTCAGATGTACTTTGATTATTTAATTGCTTTAAAAAGTTCATTATGCTGAGTTTGTTGTGGACATCTGAAGTTTTTACGATTTCTATTTTCTATACTATCAAATGCATGGCTAGAATGTAAGGATGTGGCTAGCTAAAGTGAGTTCACATAACCATATTTCTATGAATTTAGATGTTTTTTTGTAATTGTCTTTTGGTCATGCCTAAATGAAAACCATTACATATTGTATATTCCAATTTGTAAATTCTGCTTTTCTCATATTTGGCTTTATTGTCCTCATTGAATTATAATTCAAAATCTAAGGCTAAATTATTATTCAAAACTTTAAAACTCCTGCCTTAATATACTAAATTGTTACCATCATTCATAAAAGTTATCAAGATTATTACATCATTGTTATATCATATTGTTAAATTTAAAAACTTTACTTGAAAATTTAAAGTTCGCCGAAACGATCGTCAGTCCTTATAATAAAATTAAGTTTTGCTAAAAAAAAAACAAAAAAAAACAAAAAAAAAACAAACCAACCAGTTATTTAATAATAAGGTGAAATAAAATTACCCTATTCAAATAAATATAGAAAGATAAAATTCTAGAATCAACCTGAGTTATTAAGTTAACAATAAAATTAATTCAGATCATGAAGGTATAATTGTAGTTAAAATGACTAAAAAATTGATTAATTGAAAGGTATTATTTAAAACGTTAATAAACC
The DNA here is from genome assembly GCA_023313115.1 of Rhysida immarginata. NCBI lineage: Eukaryota > Metazoa > Arthropoda > Chilopoda > Scolopendromorpha > Scolopendridae > Rhysida > Rhysida immarginata. The sequence goes on from JAHWFO010004564.1 coordinate 3,157,578, forward strand.
AAAACAGATTAATATATCTCTCTCTGTAAAATAAAAATAACTCCCTATTTTTAAATGTAAATGTGATTATAATCTCTTTTTTTTTTTATTAATCATCTAGTTGTAGTCATTAGATATTCGTGTTTAGCCATTTTAGTTTATAGAATTCGCTCATATAAAGAACATTTGCTCTTTCTATCGAAAAACGGAAGCAAAAGTTATTATTTCTTGTTTGGAGGTCATCTCCACTCAATATTTATTTATTTAAATTAACATTTGCTCAACGACCAAATGATTATGGCTCGAATGCAGAAAAGTAGCAATTACACCGAATATCACATGCACATGATTTATTTTACTTATTTATTTAAAAATTGAGCACCCTTAGATGAGTTTAAAATCACATTATTATTAAGTTCGTTGTTGTAAATTATAAAAATAAGTGGTAAAGATGATAGCAGTCTGATTTAAATGGCTGGAACAATCTGGATAATAACATACTATGACAATGGTTTTTTCACATCCGTCAGTAAGCCTTTTCAAATTTGTACGTAATGTTGGGCTATTTTAAAATTTCGATTTTAATATTTTAGAAAATACAGGGGATGATTATAATGGATTCAGTATTCGATTTATTTTAAAGAAATAATATGTACATGTGTAATAATTTCCTATAAGTGCCACCACTTCTCGTCAGAGGGCGAAACAACTCAATGAAAACAATATTGAGTGTCGCTCTATTCACAATCGCTGAAATACATTGTATATTCTACAGAGACTTCTTAACAGGAGTCTTTTTTGTACCTTTGCTCCTAATTACGTGCTAATGATGAGGAGGGAGTGCACCGATAAACAAAGATTTGTGATTTGATTACATTCAGATGCAAAGTAAATTAATTCAGTCATGTGATAGCACATGCTAAAACAGTGACCGTAAAGAATACAGAGATAATGGCATGTCTTCATAAAAATCGATTCGTCAAGAATGAATACACCGTTACTTTCTGTTCATCTTTTAAGCATTGTTGACATGGACACACGCACGTGACGATCGCTTTGTGCAGCTAAAGCTCCTTCTGGAATGTTTGCAAGATTTTATACAGGGTGAAGCATTTATCTTGAGATAACTGAATATCTCGGAAACTAAGCATTTGTACGGAAACAATGTCCAAAATCAAAAGTGAATTATTTCGCGGGGGAAATTCATTAGTTAAAAAATTAACCCCCTCCCTTGTGAGGGGGGCTGGGGGGAGGGGTAACTTTGAAATCTTAAATAGGAACCCCTATTTTTAATGGTATATTCAGATTGTACACCATATTTGAGAAATGTTTTATTCTTGGTGTTTTTCTAATTGATCCAACCGTTTAGGAGATAGAGGCCCTGAAAGTGTGGAACTTTTAAAGTTTTAAACCCAATTTTATTGATGAAGACAGAGATAGAGAGTGGGTCTTACGAACATTCCTGTTCAGAGGATTAAAAAAATGGAACTTGGTTTGGGTTTGTCACGTGGATAGCAGCGTTAGACAAGAGACAGAACGTGTAAAGGAAAAATAATGTAATTTTTATTCTTTCTGATTAAATTTTGTACAAGCAAAATGATATGGGCACTCGACTAATAATGACGTTAAAAAAAGAAATAAATCACAAAAGTCATATTGTTCATGCCGGTGAACTTCAAGCAAATAAAAGAACACATCGAAAACGGTAGCTTGCAATGCCCTTGCTGTACGGCGATGTCATCTTCACCATAACCGAACTCAATTGTTCATACAACGAAACTACACCTCGTAGTCATACGTAACCGTAGGAATGAAGAATCAGATGGGTTGATCGGCTTCAAATAAAATTAGGATTAGAGCGCACCTTTTGTCACTCCCTCGAAGAATTAACTTGGCTTCCGTACGCAGGGCATTGTCGATATCAATGACACTTTGTTGAAGTAATACAAAACACTATGCCGGACTTGGGCACTAAGCGATACAGACGGGAACGTTCTCGTCGGAATTTAATACAAGTGTCGTGACGGACGTACCACGATGAACGTCGCGCACACATAACATACTTGAAAAGCTGAATGACACACGGTGGGCTAGATCTGCCTTCACCTTGATTCAGAAACACCAAGACAATAACATTCTTAGCGCACAATTTATAAGTAGGAGTTGTATCCCTAATTTACACAACACTGTTTCGTCGCACTGGAGAAATAATAAATAGCACCACACTGTTCATAAAATATCACTATAATTGATAAAATACCACTGGTCTTCACTTGCATAGACAAAGCACTACTTAATTATATGTGATTCGAAGATCACCCAACACAAAACAACACTAAGCACTACACATTATTTTCAAGTCGTATCTTAGGCCACCTTCTACCAGAGCACAAAACACAGGAACATAATCTTAATAGAGTAGCTGAAGTCGTGATGGCCGAGATGGACGCTGGTAAAAGCATTCAGGTAAGACACTCAAACGATCGAGACAGTTCGTCGCTGAGGATTCTTTAAAGCAGCAAAAACGGGCGATGAATACTCACTCGTCCCCTCGCTGATATTTGCTCTGGCGAAAAAAAAAAATCAACAATGAGTTCGAGAAAAATTACGGCATTGGGATTTCGACACTTCGTAATAAAAATCTTGACAAACAAAGAAATAAGTCGAACACGTATCGACGGTAATCTTTGGCTAATAACCACTCGTCAAATCTAACATTATAAAAGTTATTAATTAAAGACAGCAATTAAACTCAGGTACGGTCGCTCACGTATCGGGATAGGAAAGGTAGAGTCATTTATCTTGTTTCCGCAGGGAAAGAGGTAAGAAGGTGACGAAACTCCGGTCTTGAGATTTTTGTCAATCCTGGATAAACACAACAAAGTTCGGTAGTAGGCTGACAGGCGTAACAGGAATGAAAACGGGATCTGTGGTAATATTCCCCCTGTTCCTCCGTAGCAACATTCAACTAGGAAGAACGGGAACACATCCAGAATCTCGTAACATTCGGATAGTCCTACTGCCTCGTGGCAAAATACGGCGTAGAATAATACTTACTTACTTTTCAAACCCGATTATCCGTTAGGGTCGCGGGGGCAGCAGCCCTATGGAGGATCTCCAGCGATCGCCATCTTCCGCCATCAGGCGCATGTCCTCCCTGGTAATATCCAAGCGACCCGAACCCAGATTCTCCATGTAGTCTAGCCACCTGGTTCTAGGCCTACCCCTTGGTCTCTTACTACCGGCTTGGAAAATAACTGCCTAGGAAGACTTGTTTGCGGCATCCGTATCACGTGGCCATACCAGCGCAACTGAGATCTCTCAATGCGGAGAAGTAGCGGCTCAACACCTAAAGACTCCCTTATTGTGCTGCTGTGCACTCTATCTAGTAGGGTAACACCTGCCACACCTCTCAGAAATCTCATTTCGGCCGCTTGTACCCGCGATCGCACTCTTTCAGTCATTACCCAAGCCTCATGACCATAGGTGAGAATGGGAACAAAGATAGATTTGAAGACGGAGAGCTTGGCTTTGTTACCCAGCTCGCGTTTCGTTACCACGGATCGCCACAGTTCACGTCTGACACAGCTTGCTGCACCGATCCGAGCATCCAATTTTTTTCTCCAGCCGTCCATCACTCGTGAATGCAATCCCGAGATACTAGAATTTCTCCACCTGTCTCAATGAGGCTTCCCTAACATGAAGAGTGCACTGAGCAGGCTGTCTTGAAAGGACCAGAACCTCAGTTTTAACCACACTGATCTTCATCCCAGCTTCTTCACATTTGGCTGCAAACCGGTCTAGTGCATGCTGAAGGTTCGTGCGAGAAGACCCAAGGAGGACAAGGTCGTCAGCAAAGAGCAACCTCTCCACCAGGCAGTCACCCACACAAACACGCTCAACGCCATAAAGATAATGAACAAGAGGGGCGACAGTAAGCACCTTTGGCGGAGTCCAACACCCACGGTGAACGGTCTTGACCTAATGCCTTGGCATAGAATAATTCTAACTGAAATTAAGGATGCTAGCCTGGAAAACTGTCAAATAGTGCGTGCTAATCATTCGCATCGATGGTGGAATATCATTAATAAATATTGTCCTACCGTGTTCCGAAGTCATCTGCTGCAGAAAAATTACTTCGCTCTCGTTGAACGGGTACGAACCATCCGCCATCATCGTTTCACACGAGGTTGGAGGCAGGTCGTAATTTCTAGCCGTAAAAGTTGCCGTTGGTGTTTGAAAGGAAGAATGATAGAAAATTTCCTCTATCATACTCAGGCTCTTCCTTAGAAGCTCGTCTTGCTCTTCCTCGGGTTCGTCCAGACGATGATAGGCGTCTCAGTCGCGTCACTCGTCGACCGCTGTCGCCGTCTCCCAGCTGCACGCCCCTTTGCTCCTTAGCTCGCTCGTAGGAGTTCTTCGGAAGCTGCTGGCTGCGTAGTTTTCATTGTAAGCTCGTCTGTTTCTTGTGAGGCCATTCGACGATCTTCTTTCTCGATAAAATTCACCATAGCCATCTCCTTTGTGCTTACCCCGTCGCCTCCATGCTCCTTTCTGTCTCTCGTTTTTGCCCGGAGTACGTGATTCCTTCGGGATGACTCTCGCAACGTCAAGCGTTCTCTCTACGTCATCGAAGCTCTCTCTTCTTGAGAGTCGCTTACGTTGTCGGAATCCACGTGACAGGGTTATAAAACATCTTTATTAATTACAATTAAGTATAGTAAACACACATTGTGGCAGCAATGGCAGGTAAATGAATTACAAGGAGCAAGAAACAAATAATTCAAATTTGAATTTCATATAAAATGTGGCTACAAATGCAAAAAAAATTTACAGAAGTTTGCATAAAAGGTGCAAAAGTTTACATAAACAGAATATGCATGCATATATATCTAAGTAAGCAATACGAATTAACAAAAGAAGAATTTTGAATAGGAATCTCAAAAAAAGAACTAAAAAAAAGGAAGAACCTCGTGCGCGAAACAAGTCGCATATTGAGCGCTCAGTGGGACAAATCGTTTTTTGTTTATCCATTCCTGCTGAAAAAAAGAGACATCCACTTGGCAAACGTAAAAAAAAACATCTCGCAGCTTTACATAGCGATATCAAACAAGAAATCGTCGAGGGAAGATGCGAGATGTTTTGGGATGTGAAATAAGCAACCCATGGAAACTAAAATTTTACTTCAGCAGAAGGATAAAAGAAGAAAAAAAAATTCACTGGCGGGGAGATCGATCAGGTGTCATAGCTGCACAGGAGGTGTATAGAGTAGAGAAGTGCAAGAGGTGTAAAACTGTAAGCAAAAAGAAAATAAAAATTATAATTTGCTAACAATTAAACGGCATAACTTCCTACGATCGAGGAAATTTGCCGCGAGGAAAAGAACACAGTTGCCACATTAATACACCAACCACACGCAAATCGTAAACGTAAACTTTGCGAAAACAATAATTAAATAAATTTCAACAACCAATCTATACATCAGAAAAGAAATCCAGACATCGGTTTATAACTAATTCAATATTATAAAGAATTCAATATAAAATATTGATAACTGCAACATTAGACATCCACCCAATATTCACCATTAAATGCAAATAAATAATTATTGATACGCTTTGCATTTACCAAAAAAAAACAACAAACCAAAACAAAACAGGTTTCTCGAACAAATCCCCGTGTAACTAAATTTAAAACATACATTTGCTTCTCAACTTTAGTGTAAACTTTTTGAATAAGAAAATTACTTTATAATGAAAGTGGAAATATGGGTGAAGCAATTTATAATAATAATAACAATTTTTTTGGAACTAATGACTAATGTAACAACAATTTTGATACAACAACATTTTTGATAACATCAGAAATAAAAATTTCTTTATGATACGAATCTGTAATTATTTTGTTTGAAAATAGTTATGTGTTGGAATCACTGATAGTTCATGGGTTATAGAAACAGTTTTGTAGTGGTCTAGTGGTTTGTATGGAGACAGAGTCTACGCGTGTGTATTGAAAAATATTGGATTTTTGAAATTCTGACTTCGGATTCTTAAAGACCATTAAAAAGTAGAATAGTAATGTCTGTAAAACCCGCTCTCTATCTCTTTGTCTTCATCGATAAGACTGGGTTCAAAACTTTAAAAGTTCAACACTTTCAGGGCCTCTATCTCCTAAACGGTTGGATCAATTGAAAAAAACACCAAGAATAAAACATTTCTCCAATATTGTGTACAATCTGAATATACCATTAAAAATAAGGGTTACTATTTAAGATTTCAAAGTTACCCCCCCCCCCTCCCCAACCCCCTTCACAGAGAGGGGGGAGGGGTAATTTTTTGGCTTATGAATTTCCCCGACGAAATAATTCATTTTTTATTTTGGACATTTTTTATTTACCACCCTTATATTAACTCGCTCTTGGGTCTTGTGAGATGGTACGGAACCTTTCAGTAGAATTTTGAAGCACTTCCGCTTTTCCATTCGCTCTTAAATTTTGCATACTGGTTTGTTCCTGATGACAACACATTTTAGCAATTTTTCTTTCCAATTTCGTTTTTTTTTTCAACAAAAAAATTTAACTTGCTTCATTTTTCCTACATATCTATGGAGTTTTATTTGCGTGGAGCAGTTTGTGACGTTAAAATTTGCTTTGCCAGTAAGATTGTTTCTTCTAAGTGAAAAAACCTGAACTTTCATTTTGAAAATAAGGGTGGTAAAAATGCTTCTAAGTGAAAAAACTAAATCCGCCATTGTTGGCCCTGTTGGCCCTATCAAATGCGTTACGCTTCATCTAAAATTCGATTTAAATGCATTTTTTTTTACAAATTATCTTATTATTATCGTCTGGATATATAACTGACAATCAGTAAATTCTATAACTATTGATTTTCCTTTAAATTTTGGTTTCAATTATAATTTTTTACATATAAATAATGAAAACGTTGAAGCAATTTAATGATAACCAGATTAAGTTTTTAGATTATTTTCACCTCATTTATTTATCCTTAATAAACGAGTTACACCATGTAATCAATAAATTTTTAAAAAACATTGATTGTGTAGATTTTGTAATTTTATTTATCAAAATATAATTTTATAAATTTTTATTAAAATATGATTTAATAAACTTTTATCAAATTAATTTCTATATTTATATCAAAAATTTCAATTTACCAATTTTAATTTTATTAAATTATAAATATTATTAAATTATTAAAAAAAACTATATTTAAAATTATAAAACATATCAAATATAATTTCATAAAATAGGAACTATTAAATTGAAGTTTTTGATATAAATATAAAAATGACTTTGATAATTATATTTTGATAGAAAATTTTAAAAATTATAATTTGGAAAAACAGATACATGTATTTTGATTTAAAATATTACAAAAAAAAAAACTACACATGCAATGTATTTTGAAATTCATTTATGGAAATTTATAATATTGAAGTAAAAAAATCTACCAAAAACTTAGTCAAAAATTTCTATTTTTTTCACCCAAAGAACAAATTTTCGTTATTCAATTTCATATGTTACATTCAAGTTTAATGATGAGTGAAAAAAAGATAAAAATAACATGAACGCCTTATTTCAAGTTTTGTCTCCACATTTCACAGACAGTTAATTGCCTTCAAACTTGTTAATTGAATTGTATTTTCTTAAAAAGAACTATATTCAACAAAAAATTATATTTTCTGATCGTCTGAGAATTGCATAATGCAACATTTCTATAACATTCGGTGAAGTTCTAATATAAACTTCCTTGCTTCTTATTACTTCTTCGGATATTTTAACGAATTTATTAACCTCCAAGGAGCATAGATTGAAGAATCCTGAAATTTTGCTTATTCGCATTAAAATTTAGGATTAATCAACGAATATTTCATTAAAAATTTAATCTAAATTGCATCTTTCACATGTATTTCAATGTTACCTATCGCTGCGTTTGGGCCAACAATGGCTGACAAACTCACGTGACAGCCGTTCTACCAATGAGCAGCTGCGGGCGGCGCGGAAAAGGATTGCCGTACTTTCCTAATCTAGAGCCTATTAAACACCTGCATCGAGGCTCAGGGTCGGCATTTTGAACACTTACTGTAATGTCATTCCTACCTCGTACAAGTTGCATTAACTCTGTAAGGATGCATTTCCGGACCCATGTTTATAGGAAAAATTTTGTTCCCCGCTATAAACTGTACATGGTATTTCATTCTTGACCTACCTTTTTGAATCAACTTGTATTAAGAGGACATCCACTCACTCACTGACTCGTCATCGCACAGCAAAATCTACTGGGGGCCACCGACTCGAAACTCGGTGGCGTTATTGGACGGATAGCATAGGGGCATGCTAAGACGGGACTTTTCGAAATTCGGATCCCCCACCCTCCCCAGGGGGGCAGAAAGGAGTTCGGTCGCCTGGCTCCGCCCTCAATGAACGCAGGTCTTCGAAATTTTGCAAGAAGGCTTCTAGCTACCGTGCCAAAAATAAGTTTCTCTGTTTTTCGATATTCGAATTTTAAGCGTGCGAAAACTGAAATACATATATTCGGTTTTCAGGGGCGTTTCCCATAATTTTCCGATTTTTTTTTATACAACTTCATAATTTATCTTGATTTCGGGGAATAAAGATAAAGCCACGAAACTCGGAGGGGAGTTTCTCGGGGATATTTCCAAAAAAAAATTCTGGTTTTTACGAATTTCGCTTTGTGAGGGGGGGGGGGGGGGGGGGGGGGGGCCCCCACACGGGCCCCCCCCCCCCCCCCCCCCCCCTTCCCGTCTTATATTTTTGCCGTCTATCTCCAATGCGGAAATGCAGTGAGCTTCAAAATTGCGCACGTGCCTGTAAAAGACGTATATAAAGAGGGAGCATTTGTTGGTTTTGAAATTCGATTTTTAGGGGGGCTGAAATCCAAAAAAATCCCAAAATTAATAAGCCTAATCTTGACGTTCGGGCCGGTCAACCTCATTGTGTGGCAAATTCAAGTACGACTAAGATATTTGGACCAAGTTTAGTTCACATAATTTGCAAAAAAACAATTTCTGCTTTTTTTTTTTCATGTTTTACCCTTTGCGCTCCTACGACCCTCCCTAAAAATATGTGATTTCTCGCAGTTTATCGGAATTTTACGAGTAAAAATAAGTCTAGATTAATAAAAATTTGGTACGATGATGGCAATTAACGAGATCAACTCTCTGCTTAATAAACTTTGACTATCTGGATCCACTTTTCTGGTATTTTATACGCACAGTGGGACGTGGCACCGATTCCACAAGTCGGTGAAAGACATCTAAAGACATTGCTAATCATTCCGACTGGAGAGCTTCCCCCAATTGCCCATTACAGAGCCACCACCGGCTTGATTGACAACTTGATTCACCGGTCTGTAAAAGACCTTGTGGACAGTGCATGATTGACAAGTTGGGTCCATATCCTTCATGGGGTCTGCGCCACACTCGAACCCTACCATCAGCTCGTATCAGCTGGAATCGAGACTCATCAGACCAGGTCACACGTTTCCAGTTGTCAAGTGTCCAGTCAATGTGTTCATGGGGCCAGGAAAGACGTTGCTGACGATGCTTGTTGTTAGCAAGGGCCTCGTGGGTCTTCTGCTTCCATATCCCATGGATACCAGATTTCGTTGCACATTTCGCATCGAGACAGCTCTAGTATCAACCTGGTTAAAATCTGATGTCATCTGGCATAGTGTCAGTTGCCTGTTAGTGGTGACCATCCTACTCAGACGCCCTTGGTCCCGTTCATTGAGAAGGTGTGATCGTTCACTGCGTTGTCCATGATGGAAAGTAATGCCGTCAAGTTGGTACTCTCGGTAGACTTTTGAAACTGTGGACCTTGGGAAGTTGAATTTTTGAGCCACATCCGATATTGAATGACCCATACGTTGTGTTCCACATACCAGACCACGTTCGAACTCGGATAACTCATGCGGTCTGGCCATTGTCACACTGAACACCTCACCCCTTACTCATGACAGCGTAACTAAATCTACTGATACTGATTTGCATATTTATACTGTTTGCCACTTGAAAATTAGTCCACTGCTATCCCAAGACTTTTGGCATGAGAGTATATGTTTTCCGGATTTTTTTTATTTTGGTTTTAATAAATTAACATAAAAACTCGCATGTCGCATCCAAAAAACCGTTATAGATACGATTTCGTAAAAAAGATGATATAAAACTTCATTTTTCGTCTCTCGATTAAAAAAAAAAAAAAGGAAAATGTAAATATTTTAGAAAGTTAAAAAATATCACTTCACTACTGATATGTATCGAAAAAAATCAAATTGAAAATTTCCTCTGCTTTTTCATTTTAAATTGATTACACATGCGTAAGCGTAAAGGATTTCTATAGCAACGAGTGATTTCCGGCATTTTGTAGATCAACACTATAATAGGAGGTGAGGAAACCAACGTGAAAAGATTTTTTTAGCGAGGGAAAGAGTTCCTTATTAGAAGGGCAATATACACGTTTTTAAATTTTTAAAACAGTACATCATATCCTTTTGATATGTAAATAAAATGTGGGCAACGGATTTGGCAATATACTGTACGATAACAGGAGACTCACATAAGGCGAGGTCAAAAATGCAAACATCGACTTGGGTTGGTGAAGCAATGTTTGTTGCTCGATTGTTAACGTATTGTTGATTATCGTAGCAACAATGATTTTCTTCACTAACTGATCTCGGTGTTTGCATTTTTGACCTCGTCCATAATTAGACTTCTGCGCTTAACGCCGAATACGTATAAGAGCATACCACCCTGCCATGTATGACCCGCTAAAAATAAGAACATTTAAAAGAACAGTTGTGCCCGGGATATACTGGGTACTTCAGCTGTTTTCTATATACATAAATAAGAATAAACTATATTTTTCCCCGAGCGACGTTGGGTACTTCAGCTAGTATAATATGTTCTACATGACTGCCATTGTTTTGATGCGTGTCCTCCACTATTCAAGAACAAGTACAAGCTCACGCTTGCAATGGCGTTGCAATATTTATTTTCCCTATATTATTATTTATGGTATATTTCTATGATAGGTAATGATTAATTCAATATTAGCTAACTGGTACTATATTTCAATGTTTTTATATTACAACACGAAAAGAAGCCCTTGTTTTATTGTTGCTGTTAAAAAAATAAAAAATATAATTACATAATAACTTTAAACTTACCCTATAATAGTTGCTGCTTATAGAGATGATTTAAATTCTTCATATTGGGCTTGGTTTAATTTATTGAAAATTTTTTAAATTTACTGTTTATTTTGCATATTAGTATACGTCTCTACGGAACGCATACTTCGTAAATCATGCCTGAAACTATTTGAATAATTTGAATCATCGAAATCTAATCGTTAGCGTTTTGATTTGAATACAGAAATGAGCAGAGAGGAGAAATTATTAATAATAAGGTTTTTTAAATCTTAAAATATTTATATCTAATAACTTAATTGTTAATTTCGTAATTTCTGAATGAATTATCTTGTAATTTTTTAATTCATATGTTGACCATTGAAGCAGTTGCAGCTTCTTGACACGCGGTGACGGCACCGACTGTGGCAATCCCAAGATTTATGCAATAAAATAGAGTTTAAAAGAAAAGGGGGAACCTATGATAATATCTTCAATTTTGAATCCAGGAAACGAACAGCCATTTAATTACTGAGAACATATAATCGATTCGGTTAGATAAGGTGACCAGATTTTACATTTCAAAATTCGGGACCGAATACTTTGGGAGAGTCGGGGGGGGGGGGGATAGACTTTTTATGTAATTTAAAAAATATAATAAGTAATATATAATAGAAAATAAAAAATAAGAAATAAAATTTTAATTTTTAAAAGCTAAATCACAAAACTTTTATTTTTCTTTGTTTTCCATTTTTATAGTAATAACTAGCATCATGCTGGATTTGTATGGCATAATCATGTGAGTATTTTTAACATTGAATAAATAATCGTTCTTTGATAGAATCCAAATCTATCACCTGAAAATGTAAAAACGGACATATTCGTTCCGACTCGTTGATTCATATGTACATTGCTTTGCCAAAAATCATGGGACACACCTTATTTACATAAAAATGAGGCAAAAAATTCTCATGCAATTTAAATGTTGTCGTTCATTCAAACACTACACAATAGAGGTCGCTTGCTTGTTGTAGGAACGGCAGCTTTCGGACTATGAGAAGGGTACAATTGCTGGGTACCACCTTGCAGGCAAAAGTGCATTAATCCCAAATCATCCGTTCAAAACATCATCCGGCGTGGAACCATAAAGATACCACAAGTGTTCAGCCCACGACCGGAAGAGCCAAAAGTATGTCGGCTAGAGACCGAAGGGCACTTTGCAGTCCATCTACAAACGGTAAAACATCGATTAACAGACTTATAAGATTCTTCACAGAGTCCACTGGGACAACTGTAAGCACCATGACTGTTCGCAGGGAACCGTATTCACTGGATTTTCACGGGAGAGCTGCGGCTTACACACCTCACATTAGCACCTGCAACGCAGCGAGGAGATTGCAACGATACAAAGAGAGACGTCACTGGGCTCTAGAACAATGGCGGATGGTTGAATGGAGTGACGAGTCATGCTATACTATCTGGCAACGGATGAAAGCGTTTAGGTATGGGCGAATGCCCGGAGAAAGTCATTTGGCAAGCTGTGTAGTGCCCGCAGCGAAGTTTGGCAGTGGATCAGTGACTGTGTGGGAGGGGTGCTTTCGTGGTTTGGTCCGGGTCCAATTGTTTCTGTGGCTGATCATCTGAACGCGGAGCATTACCAAGACATTCTGGACAACGACTTGTTCTCTGGCAGCGCTTTGGAAATGACCCTTTCTCTTTCAACGCAATATCGCACCTTGTCACAAAGCAAGGATTGTAGGTAGATGGTTTGATGAAATGGGGGTTGGTTATCTGGTACAGAGGGAGTTTTGCGCCATCCCTATATTTTAACGACTGCTGTATGATGGTCGCAGCAGCCGGGATCGACGGCTTTACGTGCCCTCCGAAGCACGGGAGGAGATGGAAATTTCCAGGTGGTCACCCAACCTGTGATTAGGCGCGCCCAAGGTTGCTTAACTCCACCATTGCATTGAACAAGACGAGACAACTGGGCTACGGCTGCCCCCCATGAAATGGGGGTGCAAGAACTTGAATGGCCTGCATAGAGCCCCGATCACAACCCCATCGAACATCTTTGGGATGTGTTGGAGCGTCGATTGCGCGAGTGACGAGTCATGCTGAACTGTAGAAGGTACTTTTGGCGGAATGAAAAAAATTCTTGCGGAAACATATCAAAAACTTGAAGACAGTATCTCCAACAGAATAGAGGCAGTGTTAGTAACAAAAGGTGGGCAACACATGCACTTTTCTAAGTGTTGTTTCCATTAAATTGGTGGTGTCCCCTGACTTTTGGCAAGGTAGTGTATGTACAATTTATCGATCCGAAGTATCGCAGATACCATTTATATTAAGTGGAAAAATTTTATATAAATCAGGATAAAAAATCGGAACAAAAATAGCCAGGATAAAAGGAGAAAAATCGGGATGTCTGATCACCTTAGATTAGAGGACATTACATTATAACAAGGAATTGGCTGAGCTTCCGTGTTCACTTTTTAACCAATGTCCACATGTCGAGTGAAACTCTTGTTTGTCAGCAGTCGACGTGGAAATAAGAAAATTAAAAAAAAAATCTTGGCAAAATCAGCTAATACGAACATTAATCTTTTTTTTTTTATATGAAGTGTCCGCCATTAATTTAAACGAACCGAAATATATTTTAGGTCCACGTTTTCCCCTTACTTCCTCTCAACTCAAGGCGTGACTTAAATTTAACTCTTTGATTCTTAATATTTCTTTCGCTCTTCGTCTATTTTGAGAGATGTAAAATACATTCCACTTTATTTCACAAGGGAGGGCAGAATAGTAGATTATTTTAACCCGTTATTTAATTCAGTATCATCATGCTAATATCAAAAAAACATTACGTTGAGGAACGAAGCATAGCTATTAAATTGGAAGTTTTCGGAAGGCAATGGGTTATTCCCACAAACACTCACTGTAATTAGAACTTTACCATGATTTGATTGAATAAATTGTATCAGTCAACAGAGATTTGACGATTCTCAAGTCTTAAAAAATGTAAGTTATATAAAAAAAAAATCCATTTATTTAACATCAATATAAAAATAAAATGTATGAATAATAAATATATAAATTCAAAATAAAATCAACTGAAGTAGCTGCCACAGCCAAAAAAATTTTTTTATACAATCCAATTAAATTGATTTAATAAATTATATAGTGAATTTAGAAAACCTATTGCTGTGCCAACATGACTAAACATAATTAAAGTTGACTATGTCACTTTTTGGAGGGATGACAACAAGAGTCCGTTAAAAAGAATATCCGTTCGGAGATTATATTGGCGTTGTTGTATCCTTAAAGAATATGGTATTTTTTTTTAATGTTCCAGAAAATCTATCTTGTGAATAGAATTTCATTGATAGAATTATTTTAATAATCATCTTTAAATGTAAATAATTTTTATACCTTGAAATGCTGCTTGTCAATGAAGTTTTAAATTGTTCTTCTGTTTTTTCATGTTTTTAATTTATTTAATTGTTCAGATTAATTATGTGATTTTTCTAGGTTTTTCTTTCTGTTTGTTTGACTGTCGTATTTTTAAAGTTACTATAAAATTTACTATAAAAGTAATTTTAACTTCAGTAAGACTAGTTTGAGATTTTATACGTATTCTGCATTATTTTTATCATGTTTTATTATAGGTTTAATTTGAAGTGAAAATAGTAAAGTTTTAACATGCTGAGACAAATTTGAATTGGTAACACCAAAAAAGTGAATTTGCAGAAAGCGATTAATGTTGTAAACTTTAACATTAAAAGCGCGAAAGGAAGCAGCAATTTTTTGTTGGAACATATCGAAAATTAATAATTTAAAAAGTTACTTTTGCACAACATTAGAAGAAAAATTTGTAATTCTCTTTCCCGAGGCAAATCACGGTGTGTTTCATTCACTAAGCTTTTTTGAGAATTCAGGAGAATTATACAAATTTTTGCTTTGAAGCTGTCGTACTTCTCATTACTATGAATCTTCTTCTGTTGAAGTGGATTTTTAAATGATTATTCATCACGATTTTAAACTCAACGTAATTCTTAGTATTATGCTGAAGTTATTTTTTTAATGTTTAATATTAATATACTTATCACCATTTATAATAGGTACATAGTGGATTATAATTGATGAAATGTTGTAGTGTCGCTTTAGTATTAGAACTGAAAAAATAACAGAAATGTCCAACGTCTGAAATCAAGAGATTTCTTTGCTATAACCATGTTTGATGTTTGTTTGTTTATTTTTTTTTTTTTAATTTTTTAAACTTTCGTTTTTTTATTCATGATATAAATTTTCATAAAAAGAAATTTCATTTCAGTGTTTCTTTCCTGGGCAAAAGACTAAATGTTATTTTTCGTTACACATTTTATTTGATCTAAATGTGTTTTTTGTTAATACTAATCCAAGTGAATTCTACAAGATTTGTTTCGCTTCGCAGTTTTATCGATCGATCTAGCGTCCTTCTTCCGCAATGGCCGACGGGTGGCCCAGCAACAAGAGGCGCTGGCCAATATCACGTAAGTCTGTAACCCGACACTTTCCTTTTGTAGGTGAAAAGCATCGTGTTCGCTGGTGTTTTGGCAAACATCCCCGATCGCCCGGTTGCTATTTTCTGTCGGCGCTCATATTTTGCCGCCGCCGCCGCTCTCCCGCAAGTTGGAGCGCCTCAATGAAGGTCGCCGGAAAAAGCACCTCCGCACCCAACGTTCAAGATGGCGACGGCGAGGGAGGTGTGCGAAAGGGCGGCCAAGTTCACCCTCGTTACTTACCCCTTCTTCAATGCCTTCTCCTTCCTTATGCTCATCGCCGAACAGGCTCGAATCACAAGGTAAAATAATCACTGAATCCAATCCATCAATCCTCTTTTCTTTTTACATAATACCCTCCCTCGGAAAAAGAATAGAGGGTGTTTCATGGTTAATGAGCATGCATTATACTCCTCTCGTACTTCTCTTCCATCAAATTAAAACGCCTCACTTTTTAACACCTTAAATTTTTGCACACGTTTAACTGAAATGCAATCCTTACGTCATTGCAGTGAAGCCTCCCTGGTGAACCTCGCCACATCTCTCGTCATCTACGTGCACGTCGTCGTCATGTTCATGTGCGCACTAGCGATGAAACTGGAGCATGCGACCCATCACGTGGCCCTCGCCCACGCCGTGCAACTGGTTCTCATCATCTATTATAACATGTACCCGGGGGTCGGGCCTCGCTATACCGATGGCCTCAAGGTGAGCGCAAAACACCACTAATAAATTACAGTACTATTAAATAATTAATTGCTGGTAACCTGATGAAATGCCTGAAATATCGTTAAGAAATTTCAAGTTAAGAAACTTTATTTTTAAGAGGCTTATTGCATGCATTAAAAAAAAAATCCTAAAAGGATATGGGATTTCTCGGTTCGATTTTGGATGATCAGTCCATGTAGCGATGTCTTCTGAACAAAACACTCCTCCAGTTTTTTTCTCTTGCTAGACATAAAAGCAAAAAATGAAAACATTAGATAGAACAAATAAATCTCTTGTCCATAAATAACTTTAAGTAACTTGAATGTATATATCGGCCCACTGTAGCCATCATTCAACTCTTGTTAAAAAAGAATTAAAACAAATGTGAGAAAACTGTTAAACAAGATAAAAGGGGGAAAAAAAAGTTGTTTTTTTTTCAAAACACGCTTTCATAATGTTTAATTATTATATCTCTTCAAGCCGGCGTCAACAATTTAAAAAACTATTAAACAATCAAAACAATTAAGCAATCCGTATAACAATCGTTCCTCCGACTTATAGAGAGACGACTGAAATGAATTGGTGCCATAGAACACGAACCAGTGAACGATTTGAAAAATGTTTCCTTTAACATGCATTGTCATCGGTCCCGTGTATGTGTATCAAGTTTCTCCTCTCTAGCTTGTCGGGAAGTTGGTTGTATTGGTTACAAGATTTGACGGATACACAAACCTACAGAACAGCAAGTTGAATAAAAGCGTATAAAATAATAAAAAGAATTTGCAGTGTCCGCGCAGTCCGCTCGCCAAATCGCCAGTGGCGACAGTTCAACCTAGGACGATAATAAAATGGCGAAATTTATTATCGTCCTAGGTTCAACTAATCTGACGAATAAACAATCACATTTGGCGAACATACTTGGCTAATTCTATTTATATGGAAAATTTTTATTTTCAACCTCGAAAATGCGATTATCATGTGATTAAAATTTTTTTAGTTTTAAATGCTTCATAATTTTTTTTAACTTTAAATTTGGCTAAAAACTTAAGATTCTGGCTTAAAGAAAATCTCAATTGGCTAAATCATTGGCGATAAAATTTCAAGTAGTGCGCGGCCACTGAATTTGTTTATGTATGAGATGAATTTTTTCCGGAAAATTTGCTTATGAAAAATGCTCTTTTTTTGAACATCATTTTGCTCAGTTACATAATTTACTAATTCCATACGAATGCTTAGCTGTCATTTTGTGTTTTTTGAATAGCTATTACAAATTGTTAAATTTGCATTTCTGTTAAATTTGTAAGTATAAATTTATTTTATAAAATCATTTCAATTAAAAATAAAAACTTGTGAAAAAGTGATATACATCAATAAAGAAAGTGAGAAATTTAATACTTTTAACATCACCATTTTTATTAATTCAGAACATAAAAAATTGTAACAACATAAAAATTCATTCTTTATGACTTCAGGAATACTTGCAGATACTGCGAGCATCCATTTTAGGGGTCGTCACGAGATTTGATAAAAGGCTCTCATTGGCTGAATTCAGTTTCCATAGATCGGCCTCGGTGGCTCAGGGGTTGCGTGATCGCCTCTGATGCCCGAGGACGCGGGTTCGACCCTGGCCGAACGAGGAGGTTTTTTTTCAGGGGGAAAACCCTGAGATCACGCACTTCCTTCGGAAGGGAAGTAAAGCCGATGGTCCCGTGTAGTCGTTTGCCGGCTGCACGTTAAAGAACCCTTGTGAGGCAAAATTTGCGGCCCCTATAACGCCGTCCTGAAATGACCATGGCAGTTGAAAAGGACGTTAATACCAAACAAACCAAACCAAGCCAACCGTTTCCATAGAAAAGAATGGAGTTATTACTCGTTTTACTTACAGGGACTCTAGCTTCGACTAAAACGCGCAATAAAAGGAGGCGGCGGCCATGCTTTTAAACACAATCTAAGAAAATTTTTCAATATTTTTAGAGAGCGGTAAAATTATTGACTTGGGAAGTTCAAATTCGGTTTATCTAAACCTATAATAAAACTGTAACCGACCCGATGTCTGTACATAGAAAATATTTAAGAAAATCTTATTTGACAGATCTTACTAATACTAACAGAAGCCAAAACAATCATTTACCTCTCTGTATGTTTGTGTGTTACCTCATCACGCAAAAAGTACTACACAAAAATTAACGCGGTTTCACAGTTGCGTTGTTTTATGTGTAACTTAAAAAATTGTGTTTGATTTATCGTGATACGCCGTCTAGAAGCCGACTTCTAGGCTAAACTCTCTTAAGCTGGTAGTTATAAGCAGTCTAGGTATATTTTAGTTCACAAAACAAACAACAGATGGCGCTAGAAGCAAATATCTCATTAGAGTTCCCTATCTAGAACTACAGTGGCTAGAAGAAATAGTGTGCCATTTGCCTCTGATTTCGCGTCATCATGACTGATGACCCCGCCAGATGGCATGACTATCTAATGCGCCGACAATTACTCTATAATGCATGGTATTCAATGTAAATTTAACAGCATTAACGCTTTAAAAATATTTGTTTAATAAAATAAAATAATATTGAAAACTTGAAATAATATGCAGATAACCTAATTAAATGAATTTCAAAGCAGTATTAGTTTTATTTATTACTAGGTGATATTCCAGGCGTTGCTCGGTCTATTTGTTTGCTGAAATATTGATGGCGTTTCCCTGGCGCCATCTCTTGAGGAAACAAACAAACATAAACCAAGATATATTCTACTTACCCCCGCCCCCTCCCTTTGGAGACATGTAAACCTTACTCTGAACTTAACGAACATATGGTGCGATTATGAGCTCAATCGGATAAGTGGTTCAAAAGTTTTTAGAACATTTACAGACGCACCCTGAACCTGAATTTTTATATATAAAGATTTAATCGAATTACAAAAAGTATTATTTAATTGATACAAAAAGTTAAGCGCAGAAGATTATTGAATTTATTATTTAATTATATGGAAAAGTGTAAAAAATTATTTAATTATTTATTATTATTACAAATTATATGGAAAAGTGTAATGGTTTTTAAATTGAAATGTTCTTTTTATATTTTACAATTTTTCATATTCATAATTATGTTTTCTGTGATTTTATAAATTGTTTTTTATAAATTCCTCATTTTGTTCTAAACACCTTTTTTACGATCTGATTAATTACAAAACCTATTTAATCATTTTTAGAGGGGTTAGTTTTTTTATTATAATCATTTTACATATGGTAACTAAATAAAAACAAATATACAATATTTTATTGTGTACTTATGAGCTTTAAAAATTTACTTTTCTCGCGTACTTCACTTTTTTCTTTGTTTAGTGTTTTTACTAGAAAGTGCAAGCGCGTAAGAACGTAGAACTTGATAATGTGTGTTATGGAGATTGCATCCAACAGGATTTATACGTTTCATAGACAAAGATTTTGCAATATCATTTTGCATATCTGAATGCAATTCTGTTTCACAGTGTGAATGTATCTTCCACTTTCAAAATCAAATCAAATAATTCGGCATTTTAATTCCACTCGAATTATTAGTAATAATCGTCCTAGGTTATATTATTATATTTTAAATTTTTATTTAGAGACACATAACGAAACCGTAAAACAAATGAAAATCAACCGAGAAATGAGAAAAATGGTTATTCGATTAAATAATAAAAAAAAAGCGAATACTGATTTGAAATTCATTTAATTGGTTTATCTGCATATTATTTCAAGTTTACAATCTTATTTTATTATATTAAGCAAGTATTTTTTAAGTGTTAATGCTGTTAAACTTGCATTGAATGCCATGCATTATAGAGTAATTGTCGGCGCATTAGATAGTCATGCCATCTGGCAGTGTCATCATCAGTCATCATTACATTTCTCAGGCTGCATTTAGTATTCAATTGACACACTATTATTTCTAGCCACTGTACTAGAACTTTAATATCTATTAGAGTAACCTGTAGTATAATATATCTATTATAGGCCACTCTATATCTATACTTAGCAACTTTTTTAACTATGTTCCGGTTTTAGAATTTTTAAACATCCACGCAGATGAAGCCGCGGGTAACAGCTGTATATATAATAAATTCAAATATGTATGAATTTTCAATAATATTATCGATACAGCGCTATACTGCAGAAATCCACTTCACATATGGTATTGAAATCAATGCTCACGTAGTCAATTGTGACCTATTTTAAGTATAGCGACCATGTGAATTTAGAGCAAGGAAAAATCAAATGAAATTTCACTCATCCTCAGTAATCATTGTAAAGAATATTCACATAAGAATAGCAATCGATGCAAAAGTCAAAAATTGGCGGCAGAGACTTGGCAATCAGTTTATGAACTTGATTCGACCAAGGCCACAATATTTGAGTGTACGGGCATTTAATGAGTTCCCTATAAAAAAGGATAGCTAAAGTTGATTGGGGGGAAAAGTTGGCAATGATACTGAACTACCTGATGATTAGCAAGGAATGCGTTTATTACCCCAGCGCTCTGCAGTAATGAGAGGATTTCGAGCGTTTCCCATCTTCTGGAATTTTTGCAATAACCTTAGTCACAGCACAGAGTACTTGGAGCACGTTCCAACGTGAATGAAGTCATTGTGATCGGAATTAATCATAATACTTTCATGTAATAATAAGAAAAAGTGATCGGGTTACGGTTACGACATTGCCCGCAACACCATTATTTGGAAGTAAAAATTAGGTTAGGAAAAATTTGAAGTCTTATTTTTTAAATGTATTTTTTTTTTAATTTTCTGTTCTTGCCAGATCCGTGTCTTGAGCCGTGCAGTGGGGACGGTGGCCTCTTATCTGACCCTGTCGGGCTACGTGAGCAAGTCGGTGAAGGTGCAGCGGGCCGCCACTGTCCTTTTCGGTGTGTTCGCCGCCGGCTGCGCCTACGCCGTCCACTGCGACTTCGACTACCGCCTCGCCTTCCGACTCGTCTACCACGTTTACACCGTCGACGTCGTCCCCTCCGTCATTATTCACGTCAGTATAAAAACCTTCTATTTCAAATTGTTATTAGTTGTATGAAAAGATTTATTCATTCTACAATTTCTATTTCAGATCTTTTCTAAACAACTTTTTTTTCAGAATTAGCTCTCAATAACCTTAAAATCCCATTAGCTGTAGCAATACCATCTAGAGAGAAGGCTTGCGCACAGAAACGTCAAACATTGTTACATCATCATAAAAAGTCATACTTTAAGGTTTATTATTAGTAGAAACACGATTAACAATGATTTTTTATGATGTAATAATGTATGACCAAGACCTACTCTCCAGGAGGTGTTGGCTGTAGCCGCTTATCTTATACTTAAGTGTAAGCAAAAAAAGACCTTTCATTGTATCATTTTGCTGAAGCATTATGCTGTCTCATGAAATATTATGAAGCGTGCAATTTTCACTGTGGATGGTCCTGATGGTTATGGATCTTCCGACGATCTAACTAATTCCATTAATCCGAAGATGACATTTGGAGAGACATTTGGCATGGGGTTTTTTCTTGAGGATACTGTGGAAAAAGCATAAACTTTGTCTAGAATTGATTTTTGTTGATGATGGCTATGCATCCAAGTAGAGCTATCTAGTAAAAACATTATAATCATAAGTCTTATGAGCAATCCCGTCACGCCTAGCAAAGGCCACCAGAATGTAGAATGTGAAAGTCTAGATTTCTGTATAAAAATGTAAATTAATACACAGGGTTAAATGCTGTTCACAAACCATCTATCTATAAGGAGTTCTAATGGAAAAGACGATACGACGCAACCGGATCGTCGTTCCTTCCACTGAGCCATCGCGTGGTTTCTTCCGTGTTTAATTATTAGTTTATCATGAGTTCATCAGCTATTGATGAACTTATGAAAGGATGGATTCCCGACCTGCAAACCAGTTGCTTGCACTGCTATTTGGGCTTCCAATTTGATGACCGTCTTGTTGTATCCACAATGGCTCAATAACAGAAGCGACAAGCTCGTGGTCCCTGGTTCGATCCCAGGTCGTGGAATTTTTCGTTTCATTTTCAAAATATTTACTGAATATTGGAGCCTTTTCTACAGTGATTAGTTATCCCTTTATCTACTTGTACTTAAGGCTCTCGTATCCTTTGAAATGCAGCTAATTAAATTAATAAACAAGAAATTAATCCCCCATGAGGAGGGTATAGGAAAGTAATGGAAGCCTTTTTTATCGCTGTAACTCGTGGACCAATCAAAATCAAATTAAATAGTGAAGTAGGACATGCCTATGGTAAGCCACATTCCGAATTGCAATCTTCTACGTCAAACAATGTGGAAAATATGAAGGGGACGGATAGACAGACGGACAGACAGACTTGTAAAACCAATGAAGACAGACAGCTTCATTCTTCGCTACTTAATAAATAAATAAATTTGAGGAATGTTCAATAGAAACACGCTTAGAGGCTGGGGAAACAATTTTTATTCAAAAAATTTAAAAGAAATCTGCATAAACGGGATGAGTCCAGTAACTTAGAAAAATCCAGTTTTGCAAAGCACATTATGGAATCCAAACATAATTATGACCGCAATCTTGTGAAAGTCTTACACGTGACTCATGACCCAATCATGTTAAACTTCTTAGAATCCATGGAGAAAGCCACGGAATCACGCAAACAATTACTTAATAGTGATACTGGCCCTATAAACGTAACTGGGTGGACAAACATTACTAAACATTTTAGGTAATTTCCTTGGCTATCTCTGATTGGTGTTTGTTTCTTATATAGAGGCTTGTATATTTTCTCATTGTTAAGTAGCGGAAGAATGGAGCTACTTATTGGTTTCACAATATCCGTCTTTCCGTCCGTCCGTTCCCTTCACAATTTCTGCATTTTTTGATGTAGAAGGTTGAAATTCGAAATATAGCTTACTAAGGGCATGCGTACATTCACTATTTATTAGAGGGGACCAAGTATTCTATGTGGTACGTAGGTATGTAAAAGAGTGAAATTCGATATACATATTCCTCTAAGCAAAATCTACATTCCTATGAAGTTTGGGTCAAATTGTCCCAGTGGGGTCGGAGTTGTGGGGGTGGCAGTCACTTGGTCTTTAGAACAATGGCAACATATGTCGTGCGATATATTATTCGATCGAAAAAGGAAGATGACAAAGGAAAGAAGGTAGGGTTCTTTTATATTTTCTAAATACTAAGTTTGAGAAAATAAATTTTTGATAAAAAAAATTAGGGGTTAAAAATGCAGATGAGGGGGTAAAATTGATGAACTCAGAGCTTCCGCTATTTTCCTATACCTTCCTCGGGAGGCTAATTTCTTGTTATTCTGTATTATGCTGATGAAGACGATTTGGTCGTCGAAATGCGCATACGTAGTATTAAAATAAATTTGTGGAGTTTGTGGTTTCTCTTTCTGTTATTTCTTATCATGAGTCCAATTGGTCCACTAATCTACAGATTTCCATCTGGTAAAATTCTTGGCAAAACGATTGCCTAACAGCAAACTCTTCGTCATACTCGGAATTGAACCGACGTCCTTTTAGTGATTATTTTAGATGGCCAAAGATATAGGTATCGCCTATTGACGCGTAAAGCAATTTCCAACTGTCTCGCTTTTTCATCTGATGCTGAAACACGAGCTTGTCCTGGACGGGCCAAATCTTTCGTGGATTCCCTTCCTTGTCGAAATTTCTTGCACCATTCAACCACTGTCGTCTGAGAATAATTACGGTCGCCGTCAACAGCTTTCATTCTCGTAAAAATTTCACTGGCCGACTCCCTTCAGCGGTCAAAAATTGAATAAGCACGCACATTATCTTTGGGTGAATTATCTACCATGAACGTCATCTTACAGCTTAATCACAACTCTTAGAAAGAATCAAACAGTTATTATGTGGGACATACTCATATTCCCTAATACTTAAAC
>JAHWFO010004564.1:3182307-3193579 GCA_023313115.1 Rhysida immarginata
TCTGTAAGCGTTTTTCGAAAGCTTTGCTTTCATCATTCAGCAGCCAAGGAGCAGCTCGAGAGAACTTGAGAGAGCTGACTTGGAATAGAACAAGCTGAGTATTTATAATTTTCATAAAGATCAACATGCAAACAAACAGAAACAATTAATGCAAATGTTTGAACATTATAATATAATAAAAAGTGACCTTCTAACATTAATTAAAAAATATTTCTTTGTAAATCTGGAAACTATTCTTTTGCATTAGCAAATTTTGTGAGATATAAGAAGAAATTTGTGTGTACTTTTAAATCAGAAGATAAATAGCCAACAGGGGCCCCTTATAAATATGTATGTTACGGAGAAGCTAGCGGAAGTCAAAAGAACTGCATAATTGAATCGTGGCTGCAATTCAATGTCATCTTATTTATCATGTCATTAATGGCACCTTTAAATTGAAAAGCAGTAAGCGCAATAAAGGATATATTCAATGCTACTTGATTTCTCTGGTGATGTTGTCCATCTTTGACAATTAAGGGATAATTGATTTACTCTTTTTGAAAGATTTATTCGTGGAACCAAATGTGTTACAAAAATATTGTTGTATATATCTTGCCAACTGTACATGAGAATTAAATCACTTCACGTTAATTGCTCTGTTTGCCCTCTCATTCTTTGAGAATAACATAATTTTCTTGAAATTGAAAGTTACTAAATAAAAGATATAATTTCACAAACAGAATCTGAACTCTGGACAACACTTTAGAATAATCAAAATTCTCATCTTATTACCGTGGACAATATTACGAAGTGTTACCCAAAATTTCCGAAAATATTTTTGTAAAAAGCAGAAAACGTACCTTACACCCTAATTTCCGCTGCCACCTTCAAAGTGCAACGATCCCAGCGATTTTTCCATTTTTGGAAGCACTCCTAGAAGTCCGAAGGCTGTAAGGTGTTCAAGACCAGTTGTGATTCTACTTGGATATCTTCAATGGACTCAAAACGTAGCCCTTTCAACTTAGGGAAAATGTAAAAGTCGCGGAGTGCTAGGTCAGGAAAGTAGGGAGGGTGGGGGACCGCAACCATGTTGTTTTTGCCAGGAATTCCTTCACGAGAGCGAGGTGTGTGCGGACGCGTTGTAATGGTGGAGCAACCATTCTTTGTTCTCCCACAACTCGGGTAAAACTTCTAAACCACGATAGCAACATCTCCAGATGGTGCGGATTCTTCAAATCCAAATAATGAGGATTTTGGCTGGGGGTTGCTCAAATATCCACCCTAGAGTCCAAATCTCGCACCATTTGACTATCACCTCTTCGAACAAATGAAAGAACTTCTTAGGAGGTCAACGCTTTAGTTTGGATGAAGAGGTAAAGTCAGCCATCGCAGGTAGCTATACATCCGGAAAACGGGGTTTTATGAATGACGTGTATTGAAACTGTGTGCCACTATGGGCGAAATGTGTCGAGAGACTTGGTGCATATGTCGAAAAATAAGTAAAACCTGCAGCTTTCTTGTGCATTTTTTCATTTTTGCTTTTATTAAAAATGTTGGCACAAAAATGTGTTGTGCATTACTTTTCGACCCTCTCTCGTATTATACGAGGGGCATTCAAATTTGACCTGGATTTTAGTTTTTGTAAATTTCATGTTGTAAAAATCAAAATTTTTATTGTTGGGATGGCAACTACCGCTTGTCATACAAATGCAGTACCACTCATCCAGTTGCCATGACAACCGATCGTTTGTTTAATCAAAATGGCAGATACTGATGTGTCGACCAAATTGGAACAACGAATAATCATCAAGTTTCTCCACAACGGAGATTCAAAAGCATCTGAAATTCATCAGAGACTTCAAAGACAGTTTACCGAGCCATGTTTGTTTCAATCATCCGTCTTTGCTTGGTGATCATCCAAAAGTTTTGAAGCAGGGCGATAATCTACCGGCAATATACCTCAGAAGGCAAGGCCAGCAACTGCTGTCAAAGATGGTATCATCACACGAACAAATGAGCTGATAAGGGACAGCAAGCGGATTCATGTCCGAGAATTGGCTTCAATACTGATCATCAGCACTGGTTGCTGTAGCGATATGACAGGGAAGGTGACAGCTTTCTAAGGCGTGTTGTGACCACCGACGAGACATAGAATCATCACCAAACTTTTGAAAGCAAGCGTGCGAGCATGGAGTGGCGACACACTGAATTTCCACGACCTAAGAAATTCAAGATGACACCGTCGGCAACGAAAGTGATGGCGACTGTATTCTGGGACATTAAGGGTATCAGTCATGAGGATTTTCTGGAAGAACGTCGAACCATAAATGCACCCTACTACTGTGACATTTTAAGGACGTCTCTGAAGCCGGCATTAAGGAAAAAGAAAACAAAGCTCCTTACCTGTGGTGTTTGTTTTCTGCAAGAAAATGTCAGACCATACACAGCCAAACCGACTATGGACACCCTGACGGAACTCAAAAGGGACATCTTACCACATCCTCCATACAGCACGGATCTCTCCCCTTGGACCATCACCTTTTTGGACAATTGAAAGAGTTCTTGGGAGGGCAGAGGTTCGGCTCCAATGAGGAAGTAAAAAGGCTGTCCTGACGGTGGTTTCGACATCAGCCTAAAGATTTCTACAGAACCAATATCCAGATGCTCCCAGAACGCTGGAAAAAATGTGTAGAGAAGCAAGGAGAGTTCTTTGAGAAACAACTGGTGTGTGTGTTCTTTTTTTTTGTAGTTTCCTGATTTTGTAAAAAATAAAGTCCACGTCAAGTTTGAACGCCCCTTGTATGTACGAAAACCTTTATCCAAAATATGTATTTCGACTGCTTTGCAATCTTAGTCAGCATATATTACACCGTGAACAGACGGGGGAGAAACCAAACTTTTCATGACTGAATAAATAATATTGTGGGAAGTGGTTGTATTTCATCGCCTTCTTTACTAAAAGATAGTCTGTTTTTTATTCACCTTGAACATTTTACAGATTGTGAAGCTTCTTAACATAAATTTTTTAAATCGTTTATAAATTTTTTAATCCTGAAACATTGCAGGATTCTTGATAGC
Source organism: Rhysida immarginata (assembly GCA_023313115.1). NCBI lineage: Eukaryota > Metazoa > Arthropoda > Chilopoda > Scolopendromorpha > Scolopendridae > Rhysida > Rhysida immarginata. The sequence continues at coordinate 3,185,365 of JAHWFO010004564.1, forward strand.
TTGAGTTCTATCTTTTCATGTTGTACAATTCACTTCTTCCTGAATTTTTAATCATTACAGGCCAATTTACGCCTTTTGTTGCTAGCCTTTGGTATTTGAGGACTCTTGTAGTCTTGTTTTTTCGCATTCATTATTAGAAGACCATCATGGAAGGATGAATAATTCACTTCAAAATGATTATATGCAAAAAATATTTCTTTCAAAATTATTTCTATCTTGTCACATATCATTACATCAATTACTCATAACATTGGATGTTTCTTCAACAGCTGTTCAAAAATGTATTTTACCTTTGTAACTTAAAATTGCCTCTTCTACAATTTCTAATAAAGTAAATTGGCCATTATTTGGTTTTGAAAATCATTGAGGTGAAGGAGGTCGATCGCAGCGTTACGTAATTTTCGAGGGAGAGGGGAAGGCGAACGTGCATTACAAGGGGAAGTTAAAAATGAGCCCATATTGCTTTACGTCATTTATGGACGATCACTAACCATTGATTTTGAATGCACTGTCGCCATCTGGTGGCACTCAAAGGAATTGTTTTATTTATTTTTTTATTTATTCGAAATTCTCTTCCCCAATTTTCTTGATAATCCGTCATGCACATCTTTCGCTCTGACGGTCTAGGCTCTTTTTTTAATTTTTATTTTTTATTTTATTTATTTATTTATTTTGCCTCATGCACCTATTTCTCCAAATGTCAAAATGCAAAATGTCATTCCCTCTCTCTGATTATCGTTTAAGTAGAACAATTCCCAACTACCTCCTACTTCACACCTTAAAATTTCACTATTTTCTGTTTAAAACATTTTCGGTCTAGTTTCAATCAATGATGTCAACTACAATAAAGACTGGATCGAGCCTTCTATGAGCGCGTTAACATAGGTATATGTCTAAAGAATTACCTGGAAAAGTCCACACTTAATCATCGTGCACCCATATCTGGTAGCCATTCAGTAAAGCATAGGAAAGTAATTTTGAACATTAAAAAAACTGAAAATAAATTTTTAACTCTCATGGAATTATATTGACTTCCTTTGGCAGTGAAATTTCAACAGAAAGTTATTAAAATAAATATCTTAAATGTATATTTAATGCAATGATGTCATTAGTTTGAACGTGCGTCCACTCACGAACTATGCCTGATGCTTATCATTTTCTTAGACACGTTTGAATCAGAGACAAATGAAAGAAACAAACAAAAGAAAGACACATTTTATTTCATTTGTCTCTGGTTTGAATAGGGAAGCGCTCATAGATTGGTCGATCCAGTCTTTATTGTAGTTGACATGATTGGCTTCAACAGCTTTCAGGTAACTGATAGAGTAGTCAGATCTGTCCACTCCCGTTACGAAACTGTTTACTTCATTTCCTTTACACATTTTTCCCTTTCATTGTCATAGTTCATCCCTACTGCGATAATTAATATTTTTAGCCTTAATTTTTCCTCGTCCTCCCCTCCCCCTTTTTTTTTCTTTCTTATTAAACTGCGTTTACTCACTTGTTGCTTTTTTGGTCGCTAGATGGTGGCAGTGGTCGGGTTCTTGGTCTGCGCCCTCACCTTCCTCAATGAGACGATAACGCGACACGTGGCGGTGGCGTTGGCCTGCCTCGTCCTCTTCATCAATGTGAGCGTCGATTGGCGGCTCGACTTCTGGACGCAGCGCCAACGGGCTGACTACTGGTGCGCCCTCCGCATCGCCGCCGACAATTTCCCTATCCTGGCCGCCCTGCTCTTGACTGCCCTCGAGGGCCAAAAACCGAAACTCAACGACGTCAACCAGGAAGCAACGACAACAGTGAAGAAAGACACCTCCGATTGATTGCGCGCAAACGAACAGGAAAATAATATTACTTTTTTTTTTCCCCGAGCCTAATTAGCTAGTTTACTAAAAAAAAAACTTATTATAATTGTTTAAAAAGTAATTATTTCTCTTCTCCTCCGTATTTTGTTTCTTGTTATTTATTATTGAATAAAGGTTGAAGAGTGGCGGCAATTTCGCAATCACTGCCAATTGAAATCGATCCAGTGTAAGATACTTTCTCGGCCTTAAATAACACGAACGTATTTTGGTGTTGTGAATATTTTACGATATTGATGCTTGTACTGAGCTGAATGTAAACAAAAGTGGAATTCTAGTGCTAAAGCATAAAAAAATAAAGTTTTAATTTGTTAAATTTGATAAAAATACCGGGTGTCCACAAAGTCTTTAGACAGTTTCAAATATTTATTAAAATTACAACTGAATCTGGGTACGTTTCAAATGTTAACATAATTTCAAGAGAATAGGAAAAAAATTCTCTGATCGTTAATAAATTTATATTCGTTAATTCCTGTCCTTGTTCATATTCATAGTCATTTTCTGTAAAAAAAAAATATTTGCTTGTCCCGTGATAGCATTAATGGAAATTTTAAGAATTGCCTATTAATAGAGTGGCCATACGTCCTTAAATTTCAAAGTCTCGTTGCCTTGCGGGACTTTCCTGAATTTCAACATCAATAAAGTTTAAGTTTATTGATGATTCAGCAGCAAAAGCCACAAGGGATAATAACAAGTGAGTATTGGATGAAACGCCTAGTGTACAGAGAGCAAATGCAATAGAACAAATAAAACCAATATAGAAAAGGATAACAAGTAGAATGGGTAAAGACATTGAAACAATATAATCATGTTTAAAACATGTAAACATTACAATAACTCGGGAGGGTTCTGGTGTTTGTTATAAAGACACTGGATCCTATAGATGGTGAACAATAGTGGTTGAAACTGAAAACGCTTATTTCTGAACGAGGAGTTAAGGAAAAGTAAATAAGTTGTAATACATCACACGGCACCTGAAATAAGTTTCTTAAGAAACTTTAGGTTTGCATTGGCTCTTTTTTACGGTTGATGGTGAAAGAGAGAACACAAAGTTTGAAAATTTCCGAGTTATAAATCTTAAGAATGTGTTCTGGACTCTTATCTTTGGACCCCCGTTCTAAACCATTGAGCACATTGTAAAGGCGTAAAAAAAGTGATAGGATGTTTGAAGTCAATTCCATTGCGTTTGATGTATCCACGGGCTAACATGGCCTTAGACCGTGTATGATCAATGTGAGTGTTGAGTGAAAATGTCTGAATGATATTTTCACCCAGATCCCTTTTGTATGATACGGTTCTAACGTGGATCCCTATTTATGGTACAGGTTGAGGAAAGAGGGCTGCGACACTTGTAAACGTAATTTTGGCAGATTTGTTTGGATTAATGGGCATTTTGTTAAGTCTGCACCAGTCAACAAGTTCATTGAGACCACTTTGAAGGTGTTGGCATCTTCCACCACTTTGAAGAGCTTGATATCATCAGCGTACGGAAGCAGCAGAAATCCAAAGAGAAAGGTCAGCAGTAAAAGCAACAGATTTTAAAAAATTATGATAATATCCTGAATTTTAAAGCTATTCCAACCTTCATTATTATCATTCCCCCACTCAAATATTGCCATTAAATTTTGGTTTTTCGGATAAATGCTAACATTCGTCACACTGCAAGTAACATCATTCAAAGCAATCCACAAGTTTAGTAAAATTATTAGAGAAATAATGAACTGCTGAACAGGGTTTTGAAAAAATAACTGGTACAACTTCATAATCTGTGTCAGAGATATTATCGTGCAATACTTTAATTATTCAATAAATTTATAAAAATATTAACATCGTAATAATCTGACCTTTCTTAACCTTGATACCCAGGAGATCCGAAGGAGGTTGTCCCGAAGTCTAAAAACGGTGTTGTCCCACCACATGTCCTAAGATATTTACTCCTTAAAAAATAGATTTTAATCACGTGTCTATGTCCTGAATTTTTTCTTAACTCTTATGGAAACTTTACCTATTATTAATACAGGAAAAGAATTATTCTGATAAGTTTATAATACATTAGTGAAATTGGCCAACGACTTGTGGACACCATATTATTTATTTTTAAAATTTAATAAATTATTTTCTAAAAACATTATAAATCAAAACTAAACGACTTACAGAATCCCTCCCCCTAATTCAATTAAGGCGAGATCGATTATTTTTTTGTGATAGAAAATTATTTGATATAAATTTTATCTTCATCGATTGCAGCCTCCTATTTGGACAAGAAAAGGGAACAAAACCCAATATTTGTATTTTTGAGAGAATAATATTCTTCATAACAATTGCATATGTAAATCATTCACAGAAAATAATAAAATTTTAACCTATTTATATGCCCTAAACTCGTATAGCTTCTTTTTCACTTATTTTCATATCGACTGTTCGCTTGAATTGAAGACGCTCGACTAATGTCACTCTCAAAATGAATAAAAAATATAAAAAAAAGTTCTGTTTAATGGAAGGAAGTTTGTTTTCTTTCGATCGAAGTCCTTTTTTAAAATCAATAAGAACAGAAGAATCTTATAACATATCCTTCCCCCAAAACTTGATAATGGTGGCGCCGAATTTCTTTCTTTAGCCATCATTTTATGTGAACATGGGACGGAGAATCTTCTCTATTGTCATAGGAAAAGAGTGCGTAAAACGACGGGTGTGTGATCGTCATTGTCTTGATTCACCTGTTCTCCTCTCCACCTGTCATCGTCGTCGTTACCACGGCAACCGGGGCTACCAACAATCATGGCGATCGTGAAGGAGGTGTTGGCCGTCATCGCCGTCTTTCTCATCACTTCTTACCCGTTCGGCAACGCCGTCCTCATGCTCGCCTTCGTCAAGGAGAAAGTGAAGCACCTGAGGTGAGCATCAAACCCCTTTACAGCACTCTTTTATTCTTCATTCACTTCTAGATAACTTCTCTTCCCCCCCACCTCCATCTGCTCCACTAGCACTTCAAATCACAATTCGAAACGATCCTCGCTGCTTTCCTTTCTAAGTCACCTTTATCGTTGTTATTATTTCTAACACACTTTTAAAAACATTTTCAAGGGTGTTTACGACTCCTTTCGGTAACGTTTTACCAGAAAGTTGAAAACAGAAAAACAAAGAGAAAGTAGGCCAAACATGGAAACGAGCAACGGATATCGATTGCACAGCTCTCTATGAACGAAGGGTCGCTGGTTATAGCATATTATGCGTAGCATTTGTAAGATATACGGATTTCTCTACGAAATAAATAATCTTTATTGACTTGTAGACACTTAATTAAAAAGAACATTTCTTTTACAAAAAATGAAAACACATCATCTTACAATAGATACAGACGTTTCGAAACAATACGTATAATCTGTTCGAACCATCTATCTTCTCTTTTGAAATTGAAAATTATACTAAATTTAAAAAAAAACTAAAATTTAAAATTTTAGAAACCTCTGAGCAACAACTGTGCTTATTTTCGAGCAAAAGTTCTTAGAGCAACACGATTGTATGTAGACCAAGATAGGGAACTAGTGTTGCGAATTAAGTACTTTCAAAACGCACTAGCCCTTGGGCCAAAATGCACTAGAAAACACTAAAAGCTTTTCAAAATATCACTAATAGTATTATGTAATCATTAATGTGTATTTTATTATTCAATTATAATTTAAGAAATAGTTCAAAAATCTGGATGGCAAAGTAGATTTTAATAATTTTTAGACCTTTAATTAAATGTAGTAGTTTAAAATTTCAGATGATAATTGAGAACATAAAAAATAAGTTGGATCTTTAATTTAAAATTTTAATTGAAATTTATTTTGAACATGTGAATAATGGTAAACACCTTTATAAAGCTGAAAATCATTTTTTAACTCTCATGGAATTTTAGTTACTTTTTTGGCAGTGAAATTTCAACAGAAAGTTTTTTAAATAAATATTATAAAGGTATGTTTAAATACCGGCTCGGTGGCCGTGAGCGTTAAGGCGCGGGTCATGACACTCTATTCAACTACGAGGCGTGGACGTTTGTGCTTTTCCCTTTTCTGACAAGCTTGGAAGACCAAACAAAGCTTCAGTAGTGATCCTCTGCTAAGTTAAATTGCAAATAAACCCAATGATTATTTAACATCCGAACAGGTAAAAAATGAATATAAAAAAGGAATAAATAATCACCAATGACACATACATACGAGGTGCTATCTAAAATTTCCCGGAAAATGTACCTCTATAAAATACGGAACTTAACCGATCTTTAAATTTTCACCGTCCCCTTCAAAATAGTCTCCTCGGGCATCTATACATCGCCTCCAGAAGCACTCCTGAAAGTCCTCAGGTTAAAGCATGTTTAACACTTGCTGCGATTCCGTTTGGGTCACTTCAATTGGGTCAAATCGTCGCCCTTTTAACCCCAATTTCAAGTTTCGAAAGAGGTAGAAATCGCAGGATGCCAGGGGACAGCGGTCATGTTGTTTTTGTTGAGGAAGCCCCTCACAGCGAGCGGCGTGTGCGCCGGAGCATTGTCGTGGTGGAGCAGCCAGTCTTTCTTCTTCCACATCTCCTACCTTTTGCGCCTCACGTTTTCCTTCAGTCGTCTCAAAAACGTTCAAGGCGATCACAAACATCGTGGATGGTCTGATTTTGATCTTCTCGTATCACTATAGTGGCTAGAAGAATAGTGTGGCAGCGAACGTTCAAATCTGATTCCTCGATTGATGATGCCGCCAGATGGCAGCTACATCGACATAGTAGCTAAACATCCAGAGCTTTATATAGAAGTCATAGGGCTCCATTAATTTCTTCGTAAAATTTATAAATTTGATTTATTTCATTTTATTTCAGAACATAAATACGAGATAAAATTAATAATATTTCGACGCCCCTCCCTTTTTTTTGTTTATTTAGAGATGATTTTGCAGTATTTTTAAATTTCAAATGATTTTATTATATTTCAGTTATCTTTGGTATTAAAAATTGAATAGAGAAATATATGACCGTTTCACACTGAATTATTTTTCTTTAGATAAGTTTTCGATTTCTTCATCAAATAAAATAGCACCCCTCCTCTCTTACTGTCGCACTTTAAAATTTCAAGACTACTTTACTATCTATATTTCTCATTTATTTTTTCTCTGATTTTTCTTATAAATCAGAATAACTTTTAAAAAATTTCATATAATCTAATACTGTAATTCTTTAAATTCGTCGAGGCCAACAAAGGAAGTTACAACAATCCGTCCGAAATCAGGGATTGTTGTGGTAAGATAATACTCAGTCATTGTTGTGAATTAAATAAATATACTGAAAAATGTTCAGTGTTGACTTTTTATATGCAGATGAACAGTTGTTGCAGATTATTAAGTTTCCACTTTCATTTCTTTACCCTTCATCCTGTACGGTTGACACCCGTCAGGTGACGGGTGAAATTCTAGTTTTAAATAACAAAATGCAATCAAAGCCGATATCAACACATATCCATTACACGATTACAAAAAAAAGTAATAAGCATAATTCTTATTTTATTTTATTACACATTATTTACGTTCAACTAAATTACTTCAACTTTATTGTACAGTAAACTACTCCGGATCCGGCCAAAATCCTCACCGACCCCAATTCAAAGTGCAAAGGAGGAAACTAAACAAAAAAAGAAAAAAAAAGACTGGTCCAATATCCCCATTTATATAACCCACAAATAAAGCGTTAATTTTGATCAGGATTTTTTTTTAAACTTGTACATCATTTTTAACTAGATTTTGAAAACTATCTAAGTTTTTTTTTTTATTTGAATTTATTGAAGTTTTTTTTCTGTCTGAATTTACTGATTTTTTTTTATTTGAAGGGGGTGTCTTTTTAAAAAACAATTTTTTCAATATTATTTTATCGAATAATTGGCGGTCGCGTTGGCCATAAATATTTTTTGTTATAATTTAAATTTATCATGTATTAAGAAATTAACTAAATATTTAATAAGCGATCTTATTTTATTATTAATTATATTAGAAATTATTAAAATTAATCTTAGAAAACGTATTTTAAAAACTCTCCCCACCTCCAGTAAATTATCCAGTAATATACAAGGCAAAACACTCCAGTAAATTATCGAATAATTCGATAAAAATGATCTAAAAATTATAAGAAAAATGATATACAAATTAAGTTATTGATGAAAAATAGTACATGTAGATGTTTAAATTCTTGGTGTTCAGGTGTGGCGTGTAATAAAATCCTCAAAGAACATCCATAATTATTCTTTAAAAATTAAGGTTTCATTTGGATGTTATGTTCTCTTTTAAGCTTTTAGTCGTTTGTTTTTTTGTTTGTTTGTTTTTTTGTTTTTTTTT
>JAHWFO010004564.1:3193679-3244745 GCA_023313115.1 Rhysida immarginata
AAAAAAAAACAATTGCTTTCAAACCTATTAACCTAAAATATCTTATATTTAAAATTTTAGCATCATTTTATGTAGACATTAAAATATAATTTCGTTGTTAATAAGGTGATAAATAATTAATTTTATATGAAAAAAAGATATTCTCTTGATGTATCTAATCATTTTCAAAATTGTGTATTCCACATATTCCATGCTGTAATATCTCATGTTTCAGCTTATTTAAAACAGCAGATTTTTAAATTTTTTTTAACGTTAGAAAATGTCCTCAAGTTTTTTGGAACGCAATTACCAAAAAATATATGATACTTTTATAAATAAACTTTATTCGCCTCTAATATATCTGAAGGAAAGCTCCGTGCAACTGATATCTATGTCGATTGCAGCGCCGCCGCTACTATCATCAAATCGGGAATCAGCCATGTAGCATTGCCAGTAGTAGCCGTTGCCACACTATTCTTCTAGCCACTATAGTATCACATCACGCACTTTCGTGATCATTTCCAGAGTTGAGCTTGTTGACGTTCGACCAGAATGCTTGTCGTCTTCCACAGACTTCCGACCAACTTTGAAACGCTTAAACCACAGTTTTCTTCAGCTTTAATATCAGGAATTGCAACACGACCAACACAAAGTGACAAAAATAGCTCAAACTCAAAATTGACACCGCTTGGCACAATTACAGCTGAGACATACCCCTAACACCATCTATCGACAAAACTTCGTACCTCTTACGGTTCGGTCAAAATAAAACAATTTCGGGAAATTTTGGGTACACCTCGTAGATGCAGATTATTTGCTGTCCTAAAATTGAAAATGAACGAACGAATGCTGTACATAAATACTACTATCAAAGATATGATTGGAAAAAAAAAATAGAAGGAAAAATTTCGACGACCTGGATTCGCACCAGGAACCGCGTGAAGCAAGACTGCTTCCAAACAGGAAGTGGGAAATACCAAAGCCTGATTACAACGCCAACTAGTGGCCACACATACAAACTAATTTCTTCCAGCCTCCAATTTATCCTCGCTTCCGTTTACAGTATAAAATTGAAGTAAATTTTGCGTTTATTTTGTTCGGCAACGCTAAATTATTTAGTTCCGATTACTTATTAAGTGAATGAATGTATCTATTTGTTTCAAATTCACTACCCAAATAAATAAACTTATGCCCAATAAAATACGAAACAAGAGAAAGTGTTTATCAGATTTCGGGGTAAAGGTGTAAATGTGTGTATTGACGTATAAAATAAAGTTTTCCTCGTACCTATTTGTTTCGCTTGAATTTTTTTTTTGTTTGCTCTTCCCTTAGTGAACCCCCAAAGGAAGTGATGTTGCTGCTGGGTCACATGGGTGCATTCATCGTGTGCGGCATCCTTCTCAAATTGCGCATCAAATTCCCGATCGTCGTTTTCGTGTTCATGGCCGAAGTGCTCTTACTCGCCGCCCACCTCCACTACCTGAGCTCCACCTTCGGCTACACCTACTGGGCGAAAGTAAGCAACCGACGTCCAGAAATCTCTTGCACAGAAATGTACGGAGATTAATTGCTTAAGACCACTCCCTACTCATTTGCACACAGTTAACGATGATTTACATCCCGAATGTTTTATGCTTCATAAAGGGTTAAACAATTTAAATGGATAAAAAGCCGAAAGCTCTGTCAACTATTGACAACATTTCAGATTATGTTATGGCGTGTTCACGAAATATAAACCATTAATCAATGACAATCCTCTATATATAGCTTAAAATGGTCATCATCACACAGACCATTCTTTATTTAATAGATGATACTTTTCGATAGGCGAATGTATCACTTTCATGAAATCTTTCTCTTCGTTCAGTATCTTTCCTACACCTTTGCATTAAAAATCGATTCCGTTTGCTTTTTCGTTTGTTAAAATAAGAGTAAACTGTCATCATGTACGTGACATTTGCATGATAATAAACACAATGTTTATTGAGATGTCTAAGTGTTATAATCCAAATTAAAGAAAACAATTGCAGAATCTTTGCGTTATCGTAGTTAGGCAACTGCAATTGTAAACATCCCGACTCATTTCAATAGGGTACAGTGTCTTTCAGTTCCTGATCTCAACGCATTGGTTGATGCAAGTTTTGCGCTGTAAATCTTATCTTGGACATATTCCCTTTAAAAAAGTCCAAAGGTTTGAAGTCGGTTAAAGTGAGTGGGAATTCAATGCTACCTCTTCGTTCAACCCATCTCTTCCGCAGATTTCGACAGGATAGGCCCTCGCATCACGATGGTAGTGGGAAGGTGCTGCATGTTACCAGAAATACATGTAGTTGCTTTTTATCCTGAAACATACAGTAGAAACGATCTCTGTATTAAGTTCCAATCTTTTTAAAAAGTGTATACAATTTTCAGAACACACTGTATACCATAGCCTACAATGATACGATAAGAGAAATCCTGTCCATTGAACTTCAAACGGTGACCGCAAAAATCTAGACGCAAACGTCAGGGTTTAGCATGGCCTAGCGACAAACTTTAACATTGTTTCAGTCGCTTTTACTGTCAAGTTATGAAAAATATTAAAACTAAATAAAGAATACTTGATTTCTCATATAGAAAAACTGATAATCTTTCTTATTTTTTGTCGAATTTCTTCAATACAATGTGAGATTAAAGTCACTTAAAAAAAAACAACCACCACTTCTTATGCAGTTGATGTTAAACTTTTGGGAGAAACCCAAGACTACTGATTTAAAGTGTTTAACCCTAAAACTGCATTTTGATGGCTTACGTATTCATCTTCGGAGAGGGACTCGCTTTTTTACAATTTGAAAGCGTAGTTCATCGTCCCCGAGCTAGATTTGCAACGTTCTTATTGACAAGAACAATAGTAGCTGAATAGCTTGTCCGTTTTATTCGAGAACCAGCCGACCGACCGACATATAGCGTCTAATCCAGATATTGCAGTAACCCGCCAAGTGAAATGTTTAAATTATTTTATTGAAAAATATGGTTGACTTTGCTATAACTTTCGCTCACTTATTTAATGCATTCATTTAATACATTATCTTTTAATCCTTCTAGTGGCGCCATCTGGCGAGAGTTTTCGGAATCTTTTCGTCCTTCCTGATGCTGGCAGGGGTCGTGGAATGGCGACCTCGTCTGCAGCGGGTGGCGCTGGTGCTGTTGGCAGTCTACACCCTCGTGTGCGCCGCTCTCCTCCCGCTGGATCCGGCCTACCGCTTCGCCTTCGACCGCTTCGGTCGCTGGCTGCGACTCGAGTTCAACCCGAGTGTGGGGCTTACGTGCGGCGGGGTCGTGGCGCTCATCCTCGCCTCGGCCTCTCTCCTCAACGGGCGAACCGCGCGATTCGGTGCGCTAGCAACCTCATTCGTCCTCATCCTCGTCGTTGGCAGCGTCGATGCCAAACTCTCGGTGTGGGTGCGCAAACATCGGCTCGACTACTGGATGGCCGTACGCTTCGCCGTCGACAACAGTATCGTGGTCGTCGCCCTTTTCCTGTCCTATTTGAAAACGCAAATTACTCGAGTCCCAGAGAAGGCCGAATAAAAAAACAACGTCTCTTATTATTACTTTCTATTATTAACAGGGTGACCAAAAACAGTTCCTTGACACTGTAGGAAATGTTCCACTGACATTTCCCCATTTGGGGCGAAATAAAAAAAGTCGATTTATGTTGGAGTGCGACAGGTGCCATATATGATAACTAGTTATTGGACAAAAGAGTTTTATTGGAATTTTGGAAATTGGACAAATAGATGGTTTGAGGGTTGATCATCTTTTTTCCCTAGATGGTTTGGTTTGGTTTGGTTTGGTATTAACGTCCTTTTCAACTGCCGGCGTTATAGGGGCCGCAAATTTTGCCTCGCAAGGGTTCTTTAACGTGCAGCCGGCAAACGACTACACGGGACCAACGGCTTTACTTCCCTTCCGAAGGAAGTGCGTGATCTCAGGATTTTCCCCTGAAAAAATCCTCGTCGTCCTCGGCCGGGGTCGAACCCGCGTACTCGGGCATCAGAGGCGATCACGCACCCACTGAGCCACCAAGGCCGATTTTTTTTTTCCGAGAATAAAGTGGTATATCAGTATAGAAAGAAAAATAACTCCAAAACCACTATTCCACATAATAAATTTTATTATGTGGAATTAAAATTTATTATGTGGAATAGTGGTTTTGGAGTTATTTTTCTTTCTATAGTTGTGTCCACAGTTTTTGGCTTTATTCCATGGTATATCAGTGTTTGTCGTAGACACCATGGCAGCTAATCGCCTTCATTCTACCGCAATTTTCTTATATGGTGTCTAGGTGAACCGAATGTCTGCTTTGCATAACGTCTACAGTCTTTTCTCATGTAATAGATAGAGAATATTATAATATTTTATAATAGTAGGCCAATGTAATTAAAAATGTATTCCTCTTTGTATTTATAAAGTCTTCTTTGTGACATTCAGTGTTATAATAATTCGAAATTTTGCAGGATTCCTATAATGAAATACTGTTCAATTTAGAAATCTATTTCGATTCTAGCTTATACTTTAAGCAGGTGAGATGAAATGCACATACATTTTTAGTGAAATTTTTATGCTTGGAGATCTTCGTTTTACATTCCTTCTATTCTCTATGAAGCACTGTTTTCGTATTAACATAGACAAAGTTGATCTTCGACAGAAATTATTTTGTTCGTTGAACTAGAAACTAACTGTGGATATGGACAAATATTAGAACTAAAGAAACAACTTGTACACATAAAAATCTAGAGAGTTCTTTATTTCTATTAGTAATTTTATTCGTACTGATCATTTAAATGATTATTTTATTTAAGTCTATATTAATCTTGTTTCTGGGTTGTTATATACAGGGTGTTTCTAAATGGAAGTACCTAGCGTGATCCTTTGCATGATGACAAACTTAAAGTTCCTTATGCAAAATGTTCAAAACTCAGATGTTAAGGGTCTAAACATCACGCGAAGTTTGTTGAAAACCTGTCGAAAACATCATTAATCTCGACAAGTGGCACAGTTCATTATTTTGATATGTGGAATAAACTGAAATGCTCTATGATTAAGACATTGTTTTAAAACAACTGAAAACACGCAGCTCTACGGCAATAATGTTCCTTTGTTTTGACTAAATGCGCTGCATCATTGTGACGTCGTACGATACTACTTATTAATAAAGCACTACATTATTTTTTTTTAATAATTCCTCGCCCCTTTAATTTAATGAACTGCTGGTGCGGAAAGTTCACGTAGCCAACGAGAAAGACAGGCCCCGGCCAACACGTCCTAAAAAGAAAGCCTCTGCATGGAAACCCTCATACATTGTTACATCACCATAGTAGTGCAAATTCAGGGCTTATTATTGGTAGAAATACGAATAACAATGCTCTACTTAGATGATGTAACAAAGTATGAAGTTTCCGTGCAGAGGCTTTCTCTTTAGGAGGTGTTGCCCCGGCGAGGAAAAGTCACCTGACCATACAGGTTCAGTAACAATGTAACCTTCATTGTTTCCATCTTGGATTTTAACAATCAATATTTTTTCGTTTGTTGGAAACAATGAAGGTTGGATTGTTGGCCGGACTACTATGGTCAGCTGACTTTTCCGCGCCGGGGCATAAAAATACCGCCTAGAGAGAAAGCCTGCTCACGGAAAAGTCTTACATCACCTACGGTAGGGCGTAGCCCACGTGAAAGACAGGCCCTGGCGCGGACAAGTCACATGATCATCTTAGTCCGAATAACAATGTAACCTTCATTGTTTCCATCTTGGATTTCAACAATCAGCAATTTTTCGTTTGTTGAAACAATGAAGATTACATTGTTATTCGGACTAAGATGATCGTGTGACTTTTCCGCGCCAGGGCAACACCACCTAGACAGAAGGCCTGCGCACAGAAAGAAACTGTATACATTATTGCATCATCATCAAGCGGCCAAGTTTAGGGTTTATTATTGGTAGAAATACGATTAACAATAGCCGCTTTAGTGTGATGTAACAATGTATGACGTTTCTGTGCGCAGGCCTTCTGTCTAGGTGGTGTTGGCCAGGGCCTGTCTTTCTCGTGGGCTACGCGGTAGGGACAATTTCAGGCTTATTATTGGTTGAATTATGATTAATTAATACCTTACCGCGAGGCTAACGAGAAATACAGGCTCCGGCACTGAAAAGTCACCTGACCAAGATAGGTCTATTAACAATCCAACCTTCATTGTTTCCAACAAAGGAAAAAACACGGATTGTTAAAATACAAGATGGAAACAATGAAAGTTGCATTGTTAATAGACCTATCTTGGTCAGATGACTTTTCAGTACCGGAGCCTGTCTTTCTCGTTAGCCTCGACCCTACCGCATATGATGTAACAATGTATGACGTTTTTCGCGCTCAGGCTTTGAGTAGAGATGGTGTTGGGCATAACCACCGAGAGAGAAGGCCTCTGCGATGAAAAGTAATACATTGTTACATCATCATAGTTAGGGCAAATTTATGGCTTATTACACTGGCCAATAAAATTTAAGATTTTTTTTTTAACCAAATTCAAGTGGGTGATTTTTGGTAGTGTTTTTTCTGCTTATTACGAATATAATTTTGAAATTTCTCTAGCACTCACAGATTTCTTTATTTTCAATGAAACATTTTAAAATTATTCAGTGTTTGGGGCATGATAAATTTTCTTGGGGCCCCAAAATATGGATAGTTTAACATTGCAGACGCTTCTCTTCACATCTATTACTTTAACATAGAAGTCTCGAAGTGCATAACTTGGAAACGTGACGTGATAGAAAAAATCTAAAAGCAGATTCGGAATCTACATAAAAATTACTACTAAGAACACTGTGTGTGGTCATAGTTACAAAATGTGTGTTGACTAGTGTTATTGGTAGAAATATGAATAACAATGCCCTAAATATGATGATGTTACAATGTATTACGTTTCATCGCAGAGGCCTTCTCTCTCGGTGGTTACGGCAACACCTCCTAGAAGAAAGCCTCACAACTGAAACGTCATATATTGTTACGTCATCATAATTCGACCATTGTTGATCGTATTTCTACCAATAATAATCCCTAAATTTGGTCGACTTATGATGTAACAATGTATGACTTTTCAGTTGTGAGGCTTTCTTTTGTAGGAGGTGTTGTTTACGGCCGGAGCCTGTCTTTCTCGTTGGCTACGAAAGTTCATAAATGACGTAACGACGCAATTTAAATTTTGAGTTTTCGACATTTTCGATAAGGAACTTTTTCCTTCCATTTAGAAACACCCTGTATAGTCTTAATTATTTAATTCTACATTACCTCTACTGGTTCGATACGAGCTTCAGCCCAGATCTTGTTCTTATGTTATTAATTTAAATTAGAATTAAGACTATATATAACCCAGTCATTCACCAAGAACAAGGTTAAAAGCTTAACTTACTGCCTTAGGGGAGCAGGCAGGGGCGTAACTACTGGCGGCCAAGGTGTGCAAAGTACACGGGCGCAACGAATTAGGGGCGCTAAAAAGCTAAAAATAAAAAATGAACACGGGCGCTAAAAAGCTAGCTACGCCATAGGAGCAGGCCTCAACATATAGGGAACGGATGTTTGTGGTTAGGCGCAATATTGCCCAGGGACCCTTCAGACCCTAACCCTCAATTAAGAATAGAATAACCCAATCATAAATGTATTCTTATGAGAAAAATATTAAAAATCAGTTAAAACATGTTGTGAAAAACGAATATCTACTAACATAATTCCTCCATAGAGATTTAGTTAATTTTTTGTGAGATTTTTTTATTATTGTATGGGGAAGCCGTCCAAACGATGTTATATACAGAAATTCAGCTGTAATTTTCCAAGAAGAAAGAAAGATAAAAATTAATGTTAAGGGTCTTTTTTGGTCATCCTGTATAGATAGATAACGAATTATTATCCTAAGTTTGTTTAAAAATAACATAATCTAGCATATATATTGTAATGAAAACAAGAGTTAAGAGTCTTACCCCCTTGTCCTGGGGGTTTTTATAATTAGAAAAAAAATATATATAAAATGATAGATTAGAAAAGTATTTTGCCCGAAATCAAATCAACCTGCTTTTTATTAAAAACCGAATTTAAAAATACAAAACTAGTCGAAAATAAAATTTATAGCTTCAATCTTGCTAGGGCTGGTAAAAATTGAAGAATAAGATGGTCATCGTCGTTACTATACATTTTATAAATAAAAGGAAAACCTATGGTAGTCTGGTAAGGAAGTCGAGTTATCGTTGTTGTCTGGCATTTTGGAGTGTCGAAAAGTGTATCATATACGCAGTAAAAAACAATTTGATAATAATAGAATCTTTATTACATATTTAAAAAAGGACACTGTATTAGAGTTGATGTATGTTACGAATTGTGTAGGATTTCTGTAATGTCCAGTTTATACCCGAAAATTGTGGTCCAAGTTCAGTTATTAAAAATGGTCGTGATTTGAATCCGTCTCTTGTTTGTTTTCATTTGACTGCTGCATATTTTTAAGTTTTCTTTGAGAAAACCTTAAAAATATTCCTTTCTTGTTTTTCAATTTTAACAAACACAAACGTTATCTTTTTAATTTTTATATATTTATATATAACTTTTTGTACTTGCAACATTTTGTTATGACTTTATATTTTGTTTTTTTCTTTTCGAGCTTTTAAGTTCGCAAAACAGTTCTTCAAAATCAAAGCAAAAGACAAACAGTTTACAATAGAAGCGACTAAATTCACGTTTGATTCTCGTTCGACACGAGGAGGAACCGAACCCTCGACCCCGAAAGCTGTGGAGGCCATTCAGAGAAACATAAGAACAGTCTTTATAATAACACACTACAGTTATAAAAAAATGTAAAAAACAAAAATACAGACCGTCCATCTTTTCACTGGTTAATACTGATGAACGCCAACAGTGGACGCACCAAACGGGTCAAGTGCGGAGTTTTGTTTTACAACTTTTTAACATTTTTTTTTTGCGTTTTTATATTACGTCACAGTCACAAAACGCCAAGGCAGCGATGGGCTTTCGAAAAGGGGCAGCGAGAGTGGTTGTGAACCCCCGCCCTTATTACAGTTTGTTTTTTAATTAATATATATAATATTCTTGTGGGTTTTTTTTTTTCAATAATACACAACACTTAAAGTTAAGAAACCCAGAGGCAAAGAGACAAGAGAAGCGCTTGTGACGTCGTTTTAGGCGGGGTCTGAGTCCCGACAAGGCTCTGACGACGTTCTTGTTGCGGTTGCTTGCATAGATAGAGATAACGACAGGCATTTGGTTTTGCTTTTTGTTGTTATTTTCTTTAAAATAAAATGGTGGAATGAAAGTGTTGGTCTTTTTCTTCTTTGTGCTGGCGCGCTCACAGCCAGGCACCCATCTCTTTCTCGATGAGCGACGCGGCATCGTTGCGTCCCATCACCCGCAGGGTGGTGAGCAGCTCGGACACGGCTGTTGGGTCGCGGTTCCTCGCCTCCCACAAGTCCAGAATGTGCTCCGTCGGACTCGGCTTCGTCGCGAAGAAATTAATGTACCTAAAACAGGAAAAGAATAAGTAAACTCAGTTCCTTTTAAACGAGAAATTCGTACAAATTCACTATTGCAATCAAAAATGCCCACCTGTTGCAGTTGAGCAAAGACAGAGTCACTCACCTGTCATAGTTGAGCGACCGCGCCAACATGCGCCAGTCGTTGCCTCGAGTATTCGGAGGATCAAGACACTGTCGAAGTTGTTTCCGGAGGCGATGAGGAATCCTAAAAGGTAAGTTAAAAGTCTATTAAATGCTTGAAAGCAGAAGCAACCCAAATTATTTTAGATCTATCGATTGGATTTTATCGATTGCGAAGACTTCTAAGCAAACAAACGAAAACTAGGGCACCAGCCTATCTAACTTCAGTGAGCAACCAACGTTTAACAGAAATTACATTTCTTAAGATGTTTACATCCTGAGTCTCATTATCTCAATTAGAACAATAATTAGAAAGAAATGTGCAAGCCTAGCCTCTTATGTATGTTTATAAAGAGCTGTTACTCTGACTTATAATCGTATATAAGAGATGGAGTAAACAAATCAACGAAATATCTTTAATATCGTTCTAAAGATTTAAAATAATAAATAATCTTAAAACAAATTTCTTCTAAACTTATTTAGCTACTCCAGCACACTATTAAAAAAACACGTCATTAGTTAACATTATGCTTTGATACGAAGTCTCACAATAAGAAAACGTAATGGTATTAAATAAAAACTGCATGCAGATGGAGTGCCATTTACTGTTTATTTCATTATGAAATCTTAACATAAAAATATTGTGGCTTCTGCTTTCGAGATGTTTATTCATAGAAACTTAACTTCGAATGACTCTTTCCCTACGCCACATTGAATAATTTTAAAGCGATCGTTTCGATAGTCAACGCTAATGAATGTGCACATAAACACACCAAATTAATTTATCCTGTATTAATACTGATAAAACGTATTACAAAAGGCATGGCAAAAACCGCAAGCGTCATTTACTTCAACTCTCACCAGAGAACCTCACATAGTGATAATAAAATTCCGAATAGAAATTGATACAGGTAACACCAATGTACACTGAGTTAGCAAAACTCATGGGATAGCAAGCACATTGATTGATGGGCATGGCTCACGAATTCACAGGGGTAACGGATTCTGGGAATGGACCATTAGACGTTGTGGGAAGAGCTTGGATAAGTGATTAATCAGAAGTGGCACGTCGTCGCGAGTTGACGTCTTTTGAACGGGGTATGATAGTAGGTGCCCGACGCATGGGATTGTTCCATTTCGGCAATGGTGCAGGAATTTGGCTTTCCCCGCTCAACTGTCTCCAGGGTGTATCGGGAATGGCTGGATGAAGGCATCACAGTCCACAACAGGCACCATACCGGGCGTCCAGCTGCCCTGAATGATCGTGACCGGCGACACCTGGGACGAATGATTCAGAGAGACAGGAGCGCAACAGTGCAGCAAGTCACAGACCAGTTCAATACTGGCCGCACTAGAAACGTCTCTCGGTGGACAATCCGTCGGAATCTGCATGCCCTCGGGTTTGGCAGCCGTCGCCCTACACGGGTGCCAATGCTTACCCAGCGTCATCGGACACTCCGGCGTGCATTTGCCACCAACCATCTTGGCTGGACTCTGCAACAGTGGCGTAACGTCATAGGGTCAGATGAGTCACGATATCAACTGTACCACGCTGATGGGAGGCACCGTGTGTGGCGCAGACCTCACGAAACGATGGATCCCGCATGCCAACAGGTGGTGGGGCGTCAGTGATGGTCTGGGGTGCATTTTCCTGGTTTGGAATGGGCCCTCTGGTTATCCTGGACCAAACGTTGAATGGTCCACGGTATCGTCAACTCATCGGAGACCATCTGCACCCGTTTTTGACATTTCAACACCCTGACGACGTAGCAGTCTTTCAAGATGACAATGCTCTACCACATCGCTCCAATGTCGTCCGCGAATGGTTCGAGGAGCATGCAGGAGAGGTCCAACGACTGAGCTGGCCAGCCCGGAGCCCTGACATGAATCCCATCGAGCATATCTGGGATGCTGTTGAAGTCAGGCTCCGGGCACTGGATCATCCGCCCACGAACGGGCAGCAACTATCTTCGGCTCTGCAGACTATCTGGTGTCAACTGCCTCCAGAAGTGTACCAGGGACTTGCAGACTCACTACCATGCCGTATTGCTGCACTCCACAGGGCCAGAGGTGGCCCGACCAGATATTAAGTAACTATCCCATGAGTTTTGCTAACTCAGTGTACAATCATATATGGATTATAAAAATATTAGATGCCACAGTTCATATTCAACGATTTCATTGCATATTAAATACACATATATATGTGGAAAACGAGCGATTGTGATACGAACATGAACCGTGATATTAACATTGCCGAGTAAACGGAGAAGAGAAATAATGAATACGTAATTCCATTGAATCTCTTTTCATGCGTTGCGATATCATACAACGTGCCTAGTTTTGTGAACGTAGCGTCCTGATTACAAAGTGTGCTCGAAATGGCGACAATCTGAAAGCGTAGGACAGCAAAAAGTATCTCCAGGTGCATGCCTGATACCTCTCTTGATGTGCTTCTCTTTCAAGTAGCCCCACAACTAAATGGCACCGATGCAATCTTGTGGCCCATAATATGGGGATTATTCATAAATAGTGGGGACAGTATAGCTAATAATAAAATTTGGACATTATTCCTACAGAGTTTGATAATCGTGCAATAAATAGTTTCCTATCTAAGTGGGTTAAATAGGAAAAGTTTAATTATAACCACGCTGTACACAGGGTGTTTCATAATTGGTGTCCCGTCTTTAGGTCCAAATAACGACTCAAGGGGAACAGATTCGGGGAAAATGAATATTGATTATTTGGTTTTAATGTCCCCTAATTCAGAATAAAAACATTTCGCGTCCCTGGGGATGAAGGGGTAAATTTTGAAAATTTTAATTTTGTAGGGGTAGGGGTTAGACCCCATGTGTTATTTAGAAAGTTGTAGAGCATCATGTAAAATGTGGGTTTAGCAAAAAACCCGGTGAAAAAAAATCTCATCCCCTGCCCTTTATCGAGTGGGTAAAGTGAAAGGTATGGCTAGCTAATGTAGACGAAAACAGAAAAACTCATTAGAAACTTATTAGAACTTTATTACTTATTAGAAAACAGTACATTTGAAAATGAATGAGAATGAATGAGTCATTACCCTGAAAAGCTAATGGTCGAGTTTATTAGCTTTTCAGGGTAACGACTCATTCATTCTCATTAATTTTCCAAATGTAGGCCCTACTGTTTTCTACTAAGTATGGTTTTCGTCCACATCGGCTAGCCATACCTTTCACTTTACCCACTCGATAAAGGGGGCAGGGCATGAGATTTTTTCACCCGGTTTTTTGCTAAACCCACATTTTATATGATGCTCTACAACTTTCTAAATAACACATGGGGTCTAACCCCTACCCCTACAAAATTAAAATTTTCAAAATTTAACCCTTCACCCCTAGGGACGCGAAATGTTCTTATTCGGAATTAGTGGACATCAAAACCAAATAATCAATATTCATTTTCCCCCCACCTGTTCCCCTTGAGCCGTTATTTGGACCTAAAGACGGGACACCAATTATGAAACACCCTGTATACAAATAGGCAATTATGAAATTATTAAAATAGTATATTTTTATGCTAATATGAAAAAATTGTCATTTTATGTTTATATGTATTAAAAAGTTGATTTTACAGTGTAAACTATATCCGTTTCCATTTTATTTCATAATTGGTTAATTTGCTAATCATTGAAAATGAGCTGTAGCACGTAAATTTTTTTTAATAGACGTATTACACATTAAACATATAAGAGACATAAATCTTGCCTCCATTATTTTCGGATAGGAAGTTTATTTTCACTCCGCGAGCTTCCCGGGTCAGATACGTTCATGAACGCAGACAATGTGATGAAGCAATCGTCAATTCTTATTATAATAACCGTTAAGTCGAGTTACCTGAAAACATTTGCCGGTGGGTCTAAAGTAACCAATGAGCTACAACCAGAGCTCGAGGTGACCGTCGATGACCGCGGCTGAGGACGGAGGAGAGCTGGACTGGACAGAAGTTTCTGGGAAGAGACAAAAAGAGGATTAAGTAACTGAAAGTAATTAAGAGAAAACCTGCACACATTAATAAGCAAAAACAAATTAAAAATCAATACACTGTTCGCAATTACACTTGTTCAATACTTGTATGTTTAAAGTTCGTCGTTAAAGGTGGAAATAGGATTATGTATAGGACGGTTACGCCATCTTTTGATGAGTACGGCGAATCTGGCGAGAGCGATCTCACCGACCGTCTTCATGCGATATTTTTTAAATAATTATCTTTCATGGTTAGGATTTTTCATAACATCTTAAAGGATGAGCAATCATAAACGTATCAAGTGATTTGCGATGCATTAGCAGGAACACAGGTTGTTCATAATTTTTAATCTGTGGTTGGGCTTTCTAGATAGTTTTTGTAAGGAGGGGGGAAAGCTCCGCCTGAAAAATTGGAATATTAGCTTCTCTGCAAAACCAAGCGGAAAAAAAGCCAAAAGAAAACAGCATAAATTGACGACCAATATTGCTGTAAATTTCATTCTTTTTAATGTAAAAGGCAAGTACCCGGCACATCGTCTGTGTATAAGAAAGACTGATGAAATATGTTGTAAATAAAACGAATGAACACTTAATTAAATGTATAGAAATACGGTTACTTCAAAACTGAATTTCCACTCATGATAACGAGACCTTATTGTGTAAGACTTTATTGTACCGTGACCTTCAGAGCATAAAATGAGAGGAGTCCGTTTATGATTTCCGCCACAGTGCGAAAAATCAGACAAAATTTGTAGGAATACCGCAACATTATCACCTGTAAATTGGTGAGGAAAGAAACAGAACTTAATGTATTTGGTTAATGAGTGCAGCAGCGATAGGTGAGTAAAACTGAAAAAAAACAACATCCACACCATCAACAGGCAATAGAAATCGCGAGGCATGACATTAATGTACAGAAGGAGTTGCATGTCCTCCGCTACACACAAACAAAATCTACCATCACCCAACAAGGCAGCTAGAGTCCAATGACTAGTCCTCGTAAAATTCTGTATGAGCCCGATGAACGTGCTTGGATCTGGTGACAGCCTATTACTGATACAGTAATTGGTGGTGGAGTTACTGTGGAAGTTGAAAACGAGAATTGTTTTGTTTTAAAACGATAAAGCACCATGTCATGTTTCAGCATCTGTCAGGGACTGGCACAAAGACAATGATGTTCCACGCCCCCTTGCCATGAACAGGGCCCTGAACGAAACCTGATCGAACGAATTGGAGCATCGATTAAGGATCAGGTATCCAAGTCTGATATCGACTGCTGAAAGAAGAATGGATACGAATACCTGTGGCTTGGTATCACAATGCACATCCTGGAAAGTAACTAGGATCATTTCATTCCAGCAGATCGTGGAACTATTCGATAAGATAGAGAATTGTATGAGGGAAACCTCCTCTGCAATGCTCAATAAAAAGTTGAACACTTAAATACAACTAAGATTATTTTACACTACTGCTAATCCGTGATACTCAGTAGCTACAAGCTGTTAGGGCTTATTGTTGTAAATAGCTTCATGTGCATTATTCAATCTAGTATTTTAAATTAATTCTAATGTTAAACGAGCAATTTGCTGTTTTATCTCTCGTTCACTTCTCTTCTAATGATGTTTAACAAACATTATTAACAATTTTCCGAACTAATACCTTCATTTGCATCATTAGTGTACAAATGAGGCCCACCTGTTGCAAGTTGGAGGGCTGGATGCGTTGCGTAGGTTCTCACCCATTAATCGCACTTGCCATCTTGTGATTTTCCCCCCTCCCCAAAATAAAAACTTTGAAAACGAAACAGAAACATCCATATTTCGGCTTAAACGAGCTGACTTCCCATGTTTTAGGTAATTAGCACTTCGTATCGACATCTGTTCACCGACGATTGAGCCGCCTCGAGCCATCTGTCACCAGCGAAAGCGCTCTCGTATCTCGTTTTATTTACTCTTTCGGACGATAATGATTCTCGTTAAATTTCGTTTCACATATAGAAAAACAAAGACAAACAGCCGCATTCTGTTATCATGACTAACCTCTCTGACGTTGCTGTGGATCCTGAGCACCTGGCGGTGAGCCTGGATTCCCTTCTGGTAGACGAGGATGCGACAGCTGACCGCGCCCACAAGACGATCGAGTCGCTCCAACGTGAAGGAACAGTGCAGGGAGTTCTGGGTGCTGCTCCACACGTGGTGAAAGGGAATCTCCTATAGAAGAAAGAAAATGATATTACAATAAACGTCAGTGAATTTTCAAAGTATGTTCATGCTTTTGCCAAGTTCCCTCACCTGGTAATTAGCGGCAGGTTTGCTCCTCCACCCAGCACCCAGGTCTTCGAGACAGAGACACAAATTGGAGCCACTGTCCTGGAAAGGCATCGACTTGGGTTTGTCCAAAAGGCGACCTCCCAATTTCTTTTCCACTTGAAATACTCCCTGGAAGCGATTAAAAGTGACATTCAAGAAGAAGTCCCATACCAACCCATGCTTATACAGAAATCGATACATAAACACGCAGTCGTTTCTCTAAGTTCAAAATAGGATGACAGAGTTACAAAATAGGATCTCTTGCATATATAAAACAGTAAAGAAAACGTAAATACTCAACTAGATTTTCGGGACAACTTACATTCAAATTTTTAAATTTATTTATGACGTTCTCCTACTGGGACAATCCGGCTCAAGCAACATAGTAATTCGGAAGAAGGACAAGAGTATTTGTGGATAATGTGTGAATATAGATATATGCAATTAAATTTATTGGTTATTTATAAACCCCCGTACGCCAAGACGCAGACCACATTGGATATAATTAAACTCTTACCTATAAATTCGCCCAGTATAATAGCTGGTGATTTTAACACTAATTTTGAAATAATCACATTGGATTCCCAATTAATTTTGGAGGTTACGGAATGCTTACATTTAAAATCAATAATATACTTTCCAACACGAATCAAACGCTTTCCATCCACCATAATCGATCAAATTTTCATACCGAAATGCTGGACTCTGTCAAAAATTCAAACTACGGAACTTCCAGGTTGTGATCATCTAGCGATAAATTGTAAAATTAAGCTTCCGTTACGACAATGTCAAAAAAAAGATGAGAGAAAATTTTCAAAAACGTCCACAATTTACTGTTTCCATAATATAATTGGAAATTGTTTAGACGAATAATGAGTAATATGGATTGGTCTACCTTTTTCAAGACAATTGACATAGATCTGATGTTTAATATTATGTAAACCAATATTTTTGATGTGATAAAGAACTCTGGTTTAGCCATAAAAGTTAAAAGAAATAGGAGATCTTCTAGTAGATGGTGGAATTCAAAAGTAACAAAATTATGGCAACTTAAAAAAGAAGTTAATGTCAGATGATGGAATAGAAGATCGTTTACAACTAAAAGCCTTAAACAAATTATATAAGAAAGAAATTCGACTAGCGAAAAGGAAAGCTATTCTTAAGGAAACTAATACCTTTAATCTTTGGAAGTATATCAGGAAGGCCTTTCCGCCTAAATTATACTCATTACCGGTGGGATTAAATCTTAGTTTTTTGACGTGGATGGACAACCCGTATCAAAAGCCATTGCTAGCGACGGCTACAAGTCAAAGGACATCTGCGGGCATTTTTTCGACGGTCCCAACAGTTTCTTATAATAAGGTGTCGGACATGAGTAAAAAGATGAATTTAAAAATTAATAAGAGAGATGGTCCAATGGTTAGCGAGGTATTTAATAGGTGGGTAATATTAGGATCACAATTATTTGTCTATCTAGTTCAAACTATTATTAAGTTAAATAAATTTCCCCGGGAATTTAAACGAGTTAAAATTCATCCAATTTTTAAATCCGGGAGCCCGACAGATTATAAAAATTACCGACCAATTTCCAGTCTACTTTTTTCGGCTAAGTTGGCAGAAAAATTAATTTTTTCTGAGATGATTCAGTTTTTATGGACAAGAATATCAATTAATCAGTTTGGTGGTAGGCCTGGGATTCCTATACTTTATTTATTACTTACTATCTATCTAGAGGCTACACCAGCCCTAAATAAAAAGCAAATTTTTTTACATTATTAGCACCGATATTTCTAAGGCTTATAACAGTGTTCCGCGTTTGCAAGTATTGGAAAAACTGGAGTCTTTAGGCGTAGGAAATCCTGTTAGGGCACTAATAGGGATTTCCTTAAAGATAGGGCACCTTAAAGATAGGAAGATTTACATAGAACATCCAAGTGGGGAGTTAACACTTGACTCTAAAATCGAGGAATAATGCAGGGTTCCTGTATTAGTACAACTTTATACGCTGCGGTTACTAACCCAATTTTTTCTTTACCATGTAATTTTTTAATTATTAGCTTACGTAGACGATAATTTTCTGATGAAAAGTTTTGACATTTCAAACGATAACCAGGCGGAATTGGAAATTACACATGATATTAATTTGTTAAAACATTGGTACAAAGCAAGGGAAATGCACTTCAACGAAAATAAAACCAGAGTTTTAAAGATTACTCGTAATTATCGTATGACTGAATCCTCTCAAGTGATTTTGGGAATAGAATTTGATGATAATTTAACATTTAAAGTGCATATTGATAATTTAGTAACACAAATGGTTAGATTAACTTACTTGGTTAAACGATTAAAAAATATTTTGTCTAAAAAAAGAGATGGTTATACTTATCAAAGGCAAAATTATTCCTAACTGGAATACGGTTGTATTTTATGGTCTTCCACGTCAAAATTTGCTACAGCTAGATTAAAGGTGGTTTATAATAAAATAATACGCACCGCGTTTTCTTTAGAGAAGAGGACTTCTATCACACAGGCAGTTACCAGATTAGGTCTTTTCTCTTTTCAGAGTATAATTGATTACGTTAAAATTAAGGAAATTTATAGAGCATTAACCGACCCTAGACATCCAGCCCACTTTATCAAGAGATGGTTGAAAAATAGTGTTCAGGATAGACAAACCTGTAAATATAAATTACAACCCTTATCGATAGTTTTGTCTTATTTAGAGTCCAGTTTTCCTTATAATGCTATTGGTTTATGGAATCAAATGCCTTTTAAATTAAGATCATCTATTAATCGTGTTGTAGTAACCACAAACATCATGTTAACAAATTAATTTCTAATTACGTTTTACAACAACAGTCGAAACTAGTGGACGATTGTAATTAAATTTTACTCCTTTCTGGAGTGCAATTTTAAATAATAATAATAATAATGTAGTTTTCGCATATAATATATTGATCAGATGGAACCCTGTAACTCCCTAAATAGTGTAGGACATATATCCACAGTAATCTACGTACCAAATTTCAACCTTTGAATGTCAAAGGAAGTTGAAAATATGAAAAAGACAGACAGACATGGTAAAACCAATAAGAAAATACATTCTTCCGCTACTTAATATCAAACATAAGGAACTACAAACAATATAGAGCTATATTGTTCATAGAAGTTACTATTCAAAATAGTTGAAGACTGTAAGTCCTAAATAAAATATGTAAACTGCCAAACTGTGGACACTAGATTAACAAGTTATTCCACATAAATGAATTTTATAAAATAAACTCATACGTTCATTTCGGAAGAAGGAGACGGAGCTGCGAATAAAGGGTCTATTTGTTTAATGAATAAAAAAGCTTCCTCCATTTATGAATTTTTGGCAGTTATAGTCCTCAGTTATCACCAGTGGCAATGGTATTCACCACCGTGACACCACTTACAACTCCACTTTGGAACTACCCTTTCGAATACTCTATATCCATCTAGTACACTGGTTTTTGCCATCTTTGCATATTTCGCTCATAAACTGTCACTTCATTAAACAGATTAACAGTTTTGGAGACTGTTACAACTCCCCTACTTAGAGAATAATTATCTGCAGAGACTATCCAACGGACATCCGAGACTGATCATCTAAAATATATCCAGAGATGTCCACTAAATCTCCCCTGGACATATAGATGTTCCGTTAGATGGAATGGTATCTTGTGGATGTTCTGGATATCCACGTTTTGGATTTGGACATTATAAGAAGCTTATAACATTATTTTGATATTACTGGATATGCTAATTGTATCCTATTGGTTCATGTATTTGCATAATTTGTACCACTGTTCTGTATATAAAGGCTTGCATGCCTCTTGCCGTATATCCTTGACAAAGCCGGGAATAAATGGCGAAACTAGTTGGAACTCCTGATGTCCCTCTGTTATACTGTAAGACCACCACCTGTTTAATCAATAGGAACAATATTATGATCCACCCTTCTACCGTTTTGAAAAAAGCTTAAAGTAAAATTATTGTCAGACGAATACAATACAGTTATCTATGATATGAATTCCGTTCATCATATTCATAGATTTGCCTTTTTCGCGTGCAATAGCCAAATGCTGTTTTGCGGTTGCAGTTCTAGTATGTGTGAGACCTGGATAGATTTCAACTTTTGTCATCAACGAAGTACCGTTTGTTGACTTACATATTTAAGCAAATAAATTGTGTAGTTCATTTTGAAATCTGAGAAACGACATATTTACTTCTCCTTAAAATAAATCCCGATTCGTGTTTTACCTCGAGGGAGGCGGCCGTGTCCTCCACACAGTAAACCCTCAGGTTGTAGTCTACGGCCGAGGGGATGAGGGTGGCTGCGAAGGCCGCCAGACGGAGCGTCTTTACCGCTCGGCCCCCGGGCGACGACTCCCCGACGAGGGCGAAACGTGTCAGCTGATCGGTCATGATGTAACAGTAGTCCGGATCCAGCTGGCAAAAAGTGGGCGTGTTGATCGTCTCCTCGCCCAGCACCACCAATTCCTATGGGAACAAACAGTTCAACGTTAGTCAACGGTGCTCAAGGCAACAAACTATTAAACAAGAAAAATGTTACATTAGCAACAAAACTATCTTTCAACTTTTAGAAAGTCTCTTCTAAATATAACAATACATTAAATGCATATAGTGAAATGTTCATGTGCACTTACAGTGGAACGCAAAAAATCTGCAATGACTTCTGACGAATAATCAGCATTCCACTAGTTGATTTTATATAGTCAAATTCAATTTTATAATACCTTCGTTCTTAATAAGATTGTGTGCTGCATTCAGTAAGGTACAAGATTAAAAATAATTCTTTATAGCACGAGACTAAACCCAAAAAGTCTTTCTTTTGACTGATCTCTTTAAGTTAATGTACAAAAAATTGTTAATATGCGTTTCTAATTTACATTGTGGTGGATATTTTAAAGGCTGGATTATCATTTAAATGGGCAATATATTCAATCGATAAACGGGAGTTGCTCAGAAAGTAATGGCCCATTTTTTCCTCAAAGGAAACCCTTCGTGTTTGAATGAACCAAACTCCACAATTGCTCATTCGAAACCTCTGCAGAAAATCTGAAATAGGACTGTTTGACGTTCCTAAGTAAATTGTGAATCTTCAAGATGTGTAAATACCCTAAAGAAAATGCATGCGAGGGCTTTCAATGAAACAATCAAAACAATAACCATTACCGTATAATGCATAGTCAACTACCTTTAATGTAAGAGCATTATACTCGCATAAATGAACTGCCTACCTTCACCGCCGTCTACCTAAGGGCGATCTGAAATTACGAACTATCACTGATTTTCATTCAAAGAAATTCGAGAAAATATTCAAGAAAAAAGTGAATGATTCATCTTCCCGGCCAATACAATTCTCAACGAATTATAGTAACTTCTACTCAACTAATATCTCAATACATTGGCTGGATTGATTCCTAATCTCGAAACCAGTTTTTCGTCTCAAATGCATTTTCGAATATTTGAGGCATCTATTGCTATTGAAATTGTATTACATGCGCCTGTACAATGTGTAATGTGTAGTATCAGGTGAGCGAGTTTGGAGAACCCTAAACTGAGTTCAGAAAAATCATTATCACCATTGAATTTAGAGGTAAGTCAACGGCTTAGGGCTGAATTTTGTGCTGTTTGATTTCTTCTAGTCGGAGGGTGTTCCTTATCAACAAATAACAATGACAGTAAAATGAAATGTTTGCATGCTGGAAATTTTTTCCTTGTTTGTATCCGGAATTGCGCAGCATTCTGAAGAGATAGCGCAGCTGTTAAAATGGCATCTGTGAACGACAAATAAACGAGCTCTTCTTGATCGTCGGATTCGGAAAAAAAAGAAACTGCGCACGGTAAACAATGATAAATATGGCTGTGTACTGACAAATATGCTAATTACAAATGGCTGTGTATATGGAATTTATGAAGTCGATAGAAGCACCATTGGTCGCTGCGCTCAGGAGAAAATTGAAGCTTCAGGGTACATGAAGAAGACAAGAACTGATGTAGATAAATAAGAGATTATGTGGAAAAAAGCACATGTGCAAACGAAACATTCATTTGCATTGTGAGTAATTAGCATATATTTTGAATAAATAATTAATTCCGATATAAAAAAAAAATTGGACATTACTTTCTAAGTCAACATTGTATCTACATAAAACAATGCCATGCGATTGTTCTCACCTGCCACTGGGGAGTTTCGTCAGCGGGGGTGTCGCTGTGGAAGACACTCAGTCGCCAATACCCATGCGTTAGACTGGCACAGTGTTGAAAACCGATGATGACCGGTTTTAAGAAAGTAAGTTTCGGAGGACCACACAACACCACAGGACTCAGAATGGTCTGGTTGTCTGAAATATTCGAAACAATCAACAGTCAGTTTTTGAAATAATACCTGTATAAACAGAAAGTCCTCGTTTTTCTTCCTCACCTGACAGTTTAGGTCGATCTTTGTCCTCCCTCAAGACGGCCACGTAAATCTCTTCGGTGGAACCCTTGCGAAGAGCTCCCTCAGGAATGGTCAGCGTCACCCCTGTTCAAATAAAATCGGACAAACCGCGAGATAAAATATTGTTTGAAATGAAATCATCTACTTTTTAATATATTTCAAAAAAAATCGGTTGTTTTTCTGTTCAAACAAACCTGAGTCGGGGACGACCAATCGGGCGCCGCTCCTCGTCACGTTGCCCCAGGCGATGCACTCGATATCGATGTTGGGCGGAAGGACGTTGGACACCATCGAGTGGCGACATGAGAGAGCGTCCGT
The DNA here is from genome assembly GCA_023313115.1 of Rhysida immarginata. Lineage (NCBI taxonomy): Eukaryota > Metazoa > Arthropoda > Chilopoda > Scolopendromorpha > Scolopendridae > Rhysida > Rhysida immarginata. Next base: position 3,216,459 of record JAHWFO010004564.1, read on the forward strand.
CTCATAGGCCGACGGGGGTCGTGATCCTGTTCATATTTAATAGAAAAGATTACAACGAATGAAAACTTTTAAAGGAGACGAAAACATATACACTCACAAACTAGATACTGCACCAGTCAAGAAAAAGGAAAAAATTAACTTGATCCTCTAAAATACCATGATAAGACCACTCTGAAAATAAAAGTCAATTAAATAATTTGTAATTTAGATGTAGACAACCTATTTTTATGAGTGCTTTAAAGAAAAAAATCAAATAATTTATTTACAATTTTTACAGAATTGAAAAATTTAATGTTCGAAATAAAATCTGCTTGGAAATAACTTAAGACCACTGGCAAAAACATTAGCAAACTCAAAGCTATAACTTAATTAATATTTTTAATATTTGGTTTGTTACCATTAAACGTAATTACTCCAATTCAGCGATCAGTCCTTGAATGTACACATCTTTTTAAATCTGTGTGTTGGAATATCATTCCATGCACGAATAAGCGCATCCTTCAGCTGTTTAGTCAAGCAATATTGGGTACCGTTTGCATAGATAATCCTAACCAGATTTTTTATGGGGTTCAGATCAGGGCTGCATGATGGCCACTCTCTGAAACCATTAATCGAAATGTGTACTAACGACTGGAATGGTCTCTTGGGAATGTATAGTGCAATTATCTTGCTGGAATTCAAAATTTGGATCATTTAATTAATCCTTTAAAGGTAAAAGATAATTGCCCAGTGTATCTTGGTGATCTAGAGCATTGGGTTTGGGCTTAACAAATGCTACCTCTGATTTTCCAGATGCTGTAAATACATACCAATTTATAACAAATCCCTTTCGTGAAATTAATTTCTCCTCTTGTCGTAAGTCATATCAGTAGTATTGGATTCCATCTGGCATTTCAAAATTAAATTTCTAATTAAATTTCTCTTCATCACTTAATGTAACTTGGTTCATAAATCGCTATGCTTCGATTGTTGCCATTAACTCCAAGTTATTCTTCGGTTTTTTGGCTTTAATCTCCTTATCAATGTCATTCCACAAGTTCTCAGTTGGATTCAGATCAGGTCTTTGAGCTGGCCAGTCCAATTTTTAGATGAGGAGGGAGTTAAATCAGAACAATATACTGTTCATCTGCAAAAAAAATTTCGGATTTTTTATTTAATTCACAACAATGGCTGATTATTATCTTACCACAACAATCCCTGGCTTTGGACAATCCAAGAGAATTATCAACAAAATAGATGTCCTTACAATACAATGGCCTATGTGAGCACTTGCAAACTTCATTCTGGCTTCTATCCATATGCTTCGGAATCAGCCTTAGTTTTGCTTCTAGTTTATTATAAATGTAATTTCCATTTGAATGTAGAACATCTCTGGTTGTTCTAGAAGTGTCAGGCAGTAATTACAGAAGATGATGCACCCACCCGCTGATGTTGCCATTCTCAAAATGCTTCAAGTATCTCTCTCTGACAATTTTGGTGAACGTCCTGGACTCTTTTTTTACACCATACCTACTAAGATTCTTGAGAAAATTGTGAACAACAGTTTTAGATTTTCCAATTACTGCAGCAATTTCACTCATGGTAAGCAGTTATTTGCCCTCTTTGAGCCTGGGATAAACCTACACTTTTGCCATTTCTAATGAATTACATTGAACCATTCAGTTTAATGCAAATTAGTTTGCAATGATCTTGGATCATTTCATGTAAAAATATCAAGGCGTGGTCTTATGTTTATTTCCAGGCAGATTTAGTTTTACGTACTAAATTTTCCAATTTTATAAAAATTACAAATATTAGTAATATATTTATTTTATGCTTTAAACATTTAAATTACAAATTAATTGACTTTGATTTTCAGGGTGGTATTATTTGTTCGAGGACTGTAATAGGATGCCAACATGAATATAGGGTTCAATAAATAAAAAATTTATTAAATTAAAACTTAAAACAGGGATGAAAATTTAAAAGAAGCCAACAGTACTGGGAGCACGTGTTGGGAAATTTTTCGTCGATGGATGTCGCCACACTTACCGGAAGAGCACGAGCTTCGGAGGGAGCTGCGGGATTCATTGAGGGAGGGTTTCTCGGTGGAGCTGATGGACTGAGAGCGCGGGGGGTCGAGGAGGAGGAGAGCTTTGCTCTGGGTGGGGCTCGGCGGCATCGTCAGCGTCGGCGTGGCGTACACGTGCTCGGACACGGGTGAAAAGTCCAGTCGCAAGGGTTCATGACACATTGGGTCACCCAAGGTGAGGCTGCGCACCGTCTGCGTTAAGTCAGGCTGAGGGTTGAGCACATCTACAGCGGGTTGAACAAAAGAGAAATGGAGGGTGGTGGGAAGACAAAGAAAAATAAAAAAATCTCACAAAATGGACAAAACAAGGACCAAAATAATAACACCGACCAGGTTTTAATAACTTTATTTTTCTTTACAAGTATTTATTGAAAGAGAAAAGGCTTTTCTGTATATTCTAATAATCAATATATGATTAAAGCAAACATTCGGAGCATAAGCAATCCGATAAGGTTCCAAAGGCGAAGAAAAACATTCTACACAGGATATAATGTGTAAAATAAGAACGGAAATTAATGTGGAGATGGTTTTTCATGTTCTTTCTTTCAACAGCAAGAACCCATTAAACTAAAACAAATTTGACTTTTTTCAAATATGACTTACATTCATAATTATACTACCTTGTCAAAAGAATTGGGATACCCTCAGAAGAATCGCATTAGTAAAAAATAATAGAAAGAGAAACCACAAATTCTAAAGTTTGTTTCTATCGCTGAGGAATGCGTCGTTGAAAAGCGCATACGTATATTAAAATAATTTTGTGAAATTTGTGGTTTCTCTTTCTATTATTTCTTACTATTTTCGGATGTCCACAGTTTCCTGGCATCATCGGATTACATTTGACATATTGTTTGAGCACATAGTGAAAAAAGCGAACTTTAAACAGGAAATAAAGAACCTGTGCAATGACATAACCACGTGATCTATTGCAGGAGGAGCGATTCTCATGACTTATCTGTTGGACTAAACAAACAGAAAAAGGAGAAGGAAAAATTTCAGACATGGGCTTGAACAAGGGCCCACGACTTTCGCTGGCACTGTTCTTAACTAATTGAGTTAATGCGGGCAATGACCCGCAATGCTGTTACAACGTATCCTTATGGACTTCCCAATCCACAAGACAGCCCAATTGGCAAGGCAGGCCCCAAAATTTCCTAGAAATTTTGGGGCCTGCCTGAGTAATAAATTAAAACTGGAGTTATGTTTATAATGCTCCAAACACAGGTATAAAGATATCAATGGAAAAGACGGAGAAAAATTTCCGCGACCCGGATTGATATCTTTTTTTGTAATCTTTTGAACATGTCTAGACAGCCCTACTGTCCCGTGTCCGCATTGGTACAGGTCACGAGCGTGATGCTTGCAGTTCCTGATTCAACCCAGGGTGCGGATTTTTTCCATCCGTTTTTCCATTAATATCTTTGGTAACATTTCGCTTAAAAATTTTGTGTTATCAAGTGTACCCAATACTTTTGACAAAGCAGTATCTGTACGATATGGCTTTATCACAGCATTTAACTTATTAAAAAAAGAAGGGAAATGGAATCATAGATGGGAAATGGGGTGGTGAATAACAATTAGATGTTAATTAGATAAGTCTGAAGAGAAAAGCCCGAAAGCACCCCATCCACTTCCAAGGGAATATGGAGTGAACAGAGAAGTAAGAGAAGCAAACGAGGGAAAATTATACGAAGGGAATGGCGTGGGTAGGGTATTTCATTCTGACCTTGCCCTGGGGGTGACTTGAAGGGTTTCTTCTCTTCATTCCCTAAATGCCCGAGACCACCAGCGTCTGCAAAAGAGATCCAAAAGCGAAAGAATTAGATATCTTTGGGAAGGAGAGGACGGGAGCGTTGGTGGATGGGGAGGAAAGAAAAATTACATTGAGATATCTATGAAAGACAGAGAGAGAGAGAGAGAGAGAGAGAGAGAGAGAGAGAGAGAGAGACAGAGACAGAGGGAGAGAACGAGAGAAAGAGAGAGAAGAAAAGAATGGAAAAGAGACACAGAAGGAGGAGGGAGAAAGACAAACGCAAACATGTCAAACCCATGAAGAGAGTATCTCCCCCTTCCCTTTTTTCCCCAGCCCTCTACACCCAACAAGTCTTATGGAAACAGCGTTTCTGCTTCACTGCTATCGGAGAAGGATGCAGTTGCCATGGTGACCGAGAATGGTCTCTCTCTCTCTCTCTCTCTCTCTCTCTCTCTCTCTTCTCTTCTTCCGCCTTTCATCCCTCACTTTCCATGTGCAACTTTTTTTCCTTCTTCTTTGGTTAATTTGAAAAGAGTAAGGGGGAGAGAAAAAAAAAAGCGAAACCATTTCAAACAAAAATCATTGACGCTTGAAAGACAAAGTGGATCCCTCTCTCCATCGCTCTTCTGACAATTTGAAAAATGACGATCGCAGCGTTAAAATTGGCGAGAGAAGTCGACAGCAAGATTTAGCCATGTAGCGGATTTCGATTCATTCGAATACAACTCCACGCTGCACTTATACCCCCTTTACAGCGAATTCGTAGAAAGACAAAAAAACCAAATTGAATCGTCATCGTTAGCCGTGGGACTGAGTTGGAGCGTTAAGCTTTCGAAAGCGAGAATATGATAAACAACCACCAAAGCGTTCTACATTTGCTTTGATAATCCTCTTCGTCTCAACAGAAAAACAGATTAATGAGCTCAGTACAAACCCCTGTCTTCATTTCCATGGCTGGGAATCTTCCTAGACATAGAAGCTTCTAAGTTAAGCGATTGTACTTTTAGGGTTTGGAGTGAATTCTGATTACTCTTGTGCAGCTTTTTCACAAGAACGTGGCAAAAAAGTCGTATATAAATATATCACGGTAGTAGATATTCTGTGATTTTATATTAAAAAATTATGACAATTTTGTTCACTATATTCAGTATCTTAATCAGGCAGAGAGCTCCGACATGTCTGTATACAACTTTATTTTATATACAACTAATACGAGGATCACTTACAAAGTCATGCCAACTATTTTTTTCAGCGGAGTCCCAGACCGCGATCTACATTTTTCGATATGCAGCAATGACATTGAGACGTAGAGTACTTATTGATCCCGCTAAATGGTGTAGATGCTCAAGGACGGAAGAGGAAGGGATGCGCGAAAGTCAGTTAGTCTTTTCAACCGTTGTCAAGTATGGATGTGAATCGGCTAGAACAACGTGCCTATGCAAAAACAGCAGTGCTTCGCGGTCAAAACGCGAGGGAATGTCACGCACAACTCGTAGAAGCTGCTGGAGATCGTGTTTTCCCATACAAAACTGTTGCAAGGTGGGTAGCAGTTTTCCAACGTGGACGAGTAGTAAGTGCCGATGACATACATCGTACAGGACGCCCTACGACTGTTGTAACGATGTTGCTCGGGCCGTGATCGCACAAGGCTTAGAAAACGACAGACGATGGTCTCTACAGGAGTTGGCAATAGAAACAGGTATTGCTGCAGATTATTGTGCTCAACATTATTACGGTAGATGAAATTTTTTTTTGTTGAATTTTACTCTTCTTCATTGTCTACAATACTTCATGAGCGACCAATGTAACAGACCCATGTTTTTTGTGTATTTTCATATATACGGGGTGAGGCATTTATCCTGAGACAACTGAATATCTCGGAAACTAAGCATTGTACGAAAAAATGTCCAAAATCAAAAGTGAATTATTTCGCGGGGGAAATTCATTAGTTTGAAATGTTAAATAGGAACCCCTATTTTTAATGGTATATTCAGATTGCAAACAATATTCAAGAAATGTTTTATTCTTGGTGTTTTTTCAATTGATCCAACCGTTTAGGAGATAGAGGCCCTGAAAGTGTGGAACTTTTAAAGTTTTGAACCCAGTTTTAGCGATGAAGACAAAGAGATAGAGAGTGGGTCTTACAGACATTCCTATTCTACTTTTTAATGGTCTTTAAGAATCCAAAGTCAGAAGTTCAAAAATTCAAAATTTTTTAGTGGGCAAGTAAACTTTTGGGGGCAGAAGTCCTATGGAGACAAGAGTCTATGCGTGTGTACTGAAAAATATTGGATTTTTGAAATCCAGTGAACCATAAGAGTTCCACTAAACAAGGTTCCTTGGAACCAATTTAGACTATCATTAATTTTACATTATATTCATTCATGGCACATCATTACATGCCATATTTTAGCATTGAAAATTTTTGAGGGTGTCATAAGGGTACCATTAGAGCACGTGTCATTGTTTCTGTTACAACCATTTTCAAAATGGTTCATTCCGGGAACCATATTTATCAATTGGCGAAAATAGTAGTTTATATCCGCTTCTATTTCGTCATTACGATTTGTTTGATATATTACTTAATATATCTTCCCATTGAAAACTGCTAGGTGGGAAAATTGATGTACCATATGTGCACGTGCCAATGAACCGATTTAGATAATTGGTTCGTGCCATGTACCATATTTATTGACTGATGAAAACAGATTTTGAAAATCTTTCATGGCCTCAGAGGAGTTAGAGTTACGGACAGACAGACAGACAGACACGTTTCCCCACACTGATAGCATAAAGCACCTTTCGGTACTTAATAAACCATTAAGGAATGACATAAGCAAGTACCGAAAGGTTAAACTGAACTTTTTTCTTAGAATCGCATATTCCATCACCCCTATCATTTTTGACATGAAATTTAACAACATCCTGTATTTCTTTATTATAAATAAATAATAATAAGGAAAAAGTAAACAATTTTTTAAACTCACGGATATTACAAATGTTCGATATACCCCAACCAGTAAATCGAACAAAATCTATACAATCTTCATACTCCTCCCACACGCTCTCTCTCTCTCTCTCTCTCTATATATATATATATATATATATATGTCAGTAGTTATATTCTAACAGTTGTTATGATTCAAGTGTTCAACTCGTCTAAGTTTCCCATAAACGGCGGCTTAAACGGTGCCGTCTTTTGCATAACCCCATAGGAGAAATTCACATGGCGGCCAGTGATGGAGATTCATTTTGTCTATCCACCAAAACGGAATATTTCAAATAATTAAATTCTGCTTTCCAGGTGGTGAAGATAAAAAATATATAATTTTAATTAACTTACGCTATCTTAAGCCTTCCATAATGATTATTGGTTACTAATAAGGTTATATGATAAAGCACATCATCAAGTCGAAATCAAGACTGTTGTAATGCCTTGTCAACTATTTTCTTTTGCTTACCTTCAAACATGTAAGGATATTATATGTGCATATAAAATGATCAATTAAATTTGCTACAGAGCATTGATTACACAGATGTTGCTATTAAAAAGTAAATTAACGGAAGAAGGGGAGGGGGAATCAGAAAAAGGGTTCATTGAAGAAAAAGAGGAGAGTGTGAAAGGCATAAAGGATTGTTTATTTTGAGGGTCAACCTATTTTTCAATGCATTAAGAATCGACTGAAAATAACGCGCCGCAAATATTTATTTCGTTTTCCCCAATGAAAGCGGTGACAGAAGGCGCGTGAACGCGTTTCCTTCGAATCTCCCCCTTAATGAAAACAAATGGACTCCTTACCCTTTTTGTACCCCCCGTGTTTTTTGGGGGTGGACCACCCACGAAAACTCCAAACTTCAAAGGGCGGCTTCTCTTCCTCATCGCGCGGTGACGTCACCCAGTCGAGATAGCATCTCGTGACGAATGTCGAGCAGACATTTTTAATAAGCAGTCCTTGGTACTAGGAATAAAAAAACTTTCCTTCTTATTTTAGACTTCAGCGAAAAGTTGCAGTCAGGAAGAATTTCCTTGGATGTCCTATTGATCGGCTTCTTCGTCCGCATAGTTCCCGTGTACCAACATTGCTAAGTACATTCGAGCATTTTGACGAGAACTTAAACGACTCCTGAGGATAACACACATAGTCCACACAAATTTATCCTTATATTAAATCAAGAACCAACTTGGATGTTTTATATAGTCAGGCTAGACTTTGATTACTTAGCGCGATTTAAATAAAAGACTTAAGTTAAATATTATAAAATAAGGTTTATTTTTTTTAATTTTTAATAAACTTGGCTTTAAAAGCAATAAAAAGATGCAGACACTTCTGTGCTGCCTACAATATGGTTTAACTTGATGGGTCCAACACAATTTATAAATTCTGTAAATTGTTGATTCGGTGAAACGGGTTGGAGAACTTGAGTCCCAACCTCAACACAATAGAATATTTATAGATGAGAATGTCAATTTCGTGCTCGTCCAATATCAGTGTCTGAGTTGGCAGCTGCCCTAAATGAAGAAAATCTTCCTAGTCTTCCTAGACTAGTAGAGCTGTGATAGCTGCAAAAGATTTATGGAATAGCGTTTAAATGTTTAGTTTGTCCAGTATCCCAATATATTTTTCAGTATAGGTCAGGATAGTATACTGAAAAATTTACTACGGTTCACAGGGTCTCAATAATGAAAAAATGGAATATCATTTGAACGGGAAAAGATTTTTATTTTAAATTTTCAGGATATTTTCACATAAGAATAAAGGAAATTAAAAGATGAGTTTCTCAAAAAAGTTTGCGATTTAAGGAGATCTGCTCGATAACCTGCTTGAGTTGATCTATTGAAACCAACCTTCAGACATTCCGTGTTATCGCTGTTTTCAGTTCTTCTATAATTATTGGTCGATCTCTGTAGACTTTATCGTTTATATAACCCCATAAGAAGAAATCGAGTAGTGATAAATCGAGGGAATGGGGAGCCAAACAGGTTCCTTCGCCAAAGCGATTCGGGAAACTTCTTGCGATGATACGTTTGTCATAGTAACTTCTGACCATACTCAGGACATCGCCTGTTGAATGCTCCATCCTGATAAACAATGCGTCTTGAATCCACTGTTTGTAGTAGGCATCAGGAATGGATCCTGAATTTACTGTCTGGTCAACAAAAAATACGGACCTCAGGTTCTATCAGCACACAGACTACACCAGATAGTGACGTTTTGTGCAGGAAGAACCTTAAAAACGACCGTGTCAGACTTCTCGGTAACCAGATTCGATAATTTGGCGCAAAAAAATTTTCGAAGAAAATATTCAGACTCCGTTAATAATAATAAAAAAAAAAAAGTTCTTTGGGCCCCTGCGCATGCACACGACAATTGGCGACATTAGCTCCGCCCGTTGACGAGTTATTCAACTAATAGATAAATTCATTGAAGCATATAGCCAGAATGTATATATCGTGAATATCGGTCCCCAATTTTAAAGTTCAAAGTAATGGAATCTGTCTAGAGATAAGATCTTACTGGCTTTAGGGGAATCCGTTACACATCTTACAAAATCATCGCAAACAAATGATGATACATTATGGACTGTATTTAACAGCAGAAGAAAGAAAACCTCCAAGAATTGTATATTATCACTTGGAATTTGAAAAAAAAACGAGGCAGGCATCAGCCCACGACCGCATTAGAAATAGAGAAAGCAATTCTCAGAAAGTAATTTCGTAAATAGTGAAATGACAATATGCATACAATTAGCTACTCTCCCACAATACGCTAACGGCAGTTAGCTATAACTATCAATTAGCTATTGATAATAATGGGGCTAAACCAGAAAACGAATACACAACACTGCCTTCTTTCTTATCCAATATGAAAAAGTTGTCATATTTCAAAACCGACCAATGAAAATGATTAGAATGCTTCATTTCTTCTTTTTTAGCTATATCATCAATTTGATCACTGTTTTAAGCCTTCCGATAAGCTCACGGTTCGTAGCTCCTAGAATTTTCCCTTTGGAATTTGATTTATTAAATGTATCCTGCTGTATTAGCTCTTTTAATAGTTTATAAAAACAAATTTCTAAAGCTTATACTGTTGTCGTAATTCAATCAGAACACATTCGCTCTATACTACTCCTTTCATCGATGATTTCGCATTTAACAAAGTATTCCGTTAAAAAGCCATTTATTTAAATAATTTTGCAAACATCGTTAATAATTAAATGATGAAGATCAACTTCAGACGAGTTCTGAGACAGTTGAGAGGAAAAATTTGTCTCAGTTGACGAGAGTTGAGAGAGGCACGACCTCCCACTTTCTGGAGGATTTCGTTGAATTTCGAAGAAATGGGGCAGAAAATGGAGCATGAGAGTGAAGGGAGGGGGAAGAGGAGAAAAGAAATCAAGAAAAAAAATTTAAAAATTGACGGAAAAGGAAGGAGGGAAAAAGGAGAAACGCGCATGCGTAGATGTGTGTCTGCGTGTGTATATATATGTGTGCGTGTCTGCTGTAGCAGGTTGTTTATGAGTCTTGGGGTGACAGACCCACTTTTCACCCGGCATCTCTAAAAGGCATTCCCCTCCTTACATCACCCCCACCTCCCTTAGTGTCGCTCACAAAAGCGCCATCTGTCCTGAGATTATTTCAACCCGAAAGGATCAGAGAAGAGGTGAGTTGGGAGCATTTCTGCTACCCACCCCACCTCCAAGTATTTTTTTAGCGTCGTCGTCGTCGTGGGCGGATGCCTGCCTCGTCAATCGCTTCAACTGCACCGAGACTGTTGCGAAACGTTCATAAAAAAGACAGCGATAGGTAGAGGGGAGAGAGCAACCTCCTTTCCGAGCCGTTCAAGTCTGACGGAGATACATCAGCTACTCGAGGTGAAGAAGTGTTGGGCGAGTTTTAAATGCAAAATGAAGAACTCAGTTGCATATCCGTATCCCATAGAAAGTTACCAGTTTTTCTATTCAATCTTACAAGAACAGATAAACAATGTAGGAGAGGAAGAAGGGGTTACAAGAGTCTTGTATTGTGGAAAATTAAACATTTACATTTATGTATGAAACGAATATATATTACATCTGTAATCAAACGGGACACCCTGTATATATTTGTAGTTTGTGACAACGCAGTAGCTAAGTGAAGCAGCAGCAGCAGTAGGTCAATTGGAGTAGGGGATGCGCAGTAGCTGATATCGGTTTGTTTTGCATTATTATGTACCACATTCACGTTTTATAGTTCTTCAAATGTTCATTATACCCCTTACGGACCCGCTTAGCGCTCAGCATTACCCGAACTTAATGTTGACTCGCTCAGCATTACCCGAACATCGGTTAACCGCCTTTATGATAAGTTTCTGAGATTTGCATATTTTGACATAAAAGTGCTATTGAGGAAAATAAAGGAACCAACGGCATGTCATTTGCATTTTTAGTTATAAATTTTATAATCAATAACACTTCTGTTAAATTGTTCGAAATGATTTTGCTCCCATTTGGAGAAAACATTTTACTGCATCTATGAAACATTTTAACGAACCAGAAAATTGTTTTTTACAGGAACCCAACATTTTTTAAAATTTATAATCTATAAAAGTATATACAATGTCATTTCATTATTTTTATTTAAACTAATTTTTAATGTATTTAGATATTAGGTTTTCACTGAAAGAAACTTTCGCTTCCATCCATGTCGCCGTTTTATTTAAGCGTGGAAATACCTAACTCAAAAGTCATTAAATAGAATTAATTAAGAGAAAAGTTGTTCTTGGAGGAGGCAAAGGAGGATATTTATGCAATAGAGAAAAAAAGGAATTTTATAAAATGTCTCACCGGAAACGGCAACATCATAGAGACTGGAGTCGCGTCCCTTTCGGCGAAAGAGGAAGACGACGATGACGACGACGATGAAGAAAAGCGCCAACGCCACGAACAGACCGATATACAGGGTGATGTCCGTCTCGACCGCCGCCTTCGTCGCTACGATTAATATAAAAGAAAGTAATTAATACATAATATACATAAGTTCGGAATATCAAATTATAACTTTAATGAAAGATTACCTTATTTAATTATATTTTAGTTCTATATAATATAAAAAATAAAAAACGATAATCAATCATCGAGAAAGAAACAATAAAGTTTCAATCAGTGCAATACTCAAAGATTTTAACGAATTGCCAAGTCTACAGTGTATTAACAAATCGCAAAAGTACTTCAGTCACAAAGCGATAATGATAAATTTCAGACAAATATTGGAGACGACATCTTGTACGCAATGGTATAATATGATTGTTTAAATACAAATTTTTAAAAAGAAAAATAAAATAATTTATAATAGCAAATAAAAAAAAAATCAATTCAGTAAATTTCCAGATTACTCGATAAAATTTTGATCTAAACATTAAAAATAGAATAAAAAAATTGAAGCTTCTTTTAGGGGTTATGTCCTGCTCTGTACTTTAACTGTGGGAGTTTTGTCTCCTGTCGATCTGGATGGATGGAGTTCCAGCTCGCATCTCCCAGGAGACTAGCCGTATGGGATGAAAGGATGATGATGAAAATAGACAAACACACACATCCATGCCCTTGGCGGGATTCGAACCCGCAACTCGCTGGTTACGAGAGCGGCAAGACCTGCGCCTCAACGCTCTCGGCCACCGAGCCGGCCCTCCTGTCGATCTTAAAATTGTCCTTAAAAATGCCGTATGACCTCACACGTCAGTATCAGCCACAATGTACAAAATCTGCAGTTTTTGTTGGGAAAAATTTCCTTTATAAATTTTATTTACAAATGAACTCGTATCTAATTGTCACGAAAATTAAATCAATTTATATTATTAAATATTTATAATACTATTTTATTATGTCAATAAGCGGCGCCACCACCCACATTCTTTTTTTTTCAATGGATTATTCGAGGTTCTGGGAAAAGATACTACAGTGGCTAGAAGAAATAGTGTGTCCATTGCCGCTGATTTCGTGTCATCATGACTGATGACACCGCCAGATGGCACGACAATCTAATGCGCCGACAATTACTCTATAATGCATGGGATTCAATGTAAGTTTAACAGCACGAACGCTTTAAAAATACTTGTTTAATAAAATAAAATAAGATTGTAAACTTGAAATAATATGCAGATAAACGAACTAAGTGAATTTCAAAGCAGTATTCGTTTTATTTATTATTTAATCGAATAGCTGTTGTTATAAAAAGTTAAGCGCAGAAGATAATTATATGGAAAATTGTAATGGTTTTTAAATTGAAATGTTCTTTTTATATTTTACAAATTTCATAATTTATAATTTATTACATGTTATTGTGTACGTCTGAGCTTTAAAAGTTTACTTTTCTCACGTTTTACACTTCTTTCTTCGTTTAGTGTTTTTAATAGAAAGTGCAAGCGTGTAAGAACGTAGAACTTGATAATGCTATTTGTTACTGCAGGGTTATATTATTATATTTTAAATTTTAATTTAGAGACACATAACGAAACCGTAAAACAAATGTAAACCAACCAAGAAATGAGAAAAATGGCTATTCGATTAAATAATAAATAAAACGAATACTGCTTTGAAATTCATTTAATTAGTTTATGTGGATATTATTTCAAGTTTACAATCTTATTTGATTTTATTAAACAAGTATTTTTAAAGCGTTCCTGCTTTTAAACCTACATTGAATCCCATGCATTATAGAGTAATTGTCGACACATTAGATTAGCATGCCATCTGGCGGTGTCATCAGTCATCATTACACTCTCATAGCTGCATTTTGTATTCAATGGACACACTATTTCTTCTAGCCACTGTAGTTCTGGGAAAAGATACTTTTCATATCAATTTAATATTTGTAATTAAATGCAATGTCAAAAATTAATTTGAATTTTAGAATTAAAATAATAACACTGTCACTAAAAATGATGTCCGCTAATGAAAATCGACATTTTTTTTTTCTGCCTTCAGCGTTATTGATGAAAGTTTTCGTCGCCTGGAATAGTGCCAAACTGGCAAAATCGTCTTCAAAAATTTCGGAAATGGCTTTTCAACTTTTCTCTGGCTAGGATGAATTTTTTTTTATTTCCTCCATGTATGAAAAAGTTTTTCAATCCAAAACCTTCTTCAAATAAAATGCCACCCATTTCTTTTTTTCCTCTTAAATAAGACCCTTTTATCACTCTTACTGATTGCAGGAAACTTTAAGAAGCCAGTCGGCACTTGTATCACTTCATTTTATGAGGCCAGTCTTTCTCTTTTTAATATATTAGTAGACTAATGCTTTCTTAATTCTACGAAATGTATAATAATAATAATAATAATAATAATAATAATAATAATAATAATAGTAGTAGTAGTAGTAGTAGTAGAGTATTTTTAGAAATAACTTTATTATAATCGCTACGTCTCCATCGAAGTCATTCAGCGGACAATTGCAAAATATAAATTGGGGCAAAATATTCCAGAATTCCAGAAACAAATTATTTTAAAATGCAATTCCCAATTATCAAATTTTTAATCTTTATTTAATTATATATATTTGAATTTTCTCCACAATTGTTTTATAATTTATTAATTATACAAAATTATATTGATGCTTCAACTTCTAACCTCAGCTAACAAAAAATTCTTATTTTAACGAAGTGATTCGTCGAATTTCGCTTTTATTTCCTCCTTTATCAAGTCTACATAAGAGAAAAAATTGATACGATAAGTTGAGATTACAAAGAAGCAAGAATTTTGATCAGCTAGTTACAATAAACCATGTAATCTAAAATCGAGTAGACGTAAAGGACTGTTGAACATTAGAGATAACTTTTTAGAAGTTGGATTGGAAATAGATTTATACATTTCTATATCTTCTATTTTAGAAATATTTCTAGATTCAGTGGATTGCTTTAAAATATGTGCAGAATGAATTGTCTTTAGAGTGTTTACTACGTAGTGAATTGTCTTCTGACAATAAATAGTTGGTATAATTCAACAACAGCAACGTCAAGCCTTAATCCTCCTGAAGGAGAGAAATTTAAATCACTCCAATAAAACGACGCTACACATCCCTTTCGCTCCATTCAATTATTGCTTCTTCCAATATAGTCATTCCTTTCTTCAAACAAGGTCGCCTTTTTATTTGAACTTTTAAAATCAAACAACTTCAGGTGTTCCTTTATTTGACCCCGCCACACTTTCTTTCCACATTTTCCATCCACATGGCCAGCACACAATCGTTGAATCGGTCGTTCATCATTCATTCGTTCCATATGCCCAAACCAATTCAAAACAGACTTACAGATTACTTCCACTAATTCGACTTTCCTAGTTTCCATTTTTACACTTCCTCGTCGTTGCTTCATTAATTTTTTTCTTGTTAGAATACTCTACATTAAGATTAGTTTATAGCTATGGGCATAGGCATTCTTATTTTTTAATAATCACGGTTTTTCCAGGTGTAAGTACAAGATAAGATTTACTGTGTAAATCAATTTTTACAAATTTCAAAGTGAAAAAAGATGAAAACCGGAGATTAATTATATTTTTTAATGTAGTGTGAACCAAGAAATATTATTATTATTAACCTTGATGACTTGAAAGATAAACATTTTCTTTTATTTGATTGATTTGTTTTCACTTAGTCTTTTTTGTTTGTTTCTTTCCTTTTTTTAGTTTCTTTTTTTTTTGTTTTTGTTTTTGTGTCTTTTTTTTTATTGTTATGTGTCCTCTTTGTGGTGGTAATTTTTCGGTTTTTCTTTTTCTTTTAACGTATTGATCATTAAACCCGTTGTGGCTTCGGACTGTTGGGGGACAACCTGGGGTGTTTCCCTCCGGACTATCTGGAGGGGTCTTCCCTGGTGTTGTTACATTATTATTATAAAATTATTATTATTATTATTACTAGTTGTTGGACTCGCTTTGCTCGGCTTTGCTACGCTTGTCGTGCGTTTGTCTTATTTAATCAAATTAGAAAAAAAAATAAAATAAAAAATTAATTTATTTTAAACAACATACTGTATTACAAAACATCACGATAAATCATAATTTTAGTGCAAGTTCTATCACTATTTTTGATCAATTTCCTTTGTTCTTGAGGAATATCATTGATACAATTTTTTTTTCTTGCTTTTAAATTTTGAACGTGATAAAGCGACATAAAGTAGACCATGAGAAAACACAGATTCATTTAAAATTAAACTTACATGAGAAAACGATTGTCCTTGACTCTTATTTATATAGTCATAGCAAAAGAAAAAATAATTTGAATAATTGGAAGGAGTCGTTCTTCTTTTATGCTCTCTTCAGTTGGATTAAAATTACTAAATTAAAAATATTAATATTTTACTCTTGAAATTTTCAAAAAAGGCAATAATTTTGCAATGAAAAATCAGATTGATACCATTTATACCTCGATGAATAGAGCTAATTAGAAGCTACATTTCACTCTTTATTTTGTCGAGCTATATTAAAAAACCTCCTTTTTAATTGAAAAAAATCTGAAGAATTCGTCAAAAAATCGATTATCTTGACCAAATCTGAAGTATTTTTTTTTTAACTTAAATGCATTTTAATTGCCTATTATCGATCTATAGAGCATTTTTGTTTCATCAAGATAACTCTTATGGTTTGGTCAGAAGTGAGGAAAAGTCAATGATGACGGACAGAATATTTTTTTTATTATATTGGATTGTTGGACAAAACAACATTCTTAACAACTCGAAATCCCAATCGCAGTGAGCAAACGAAATCCGAAGTGTCTTTACTAATACACACATAAAAAAAAAACAAAAAAAAAAACGATTGCAAGACCCCTCCCCCCATCATCCCTTCTACACAATAAGATTGCTGTCAATTGAATTTAATTACGAGGATTTATTACGAGGTTCCTACCTTTCAGCCACGTGACAAATTGAACCCCGATTAATTTACATATGATTTTCCTACAGATTAAAAAAAAGAAACGCCACCTATTTCCTCCACCAAAACGAAGCCTATTATTTCTCACTCGGATTCGAACACAGAAATTTTCTTCTTAATTGCAATGGAGCCTGTGACAGCGATGGGTTAAGTTTTCGAAGAGGGCACTTTAAATGGCTTGATTTTCTTTGCCCTGGCCGTTACCAAGCAACCGAGCAACGGAATCCCACCAATTAGAGAAGCCCGTACAACGTCTTCCTCCACCTCCCTCTAAATTGAAAAATGGTCTTAGGAACTTTTACAAAATTAATTGATTTATTGTTTTAATTAGAAATTTGGGGCATTAAGAAAAAATTTAATTATAAGTTTTTAAACTTTTTATTTAAAAGGACAGCGCTGACATCCTTCATTGAATTTAATTTACTTTCAGCGGAAGGTGATTCAATTTAGATAATATTTATCTGCGCTATAGCTGAAGCGACCACATGATCATGTTTGCTAAATTTAACAACGCAAGAGCTCTAGTAGAATTCCATGTTAAATATTTCAAAGATCTGTAAACAACGGATGACAGTTGTCACTATCGCCCCAAGAAATGTTTGTGTTCCACTATCGCTACGGCTTCACTATTAAACGCTACAGTTTCTTGGAAAATAGCACAAAATATTTAATATTTGATTATGGAAAGTAAATTATCATGTACTCCGTACTTTCTATTGCTATCTAGCTACATAATCAATTAGGAATATTAACACTTTTTGAATTCTGCAATTATAGAATCTCCTACTGGTTCTATAGCCTACAGGGTAAAGTTAAAAAAAAAAAGCTAGACTATCAGATTTGGGTAATTTATCCTAAGAATTTCTACAAGAAGCTGAGTATGTGCGCTTAACTCAGGTTATTCATTGATGAAAGAAAATTTTGTGATCTGATTTATTCAGTGATAATCGTAAAGCGGATACTCATGGTGTCGTTGCATTTAGCAGAGATTGTTTGGATTTCTTTCATATTTGAATGCCAAATCAGTTTATATAGTTTTTGATTTACCGTAAAATCTCTAGTTGTTTCGTGACTGGCCTTCCTGCAGTTTACATTAGCAGGAAGTAAGCTACGGTTTTTACTTTCTTTTGCGAATGTAACCATATTGGGATCCATGCCAGCTTGAATACTGATATTTTAAACATTCCTTGACTGGGATCGAGATTACAGACCGCTAAGTAATTTGATATGAAAGACCAATAAATTTTTTTAAATTTCGCAGATAATTCGAAGCAAATGAACATACTTTATAAATGCAGAAGTGGCTATGCATTACTAAGAAGGTGCTGCTGGCAATTCAGGACTGTCACTGGGAATTTGTATCTTGCGCGGTTGTAGACCTCCACCAGGATATATGGTTTATTACGACAGTTTGGGTGAGAAATTACATACAGTCACGACCTTTCTCCTGGCGATTATCATTTGTTCCTCTAACTTAAGGAAATTTTGGATGGCTGAAGTCTAAATCGAGATCAAGATACAAAACACGTTGTTAAAAGAGTGGATGAACGGTTTGGCGACGGTTTCCTCAACGAAGGAATACATAAACTAGTGTCATCACTCGCCAAATGCCCCAGTGAATTTGTTGGCTATGTTGAGAAACAGAATAATATATGTAGCAACATTGTGAAATAAATATCCGATAAAATTTAACCGATACTAACTTTCTGAACGTGCCTTGTAAGATCAGTGTGGATAAAGTGTGGACTTTGATATGGAAGGTCACCAATCGATATCTAAAACAATATCATCAGAAGCATCTCATCTCTCGCATAACAATTAAGTAAAGCGGACTTGGTATTCATAGGATTCTAATGAAACTTGTATGTAATCTATAACTTGACGTGAAATCCATCAACACCTCCTGATTTTAAGATAATCGGTCAGTAGGGTAGGATGTTAAGTTTTTTGGATGTATACGGACAAAAACACGAATTTAATTAAACTGCTCATACTTCAGTACAAAGGCACATTAAAACTTTACTTATTTGTTTTTGCTTTTGTTTGGTAGATTTAACTATTCGAAACCAAACGAGTAAGGTTTCACATTTTTTTTTTGAAACTTTTAAAAATTAAAAAGAAAATGGCCCTAAAAACTTTTAAAAGTTGTCTGTAGTCTGGCAATGACATGAAGGTTTCGTATTCCTCCCGTCAAGTGTCGTCGAGTGGGTGAAGGTGAGTGGAAGCAGGCGTTGATCGACGGCGTATTTTTGCAATAATCCAAGAGCGCACGCACTACACGAATATCATCAAAAGGCCGTGTAATAATAAACCGCGTCATCGCTCATTTTGACCAATCCGTTAATGTCCCCGTCTGACAGTCCCCGGCGTGTCTTGCTTGCTATTTTCGGACCGGGGGATTCAGTTCTGTGAAGGCGGTCGACGAAGGCGCGACAACTATGCCCGCAATGGGAACGACGACGGCGAACAAAAGACACGACAACACCCGCCACGTTTTAGCACGAAACACAAGAACTCTAGAATCCATTAGTACCCCCCTCTGTCCCATCCAACGCCTCTATTTACAATTACAGACAAAATACCCAAGAGAGGTTTAAATGGAGCACGAAATACCATGGAAAATTTGTTGAAGGGGTCTGTCTTTTTTTTTTTACCTCGTGAAATTTTTCAAGCGCACAAATTCAGTTAGGAACGCACCTCCGCTTTTAGAAACGATGAAGATGTGTGAGTCGGTAGCAACGATCGATCCAAAATAACAAATATTTGGTCGACTGCCAATAAATCGACTGCTGATGAGGCAAAAGAACCGCAAAATGACAGGAAGTCGTAGAGTTGAATAGTCTATCTGTTTGGAGACAACCAAAATGGTAATCTAGAATTCTAAGGACCAATAATGTACAGTAAGAATAACTAAAGGATACTTTCCAAGCTAAGTTTCGGTAACTGTAACCTTTTTTAAAAAAAACTTTTTTCATCAATGACAATAAAAACGCAGGTTGTCCCAAAAGTAATTTAGAAACCTTACGTCAGGTTTTACATAATTTTTATATTTTCCAGAACCTATGGAAATTTCCCTTGAAATAAATTCACAACTAAACCCTACAAGTTTCTGGAATTTTATTTTTGGATTGTATCAATCTGTCATTTTCATCCAAGGGAATACTGCGGACTATTTAACTCCAGAAATCGCCACAGTCGGTAGATTGCACGTTCATTTACTTATTCGTCCCTGAATCAACAGACAAATTTCATGAAATCTGGTGGCGTCTTTCAGGCATTGAATTGTCGCTAGTTAATAAGTAAAATCTCAGCGTTTACTAATTCATTATGTTTATAGTTAGTAACATCAGATAATATAAATTAAGGTCCAATCCTCAAAAATACTAAAGCAAGCGCATATTATAGTAGATCAACTTAAATACACGTTTCTCAAGGAGGCCAAGATCTTAATTAAGGTGATGGCATTTAATGTCACAGATCATAGATTCGAACTTGCCCCAGGGAGCAAGGATCTTTACGCTTGTCCTCTTAAATTCGTTAAGAAGTCCATGGTGTAATCGATTCATTACAGTTTTTAATTAAAATCCAATTATAAATTTATATGTCAAAAATATTAGTGCACGCTGAAGAACAAATATTTAATCCATCAAAGGATATACAACTTCAAAAGCTGCTTTCTGCTTTTTTATTGAAGAAAGCACGTTTCCAATAGCTCAAGTTTTGCGTACCCTTTCGTGATGTAATGGCGTTATATTCACTAAGGCTTATCGCATAGTTAATTTTATAGAATGACATCGTTGTTTTCTTGATTATAATTTTTAATTACTTAGTTTAATATTTGATGGAAAGTAGCCTTCTTCTATTAAGATATTTATTGTTTGAATTTCATGTAAATTAATTAATAAATAAATACATAAAAAATTATTAATGAAGTTTCATAATACTCATCCAAACCAACATTGTACAACCTTTTAACGAACCTCTCGTCCTTGATCTGCAATCTTATGTTAATTTAATCAATTTAAGATAAATATTGATTAAATTTGTTCAAACATTAAACATCTTCACAGAAGAAGGCTATTTAAAATCCAATACTGTTCAAAAGGAGGTCATCACGATATAATATCATCTAGATTTGCAACCATCTTATAAAAGTGCGCAAGTGAATATTATCAAAAGAAGTAAAAAATTCAAATGCATTAAAGTAGCACCTTCTATAAAAATCACAAATAATTAAAAGACTTTTGAATCTAAACAGAGGATAAAAAAATTCTAGAGATAAAAATAACCAACTCTTCCAAATAAATGCTTTGAAGTGGACTCTCGTTAGTTTCATTGATCTCTCTACAATGTATGATCACTGTTTGCCTTTATACTTTTAGAGTCGGCTATTTATCTTGTTATTTTTCTTTAAACTATTGAACTCTTGAAAGTTAAAGAAACATTGGAGTATCGATCAAGACTTGGACGACAGATTGCTTCAGTTTCTAATCAAGAGTCCCACTGAGAGAAGAAGGAAATTTGGAAAAAAAAATTTGGATATGCCCCCCCCCCCTCCCGGATATGTATTTTTGATAAACTCGCTAAAATGGACGTACGAATTGATATTTATTGAATTTCGAAGGAGAGAACAATGAGGAAGTTGGTGGACTTAATAGAGAAATTCGAATGTATTTACTTCAAGATTCAAAATACCGCTGCCAGTTAAATGATTTCAGATCACGTACTTTAACTCCTTGGCGTTGTCGTTCTTCCGCTGTCAATCTTTGGATTCTCACGAAAATGTTTTTGAACTTTTATCGAAACGTCATTTTTTTTTCTATATCGCCCCAGATATTTATTTCGTATCAGGAAATGCATCGAATACCACGTAGAATTTATGAGTTGCCATAGGCTTTTCGGTTTTCCCACCCTCTTCGATGTTCCCTACCCCCTCGTATTGAACCGACCGACCACTCCCTCAACTAGACCCCCAAACCC
This sequence comes from Rhysida immarginata, assembly GCA_023313115.1. Lineage (NCBI taxonomy): Eukaryota > Metazoa > Arthropoda > Chilopoda > Scolopendromorpha > Scolopendridae > Rhysida > Rhysida immarginata. The sequence continues at coordinate 3,238,163 of JAHWFO010004564.1, forward strand.
CCGTTTCCCTCCATTCGTGTTTCCCCCTTCGAAATTGACTGGGAAAATCTGTTATTGACAAGTGAACATTGGAAAATTCCCACCCACCGCCCCGGCCCTCTATTATCCCCTTATTTGTATCATTTATCAACGGCTTTGTGTTCGTTGATCACCAGAAGGTCGCGCCAAATGGAGTATATGTAACCCAGATGAGTTTAATTAAGGGCGAACAATTAGCGTTTGTCACTGTAATCGGCGACAATTAAGAAGCCCACTATTTTACATGAGAGGCTTTTGAATCTTTATTCACCAATCACGATTGCTACCCTTAAGTTGTGGGTGACCTATCCCATGGTGCACTTTTCAGATATGCAAATTAGGACACATTCAAATCCTATCTTAAAAAATTCCAATTGAAGACTTGTTCAACATGGAATTCCGAACAAAACAAAAAAAAATTTCCAAAATCCGATGAACGGATCACCAACAATAAATCCAACCCGTTTAAGGGCCTCAAAGGTAAGATAAGGCAGGTCAATAAAAAATAACTTTTTAAAAACTTTTCTTAACGTTAAGAGCTGATTCTTATGCTTTTTTTTTGTGCTAAATCCGTATCTGACCTCTTGTTTTCTATCACAGATTTTTGTTTTTCAATGAAACATTTTAAATTATTCAGAGTTTGGGCTTGATAAATTTACTTATGGCTCAAAAATATGGATACGTTATCATTGCAGCGGCTTCTCTTCGAACCCTTTACTTTAACTTGGAAATGTGATACAATAGAAGAAAATCAAAAAACGGAATCAGCACACTAAAAACCACAAGATTAAGGCAAATTCATTCAAAAAGTTTTTTTCATCGTTGGCCTGTGTAATTTACGTGTTGATCAAATTAAAAGATTTTTGTTATCTCCAAAATCCTTGTAGCTCTTCACTCTTTGTATAAACCTTCCGCTAAGTTTTTAATCAAAGGTAATATACTGTGTGTCTCAAAAGTCGCGTGCCAAACTGATAAATTATTTGCTTTGATTTTATAGGTGAAATAGTGAAATAGAGGAATAATGCTGACACCGGAACAACGTGTAGAGCTGAAACTTTTTTGTGGAGATCACCACTGAACATCTCGAGAAGCTGCAGATGAATTTCATCGCCGGCAATCTGATATTCCCAAGCCCACCAGCTACACTTTTACGGATCGTGTGAGACATTGTCTTCGAGTGCATGGTGCACATTTTGAACATGAACAATAAAGCCAACATTCATAAACTTTTCATATGGCACGCAACTTTAGAGACACATGGTTGTTTGTGTTTCTAGTAAATGTTATCACATTAGTCTTCAAGGAATTAATAATCAAGCTACTGTAGTAGTTTTACCGTATTGAACAACAATATTAAAGTCGTCAGCATAGGCAAGGCAGCCCTTTGTAAAATTGACAAAAAGATCGTTAATATAAAAATCTCTCTCCCACATCAGCCATTCGAAATTTAGTTAAATTAATAATAATAATATTTGAAGTATTTTAAATAACTTTAATTAAATATTGATGCATACTATTAATATTTGCTAACACGAAATTTATTTAGAGATCGAATTCATTTTCGGCTGAATAGCGCGGCTATTTTATGTGAAAGGCTTGAGCCAAGTCCCCTTAATTAGACGGACTTGGCTTGAGAGTCGCCCAGTTGGGAGGAAGGCGGGATACCTTGTTTCTTAAGGGTTCCATTCGGTTTAAATAGGAGGAGGGACATAAAGGGAAAAAAGGCTCGGTCCACCTGACTCTTCCAATTAAATCTACTCACATTTTTTTCTTTCTTGGCTTTCTGTGAGAGGAAGTGGCGAGGTCGACCTTCGCCTAACAGCTGTTCTAGATGGAAACCCTTAAAAAGAGAGTGTGTGAGTGAGTAGCGCTGCAAAGTGCTGCATTCCACTGGCTGAGCAAAATACGCTTAATCTCACTTCCATCGAGTTCGTTGCAGGATAATATTCAGCTGCCGATTTCCCAGATCGGACAAACGGAGTTGCCACGACAACGGATCAAAGACAAGGAACAGACTTTTCGAACATAATGGAATGTTCCAGCGTTTGCCTTGGAAGTCGTTTTGGCGCTGAGTGGCGCATTAGAGAAAGAGGAGGACTTTGACGATGGAGAGTGGGTGAGTTAAAAAACAAGGGGTAGACAGCGGGGGGTAGGAAATAGTTGCTGACGCCGTGAATTACTCGACGACGACGGCGCCTCCACACTCTCTCTTTTCCCTTTTTCGCATTTATCGTTCCTTCCGATCTTTATGTCAAACCATGAAACAGTTCGGACGAAAGGAGGGATGAAGAAGTAGGGTCTATGAAATGGGAGGAAGGTCCATCTGGCGCTAAAGGGGGGGACTGAGAGAAAGTACCGACTGAGTTAATTGAAACTCTTGCACACGTTCTGCACGACTGATGAAATCTCGGCGGAAGAAGAAAGTAGATGGAAAGCGCTTCCGTTCAACCCCTTCTCCGCCAACTTTCCCTTCCCATCACTCTCTGCAGCCAGCATCGAACCACATACCCCTCTCTAGTTCTCTGTCTGGTTTCCCTCACGATTCCAATCGAAACATCAGGCACACAATGTAACGACGGGAGGGCTCTTTCAAGGGAAAGGACGAACAGGGTAGTCTCAAAGAATGTGCTCGATGGACAAGCCTTCTCACACTAATTAAGGAACATTCTTCTAAACTCGACGAAACAATGCCCCTGAGGAACCCCACGACAAAACGCCGATCAATACGGCCACTACAAGACTATTTTATGAACTGTCAGGAATTTAAATTCACGTCGGCCAATCTGGCGAAAACAGGCCTTATCGCACATGTATCAAGCCATTAAGACCTTATTATAATCGGAGACTGGCATTTTCCATCGCAGATGCTTAAAATAAAAGAAAGTGTGCAAAAAGTACCCAGTTCTAGGTATAACAACCCCTATCCCCACCATCGTTCGTTAGTTTCAACGGAGGGACTCAAGAAGAGAGGGTGACGGACGACTTCCGAGGGAACGGAAACATCTGTCGATTAACAACGAAATTAAGGACAGATTTAAGGGGCACCGGTTTCATAAGGCGTCGTTTACCCGATAAGAGCTCCTGTAAATTTAAAAATAACAAGGATAATTTAATCTTCAAGTAGGAAAGGAGAGAGAGAGAGAGAGAGAGAGAGAGAGAGAAAAGAAAAAAAGCCAGGCCTCAACTCTTCCGAGATGTTGATAGCTGAATTTCCATTAGACGGTGAAACTGAATGTAAACGTCGCCAGTAATTGAGTCAATACATCAAGGGGGACCTGCCAAGAGCGTAAAATTTTTATATACTCTGGGTAAACGCTCGCTGAGTGCAAGTGCTCTGGGCCATTCGACGCAGCGTATTCTATTTTGCTGATAAAATGAATTGCATCACAAACCGAATGTTCCGCTTGGGCATCAGACTTTCGTAATTTTTCTGGCAAATGACTTTCGAATTTTTTTTTTCTGTGACTGAATGAAAAGGGAAAAGGCCATCCTGTGAACGACAACACGACTTCTTAACAAAGAAATTATAATAGCTTGCAGATGACCCCTAAGGGAAACTTTTTTTTTAAATTTTTGAATCACCATGAGTGATTTTGATTGAATCTAACGTTTTCACTTCACTTATACAAGATGTTCATAAAAGATTTGCACCATAACAATGTATGAACTAAATAACATGATCCTGTATCGTTTTCATTAATGTTACAAAGATCAACTCCAAAAGTTTACTTAAACCAATCGTTTATTGCACAAGCTACATATAGGAGGCACTAGCATCGACAGAACAAAAATGGAGTCTAATATAAAGAAAATGCAGTTTGTAGCATGGCTTGCCGAAACAAAATCACCGATCACCGTTCAGAGGAATATTAATTTACAGGGTCGAGTCACATTATTACGACCACCCCTACGTTTGTTTTCGGGGTGCCCAGCCGAAGAACTATGTCACGCGTTGGGAATTGGTTAGGTGACTATATAAGGTAGGTTGCCACTATGTTAAAAACATATCACTCATTGCTGCAATGGGTGAGAAATGTGATTTATCAGATCTGGAAAAGGGGATGATAATTTGCCCAACAGTACTGAAACTGTACCACTTCCGACTGGAAAAAGGTTGCCTTCTCGATGAGCCGCGATTTCTGCTCCGCAATCATTGTTGGCGGGTGAGGCGAGAAACCTCCGAGAACAAGCATCCTGCAATCATTGTTGGACGAATCCAGGCAACACCTCCTAAAGAGAAAGCCTCTGCACGGAAAACGTCATACATTGTTACATCACCATAGTAGTGCAAAATCAGGCTTATTATTGGTAGAAATACGAATAACAATGCCCTACTTAGATGATGTAACAATATATAACTTTTTAGTGCACAATCTTTCTCTTTAGGAGGTGTTGATCCAGGCTGCTGGCGGCAGCATCATGGTGTGGGAAGTGTTCTCATGGCACTGTCTGGGCCCACTGATACATGTGGAAGGAAGGCACTCTCAACCGATTCGGTTATTTATCCATAATTGCAGATCAAGTACACCCATACATGGCGATTGTCTTCCCAGTGGGGGATGGCACGTTCCAGCAAGACAATGCGACGTGCCATACGGCTGCAATTGTTCGGGGGTGGTTTGAGGAATACGACCAAGAGTTCCAAAACCTCAACCCAATCGAAAACCTTTGGGATCACCTCGATCGTCATGTGCGTGCTATGGAACAACCACCGCGTACCTTTCAGCAGCTATCGGATGCTTTACAGTCTGCATGGCAACAGATACCAGTAGAAACCTACCAGAATCTTATTGACTCACTCCCACGTCTAGCTGTTGTCCGTGCCTCTAAAGAGAAAGTCAACTACTACAAAAAAGAAAAACTTAGTTATATATCCATGGATAAAATGTCAACTTTATCCATTCCCTCCATATAACATAGAGCTCAGTGGAAGAGACGCAGTGCCCACAGGAAGAAGAAAAAATTTGTATTGCGCAATCTGGACAATACAAATTGAGCTAAGCAAGGAAGCCGCATATCGCGATACCTCCTGTTGAGTAACTCTATGATTTGGACTTTTGGCCAAATTCTATCTTGAAATACTCCTGTCTGCGACCTCAGCCCAACAGAACATCTCGGATGAATTAGAACGGCGAGCATGTGAGAGACAATATTCATACGTCATCAACTGGTCGAGTCTTTGAAGGAGAAGTGGAGATCTAGCCAAAATTAATGTTCGTTTGGTTTCAAATAGTATATACCAGACAAATGCCATCATCATCATCATCATCAAACTCAACAGCATTGAATATTATCCACTGTAGGCTACCGATTCTTATCATATTCAACGTTTATCAATTCCTCTAAACATTTCCATTTATTCTCGAATCCAAGCCGTCTGTTTTTTGTCCCTCCTTGTGATACGTAGTCTACATCGTTCCATGCTTCTTCGGGTGGTTTGTAGACATTGTGTGTTTACTATTAAGCTTATGACATTTCTTAATTATAATTGTAGTGAATACCTAAAAAATTTGGAAACATCTACGCCACGTTTCTAAAGTTCATTTGCTTAAGACTACTGACATGTTTGTGGACTGTGGAAATTTTATTTTCCTGTTTTGAGGTATTAGAATCATTTTTTAATATTTTTAAGCATCAGCATACATTTTTACAAAAGAAGACAAAAGTATCCCTTCTGTGGAGGTCATTGAACACATATCTTCCAGAAAACTCATTTTTCATCGTCAATCAACGCACAAATTTTGCTATCCCCCTCCCCCATCTAAAATCTGAGTGTGGAAGAATAAGAAATGAGAGATTGTGAGAGCGGGAGTGGGGGATAAGGGAAAACAGCTGATCCCCACAAATGAAGAACTTCGGCCAAAGCGACGTTCTTCCTACAACCGATTGAAGGCGATCGATCGACCGATATCCCCCACTTCCCTCAGCAGTTCTTTTACCCCCACTCCTTACCCCGTTTCCCACCACCGTCTTTCCACCCACACTTTCTCGCTTGCAAACTAACCTCTGGCAATCGGGAGGAATGATCATTTGCAATTCAAATGACGGATAATCCGAAAGCCCGACGAACCACGGCGCCGAACAGACAGACAGACGGACAGAAAAACCAACTGAAACGATTTTTTCCAATTTCGAATTGAAAATTAAAATATCAACCCTCCTCGCCGATTCGTTACAGCGAACGGTTGCCCATGGCGACGGGTAGAAATAAAAACGAATAGTAAAAGCGGAGCAGTAGAAAGGGGTGAATGTCAAGTAGGCAAAAAGACTTTGGGTAGAGTGAAAGCCTAGATCCTCACTATCGCCATTTAGGTGTAAAACAAGCCTTTGTGCTGCTATCCCTTTGGCGAGGCGAATGGACAGGGCAATTAGCCAGCCTTTGTTATGAGGAGGTTGCGTTCCAGCGTTACAATATCAAAGGGGGTGGGGCGTCAGCACCAACTGCGAGACACACCGACAACCGACAGACATACTGTCGGACGGACGGACGGATGGAGGAGGGAAGGAGGGAAAGCAGTGGGGGATAAGCCATAAGAAGAGGACATGTGTGTGTGTGTGTGTGTGT